>JARFJB010001756.1:3877500-4350000 GCA_036346205.1 Vesta saturnalis
CTTCTCCTCTACCTCATCGCTCTTCTTCCTCTTCTGTGAATCATCACCATCACCTTGGATGTGAGATACATTCAGCTCATCCACGTCATCGTTTCCATTATTATCTTGAACGGTTATGTTGTAATAGTCTGATAATGTCTGCTGATGTTGGCTCATAAGCAGAAGAATACATCATAATAATGCCCACTCGATGACAGTTACACTTTAAAGAGCGAAACACACGAGAAACGAGAACGCTGTATTGACCTAACCACACTCTAATATCTTCCCTAGGGACATGTGTATAAATCTCAACTCCTCTTTTATGGCTAAGGTATTTTCTACTAAGAGACAGAAATGTTCTTAACACAACCAAAAGGGCTCTAATTAGGGTGAAAATTCCATCAAGGGTTGAAAATGGTCTCCGAAAAGAAACCATAAAATAAGGCCGACAAAATTACTGTCAAAAAGACCATAACTAGGGATGAAAATTCAATCAAGGGGTTGAAAAAGGCCTCCGAAAAGAAACCATAGGGGTGGAAAATATGGTCTCCCACGTAGCAGGCCCTGGGAAATTCCCAAGGTCAAATGACGTCACAAAAGTGAAAGGTGAGGTGTCGCACTACTACTCACGTCGGATGTTAAACAGTTTTCTAGAATCATAGCTAAGAACCCTCTCGATTGAGTCACCTTTCAAATAAACAAATACATAAACAAGCTAAATCAAAGTCGGTTCATACGTTTGGGAGCTACAATGCCATAGACAGATACACACGTTAAACTTACAACACCATAATACGTCGGATGTTAAACATTTTGCTAGAATCACAGATAAGAACCCTCTCGATTAACCCACTTCTCAAAAAAAAAAAAACTAATTCAAAATCGGTTTGTTCGTTCGGGAGCTACAATATCACAATACTGATACACAAATACACAGATACACACGTTAAACTTATAACAACCCTCTTTTTTCGTGGGGATTTGAATTGATTTATGTATTATTTTCCAAAATAGGTGTTATTTATTTATTCATTTTGGATAAAAGTAATTAACGCAATTGATCACATTCAAATTGCATTATACAAGGTCTATATAGAAAGTTAGTTCAGAATTTTTATGTACCGAGTAAGTGAGATTATCATCTCAGATTAAAATAATTTTCCAGGTAAGTTTCGATTGTTGTGGCGCTCAGGAATTTTAAACTTTGTTTTCGTTAAGAAAAAAGGCGCTTGCAGTCAAATTTTAGCCATTTGACGACTTATCTCGACCCCGCCCATCTTGATGGTAGTTAGTCGGCACACTAAATATTTTATAAGCACTACACGACGCTAGCGCGGTTTGATCATGTAGCATAATGGAAGGTCTCAGGCCCCCAATCAGAGCACGGTGTCTGGGATTAGATGGGGTCCATTCAGAAGCCAGGCGCTGAATGTGGGCGTGGCTTGGAAGTGGATAGCCTCAAGTCACTAATAAGAGTTCAAATCCTGGGGCTAGAACATGGCACTTTACAATAAGTACTCCATAAATTCCACTTTAAAATGCGCTGAAATTTAATTAGGAAATTTCCACTTAAGTAAAAAATTTTGTGCACTTGTGAGCATACGGTACTGCACACGCGCTCATTTGTGCTGCATCTATCTATCATATTGATTAATTTAGTATTACATAAATCTATTGTAGAGCCCCTAGTTAAGCATTTTTCTACCGGAATAATTGTGGATACTGTGATGGTGCCAGAAGTTTTTGACGTCAAATCGTTTAGCGCAGCTATAAATGCTTAATCCTTGCTGCTTTATTTCTTCGTCAATGATTTTACCTAATAGATAAACTTTAATACAAATTTGAAACAACAGATGACCTGTAATGCACATGTACTGGCATTTTTATTCCTAATTCTTAAACGATTAAGTATTCAATTAAACAACATCAATATTTATTATATTTATATTATATTTTTGAAGGTATCAAGTGTACGCAGCATGCGTTATGCCAAATTACCTAGAACTGATTCGGCTTCATCAGTATTATCTGTATTTTGAACAAATGGTTTGTATTGATCCCTTAGTATACACTATCTCGGAACAGATAGAAGCAAATCGTTCAAAATATAAGCTGGTCTTTGTGATTTCGTATAATTACAAACTAACATATTTTTTTGTATATTTATAATTTGTAACTAAAAATATTGTTAATGATTTCACAAACATTATTTTTTTCAATAGTCTACGTTTTGCAATTCTATTAGGCCTATTTGAAATTGAACATCAGTAACAGGAAATAATAGTGCTTGATTTAAAAATTAAGCGTCATATTGTATACAGAAACTTAGTAAGATTATCCTCAAGAAGCAATAAAATTAGTGTTATTTACACAAAACCAAAAGGATTCTTAAACTTGAACAGTGGCGTAGTTTAGGTAATAATTTAAATCAATACATTAATTAACGTTACATTAAGTGTTAAACCTTCCACTCATATTTTAGACTTAATTAATATCTATATTTAACTTTTAACATTCTCTTAAGCCCAGACTAGGGATGATACGAATATGATATAAATACAGAATTGTTTGATATGATTCAACCTTTTAAGATGCTTTAGTTTCATAAGGTAGATTTTATGTTTTTGAAATCTAACCTAAACCGAACAATAAAACCTAATTAAATGCTTTTTCGGTAATATACCATCTAGTTTTGTGGCTTTCCCATTTGAAAATTGCTTCCTTTAATAAACAAAAATCAGGAAACAGGAACTCTGAAAATAGGACCGGTTGGCCTTTACTTAAATCAATTACTTGACCAACGATCTTCCTAACTGCCGGCATCGGTAGATATATAAAACTATAAATCGCTTAGTAAAAATCCGGTTTTACGCCACAAAAACCATCTTTGTCCATTTTATTGGCATATTTATGAAGTATGAGAGGGATAAAAAGCTATATTAGGGTTGGAGATGCGCTCTTCCAGATTGAAATGGAAGGCAATATGGATTGACCGACAATATACATATCGAGCACATGTCATGCGAATAAATAATGCCAATATAGAGGTTGCTGCATAGGCAAAAGTTTCCAGAGCACGTTTCACGCACACCTCGCGCACGGACTCCGAAGTGCTGGGCTGGAAAAGTCGAAGAAGATGTAGGTGATTTCATGCAAAACGGGGTGGTTATAAAGACATTTTCCTTGAGTTAAAGTTATCGAAGTTCCTTGTCGTTTCTTTTGTTGTACTATTTTATTTGAATTGTTCACATTAGTTATTCCAGAATAAACCTTTATTCCCAGATTCAGCCTGCGGAAATAATAAATAATTGAATTATTCTTACAATTTTCACTATAAAGATACAGTCCACTGAGAGCAGACAGTGCAATAAAAATACCACATAACTGTAAAGGTAAAACTTTGAGATTGTTATTTTAACAATTTGACCATTTTCAAGTCGTTTTCGTTTCAATCTTAATCTTTCTAAAACTCGTAACTACTTCCATCCCCTTTTCTCAAATAGTAAATGTGAAAACACAATCTCTATCAGCTGCGGGCGTAATCACAACCATGCAGACGTTAATATAAAGCTATTACCATTCTATTGCTCCCTTTCAGTCGAACTAAGCCACAACCTTTTTAAATACCACCCGCCTAAGACGGCTCACATAATTTCAGAGATTGCGACTGGAACAGCCTCTGTACTGAAATTGAAATTAAAAAGTTATTCCGAGACGGCTTAAAATTTGAATATACTATTAACTACAAGAAATATTCTATATTTCAAGAGTTTAATGCCTTAAGAAATTGTGCTTTATCACTTTTTGTATTGAAAGTTTCTTTATAAATATTTTTCTGTTTGAGAATTCAAGATTATTTTAGATTTAATTTATTTTAGTATAAAAGGAGCATAAAAATATACTTGTAAAATAAGAATAAGAGACTATGTAAATTTTTCTAATTTAATTATTTTGTACACATCAAGCACAAGTCCAAGATCTCGCTTCAAAATTGTTCATTTGTTACACTACTGAAACGCGTGAAAAATTATGGTTTTGGACATATGCATTGGTTTGTTACAAATTGTGGTTTATAGTGTTTATTATGATTTATTTACTTTGTTTATTTTTATAACAATTGATATTTACTTTTTTCACGAATAAAATTATCATCACTTTATAGCTTTCACCTGAGAGTAAAACAGGGTCACTTGAGAGGCCTGCGTCAGTGGCGGTACTAGAGGGGCCCTCTATGGTTGGCTCCCCATTTTATTGTGCCATATGTTCAGCTTCTATCTGCTACTGCGGCTGCAACTAGATCTTTAGCTATAAAAAACTAAACCGTAACTAAAATTTTGTTTAACGTAATAAAATTAACATTGAACATCATTGTATATTAAAAATATTAAATTTGATATCTTTTTTAGAAAAATATTGATCGCATTCCGATAATTACGTATGAACTTTCACTGGCTCCGCGATGATGTAGTAGGGAACGTTGTTGGAAAAAAACCCACATACGCGTTCTGGGCTACCTTATAGCAATCTTAACAGATCAATTAACTACCTTAACAGATTATGATTCTGCACATGTGCATGAACGAGGTTCTTTGTCTTGAACAGCTATCCTTGTATACATGATTTCGAATAACAGGTACTTTAACAGAAAACAATTATTATTTAAGCGTACACATCCCCTTTTTGATGTCTCATAACAATTACATTCTTTAAAGAGTAACGAAAATAAATTCTTTGTTATATATAACACGTACAATTATCTTCGTCAGTAGCAATATCTATTAAAATTGTTAAAGATGTTGAAACAATTTTGTAAAAGTTGAAAAATTAAAACAAACGTCAGTCTGTTATTAATATAATAGTTTGATAAACGTATAATACCAACTATAGAATTACATTTTTTGTAAAGAATAAATAGATCATAGAAAATTAAATATTGTTAAAGTGTCTTAAAGATGACAAATTAGAACACCCTCTAACGGTCGAAGGCTAACAATGCAAAATATCAACCAAAAAAACAAATTTAACAAAATTGACTCAAGTTATGATGTAAGTCTAAAGTTGTGAAAAACCTCAATTTGAAATTATACATTTCTCAAACTGTTATATTAATAGCAGGCGTGTGTTTTAATTTTTCAACTTTCACAAAATTGTTTCAACACCTTTAACAATTTTAATAGATATTACCGTAAAACTTAGACTTTTCGGGTTGCTTTGACATAGGCATAATTCGCGCGCATTCGGCGTGTCGGCGGCGTGGAGGGTTCCCGCATAATGGTTAACAACGACCTCGTCCAGTGTCAGTGCATCGCCAGGCGTCAGTAATTGTGCATCTCAGTGGCTGTTTCTGTGATTTTTACACGTTTTTGGGTAAGTACCTATTAAGTAAATATTGTTTATTCAGTTGTTTCTGCAGTAGTCTCATAAGGTTTCTAACTATGTATCCCTAGGCATCCCATTTACCGTGTAGATACCGATTAATGGTTTTTTCCACGTTTGAGCTTTTTCGTTTAGTTGCCATATCTGTTTCCAAGACAGTAGGATATGTTTACTGGTCCAACTCGTCGGTACCAACGTCTTTTACTTACCAACATAAAATTATATATACTATATTTCACAACAATAAGAACAAAAAATTTGGACATTTCTATTTAAAACATCACGAACATTAAGAGTTGTACTGGTCTCCGACCAAACATAACTGTCGACTAGTAAACGTCCCTTACTGTTCTTGATACTCAATATACTACTGTGCTTACATGTGATGATTTTCCTGTAGAAAACGAACCATAACGCTTTATTTTGTTTTAGATACATCATAAACGATTGGCAATGGTTAAAATCTACAAAGGAAAGATTGGTTCTCGACCTTATAACCTGTTACAGCAATTCGACAAAAGCAACTTAGTCAAAAAGCTGCTGCTTTAAAATATAAGGTAGGAAGAATTACCCTCCTCAATATAATTCACCACAGACATGAAGGAAAACCTGGCCACCCAACAGTTTTGACACCCAAGGAAGAGAAACTAATTGCAGATACAATGGGTATCGTAGCCGACTGGGGGCATCCATTAACCAAGGCTGATATTCGAGAGGTCGTTAATAAATTCGTGAGCAAGCAGGGTACAACCGTTTCGCAGTGGAATGATAATAGACCAGGAGAAATAATTTAAGCAACAGGCTAGCGACAAGCATTAAACCACAACGGGCATCAGTGGGTCACGCATAAATCACAGAATATTTCGAGAATATGAGACCTGCATTAGAAGGGACTCGACCAGAGTTGATTTATAATTATGACGAAACCAATATTACGGACGATCCTGGGGCGAAAAAAGTTCTTGTACCACGAGGTCACAAACGTGTGGAAAGAATTCAAGAGCATTTTAAGTCTTCAATCAGCTTAACGTGCTGTGGCACTTATAAGACGAACTTCTTCCTCCTATGGTGGTATAGAATTCCCAACACTTTTATGAAAATTGGACCAAGGGCGGACCACGAGGAACACTCTGGATAGTTCGACATGGATTTATTCGAGACTTGGTTTTTCCAAATACTTCTACCGCATATTAAAAAAGGGTAGGAGACGAAAAGGTCTTCGTCATCGGAGATAATTTGGCATCCCACTTTTCGCCCGAAGTTGTCAAAAGTGAATTGAATAACAAAATCTATTTTACAACTCTTGCACCATCTTTAATACACTTGCTCCAACCACTTGATGTTGGTGTATACGCACCTTTGAAAAAACAATGGCGGAAAGTTCTTGACAAGTGAAGGCAAGAATCCTGAAGAAAACGGACTATACTAAAAGAGCAATTTCCGATGTTATTACAAAAGATGATGAATGCCATTGCTCCAAATATTGAAAAAAGTCTACAAAGTTCTTTTAGAACTGCAGGACTTTACCCATATGACCCTCAGGCTGTTCTGCGAAAGCTTCCTGCGGAAAATAGAGAGGAAGCGGCACGGAATCTTGATAATAGTTTTCTTGAATTTCTGAAAGACACAAGAGGTTATAATGCAGACAGAATTCGAGACAGGAGAGGAAAGAAGTTCGTCCATAAAGCAGGGGCTCAACTACTGAATAACGATGAGGATATCCAAGTAGAGGACGCTCTGCCGGATGAAGATAATAGTGATTCACTTCCAATATTTGACCTGACTAAAGAAAAATATCAATCAGATGTCGTGGAAGCCGGATGTTCTGGACAAAACCAGAAGATACAAAAACTTTGCCTCCAAAAACAAGTAAGAATGCAAGACCAAACGCTTTGACAGCTCTTCGGATGATGAGGATAATGTGCCTTTGAGCTTAAGACTGGAAAAGGTGATTGTCAGCTCAGAATCTTCAGATGAGAATGTGCCCTTGAGTGCCTTTAAAAGACCGTGACCGATGAAAATGATGGTAATCTGTGCACTATTTGCAAATGTGATTACGGTTATTACACACTATAGAAGGACTGGATTTGCTGTGTCACTTGTCACCAGTGGGTATGTGGCATTTGCAATAAAGGATCGAAAAATGTTTCGTATGAACGTGACCGGTGTGAGGACGTATGAAGTTTAGGATGTTTATTTTTTTTTTTGTTAGGTACCTTTTTGTTTTAAATAACGTTACCAACATACCTACCAAATTCCGCCCAGAGCTTGTGATAGGTATTTATTTTTTATAAGTAAGCATAGCTATGCCTAAGAAAGATGTTAATCTTTTATGACTTTTAGAACGTTATTTATGAGGAAATAAGCTTATTTTTTTCAATTTGATCTTTGTTTTATTGAAATAACTTGTGAAAAACATGTTTTTTTTAATTTATGGGTGTCAAGGAAACCTGCCCGAACGTTATGATTGACTTTTAAGTAAAACAAAGGGCATTTCAAAGTAACACTGAACTAGAGGTTACTTTGACACCTTCTTCAAAAAAATATATAAAATTTTGGGGATAGTTTAATCCCGCCATTTCAGAATAATTCTCTTGCCAAGACTTCAACTGGTACGATGGGACAGAATAAGCTTCAGTGTTTGCCTTACTTTTAAGCGTTTTGCCACCAAAATCTGTCAATGTAACCCCGTTTTACGGTATTACTGAGGAAGATAACTGTAAGTGTTATCGAAACCTTTAGATTGCATAATATACAAATACACCATTAAAAACCCCAAAAAGATAAGTATTTTAACTTCTTTGTTAAGTTTGCTATGATTTAAATCTTTAACTGATATTTCAAGTTTTTAGTAGCGAATTCTTTTCCCATTTTTTAAAGCAAAGTTTTTCACAACTTGCACGTACATTATAATTTGACTAAATTTTTCCAGTTTCAAGGCAGCTTAATACGATTTAGTTAAACAAAATTTTTTTTAGTCTGTTATTACCTCTGAATCTCTGATGACGATAACTGTACTCGTTATCGAAACGTATAAACAGTATGGTTCTTTCCTTTTTTGAGATATTAGTTGGCTAGTTTCTTGATTTTGAGTTTCACGTTTGTATGTTTGGATATTCAGTAACGTGCTTATTTGTTTGTGTATTTTGTATTTAGGCGTTTATTGTTATAGTTTTTTTTTGTATGCGTGTTTCCATGTTAATTGTTTTACGTGTTTAGGTGTGTATTACTTTGTAACGTTTTCTACCCTGTTTGGCGTGCATGGGATGTTTGTTGGCTAGTTTCTTTGTTTTAGGGGTTGCGTGTTTACTTGTTTGTGTGTGTTATTTACTTGTTTGCCTGTGTGTTTGTATGTTACTAATTTTTCTGCATTTAATAGATTTTTGGTTGGGATGTTTGTTACCTTGTTTCTTTTTTTGAGGGTTACGCATGTGTATATTTGGACGATCAGTAACTTGTTTCTTTATTCGTGTGTTTGCATGTTAGGTGGCTTAAATGTTCTGTGTCTGAGCATTTACGTGTTTGTTAATTTCTTTGTTGGGGAGTGTCCTTTTGTTTGAGAGTTTGCTTGTTTCTTAGTTTTCGGGTTTGTTTATACCTGTTTCTTTGAGCATGTAAAATACTTATCTTTTGGTTATCAAATCGTGTATATAAATTTTACAATTACAGTTATCGTCTTTAGTAAACGGCAACAGCTTTAAGAATTAATTGAGATGTCAAAATAAATTTATGAAATATGATCTTGGCGTTTTCATGTTTCATAACAATTTTTTTTTGCTTTTTCATATTTCCATAAAATTATTTTGACATTTCCATTAATTCTTAAAGCTATTACCATTTACTGAGGACAATAACTGTAACGTTTAAATTTATATACAAAGACAAATAAAAAATACACGATTTAATACCCAAAAGATCTAATTATGTGTGAATCGTGAAAGTTTACATTTTCATACATTCGAGCACTTGTTTTCTGCGGACTAGTATTTGTTTGCATGTTTAAATTTTTTTGGTATATTTTGTTGCTTGTTTCATGAAAGTTTGTTGTACTTTGGGAGTTTTGGGGTAGTTTATTTGTTTTGAGAGTTGCGTGTTTACATATTTACTTGTTTGCGTGTTTGTATGCCTGTTGACTTATATGTTTTGTGCTTGAGAGCATATTTTAGTGTTTACTTCTTTACTAGGTACTTTGTTTTTTATGTTTACTTGTTCGCGTTTGTATTCGTCGGCTACTAGTGTTTCTGTATGTGTTTGTTCTCTAGTTTCATTGTTTTGAGCGATTGCGTGTTTCTATGTTTGGGCATTGCGTCACTTGTCTTTCTGTTTGTATGTTGGTAGGCTTGCATGTTTTGTATTTAGGTGTTTACTTGGTTGCTAATTTGCATGTTGTTGTATATTGGGGGTTCACTCATTGTGTTTATACTTGTTTGTTAGTTTCATGCCCTTGTCTGCTTCTAGTGTTTCGCATGATTTTATTTGCTTTGTTCTCTTTGCTTGTTTGAAATGTTTGGGCGTTTGTAGGTGTATGATTATGTATGAGTGGAGTCACTTGTTTGCTAGTTTCTTAGGTTGGGGGGTTATATGTTTTGGAAGGTTTACGAGTTCATGTGTTTAATTGTTTGCTAGTCTCTTTGACTGAATGTGCTAGTTTTTTGTATGTTTCAGTTTCTATGGTATAGTTTCTTGCTTTTTGGTTTTTGATTTACGCAATCATTGAAATACGGTAAACATTCTTCTAAAACACGAAAACTGAGTTTTTACAATTTAAGTATGTTAAAATAAAAAAAAAGTAAACGTTGAAACAGAAGCCCTCTAGTAGATTGAAGGTGCATCGTTGCAATTTTTTAAAAGTAATTACTTTTCTAATAATAATAAATAATAAGTGAACGATGTGGGTTTCTTTAGCAACGTCGCCGTTTTTTAATAACAATAACAACACCGCTTTCTAGTAATAGTAAGTCAAATCTGTAGGTTTTTCCAAGGAGGTCACATTTCCCATTACATCATCATAGAGCTAGTTAAAGTTCGAAGTCTCACAATTTTACCCAATCAATTTTAGTAAAATCGGAATGTTGACGTAAAAGCAAACGGGCTGTCCTCGTGAAAGTGAAAGGCATACAATCTTCTAAAAACGGATTTAAAACTTTTAATGTATAATGCTCAGTTTTTACAGTTTTAGTAGGTTAAACAGAATTTTAGTGAAAGAAAATGTCGACGTAAAAGTGAAAGTATGTAAACTCGTAAAAGTAAAAGTTAAAACGCCTAGTAACAGTGTGGGTGTACGTCAATTTCGGAAGTTCACGTCAGTAACAAGGTATGGATTTTTCCAGGGAACGTTGCATTCCATACTTCATTTTGGAGTGTCAATTAATTTTCTAGTTGATTTGCATACATTAAAAACAAGTTGCACAGAAAAATGATAATTTCGACAGAACCAAGTGAATCACTTAAAGAGAAAACAACAGATATTTTCTAGAGCAACCACAAAGACGACTGGTAAAAACATGACAGTAGCTACTAGAAAAAAATGGAAGCCATGTTCAGATGAGGAATTGGTTAAGGAAAGTATGAATGGCGTTATTAATATTCAGAATAGAAAAAGAATTTTGCAAGAATATGTCTGTTCCGTCGAACTATTACTAAGCGTGTGGGTGAAATAGAAGACAAATTGAAGACAATTTGAATATATTTTGCTCCTTACCGTTGAATGAAAGTATAAATTTGTTGGAGGCAGTTATGTGGATACTGAATCGCTGTTCGTTACAACTCGCCAACCTACCTATTGCAACCAAAAATGGAGGTTTGGGTAAAATGATTGAAGAAGAAACGTTATTTCAAACGAGTATAAAACCTACCTTCAGAAGGTTAAAAGTATTTCCGGTGTAAATTCTTTTGTATACACAATTTTCTTATATTTTAACCATCACCGAAATGATACTAGCCAATCTGAAAACAAATAGATAAATTTTACTTAGAGAAAAATATTCTATTAGCGGAAGTTCAATGTACAAATTAAATTAGTGTTTCATTTGAAGCAAGAAATGAAATACACATTGTGAACTGTATTGTGATCAGAGCCCTAGTTCGGATAAAGTAGTAAGGCACTTCGAACTAAGTTTTACGTTACATAAATAAATAATAATGGCGTATATATAACAACAACAAATTTCTTCAAGTTTGGGAACAGATGGAAGTCTGAGGGTGCCAAATCAGAAGAATAGGGGGGATGCCGAGTAAATCGTACCTCAAATCTTCTTCAAACCAGGCCTCTTCTCGCGAATTTTGGCATCCAGCTGGTCAAGAAGGTTGGAGTAATATTCACATGTAATTGTTGTGCCTTTTGAAAGGTAATCAATTAACAGCATCTCTCTCGCATCCCTAAAAACGCTGGTCATGACCTTTCCGAAAGACGCGATCAATTTCGCTTTCTTTGGCGCTGAACCACCGGCTTCCACCCACTGTTTTGACTGCCGTTTCGTTTCTGGCGTGTAGTGGTGGACCCATGTGCCATCCATGGTGAAAAATCGCCACACGGTTGGATCCCTATTGAATTGGTCCAAGATTGCTGGGAAAATCGTTAGCTCATTTGCTTTTGATCGGCAAATGCGGCACCCATCTTGCGCAGAGCGTTCGCATCCCTAATTCTTTGTGCAAGATGTTTCGCACCCTTCCGTCCGATATCCCCACAGCCTCAGCTATCTCACTTACCTTTACTCGCCTATCGTCCAACACGATATCATGCACTTTTTCAATGGTTTTTGGTGTGGTTCGGTTTTTAACTTTTTAACGATTGATATAAAAGGAGCAGAGTCCCCGTAAACTTTGGTCAACTTCGGATGAATTTCCTTAGGGGTTAATCCATGCAAAACGAAGAATTTTATGACTGCACGATATTCAAGTTTATCCATTTTAACGAAAAACGCACAAGACGTCTGATGCAAAAGACTCGTGTAAAGAAATTACTTGAGAGAACAAGTTGAAACTTGTCATACGAACTAATGACACGTGCACCCAGGCAGGAAACATAAATTTTTCCTGATAGGAGCGCATCTCTGCGTCAGGCCGAGAACTATTCACCTTACCCTTGTAGTAACGTAGGTTATAGATTTATAATTTATGTTTTGTTAATAAACGTATCACCCAGAACGAGTCAGACCACATAGCAGGGCGGGGCTGCGACCCACGTAGCCACCACTCTATTGCGGCCTTGTTGTGATACACAGTCAGATTTATTTAAAAGACATTTTTGACCGATGTTTTCGCTATTTGGAAACAGATATGCTCGTAAACAACTTTTTAGCGGGATGCAGTACTTCAAATAATAAGTGAGCACGCCAATACTAAACATTGTGTGTAGCGTCTTAAGAGGTTATCTAAGCTAACTTAAATTTTATGACAGTTGTATAACACGTTTTCTGCAGGTAAATATTCACACCCTCAAAATGCTTTTTATAACATCAAGAAATGACAAACATTGGATTCATATGGTCATGACCTTGTGACCTTTGGTGTTTGTTATAATAATTATAGTTGTTAAAAAAAAACTAAGAGTTGAATGTTGTTCATGATGTGGATCTGTAACATACATTTGAGTAAGATCTAGTTTGGCTGTTGTAAGATTGTGCCGTAATTCATCTCAGGTTAAAAAATGTTTAATTGCATATATTTAGGTGTTTATAAATGAAGGTAATATCAATCAATAATATTGTGATTTTATAATTAATTTTTTATCGAATGCATTGTTTTACATCTCGACGTCTACTAATTTCCTCCTACACTTCAACCATCTGGAGATGTAAGGAAGCTTCACTTAAAAAGTTTGGTTGTTTCGAGCTCCACATTCTCACGTTTTGTGAGCTTATATGAATTTAGTTCAAACCAAGCTGGATCCGTGAAACAGTGACATCTAATAATTCACCTGTAAGTGTATTCCTAAACCAAAGTGACAAAGTGACATTTCAATTTATGTGGTTTTCTAATTTCCCAGTTTTTATAATTTTCTGGGTGTGAAACTGATTGCTGCTTACATTGGCCAAAATTTAGTGGAAGTAGCTTAACTCATCTGTTGGGTAACTCAAGTGTAGTTGATTATGCTTTAAATTCGTTTTATTTTAGTTTGCAGCTTTAGATGCATTAACTTATCTTTCTAAACCCTTTTGGGTAGTTTTCGAAAAGTACAGATGTTCATTCCAGGCGTAGTCCGCTTTGATTTGAACATTATTAACAGTTGATATCCCCGTAACACTGCTTCGTCTTTATAATTAGACACAACCAACTATAGTTATCCTGAAGCGAGCCTTTTCTACGACAAATATGTAATTAGCACAAAATGCACAGTAAGGCATTATTTATGTTATGAGGTTAATGCCATGTTTGGCAAAGCTTGCAATGGTTTGCAATTAATTAATTTCGCAAATAGTGATTGGTTGATTTCACGCTTGTGTCAATCAGAAGTTTCTACACCTTTGCGCGAATTATGTACATAGAGGGTAAAATACAGTAGAACCCAACTACTTATTAGATGTTCGAATTTATATCTATAATCTTCGGTAAAGTACCCTTTTTCATAGTAAAACCAAGAAATAAAATAATTGATTAACTGTTTCTTTAGTACTTAGGTATATGTGAAAATGCGCATTACCAAATAGGTTTTATAGAAATATGAAAATGTAAAGTTTCGCCATTATTACATATAATAAAATACTTATATTTTTTGGGTTTTTTAATGGTGTATTTGTGTATTAAAGTTATACAATCTAAACGATTCGATAACACTTACAGTTATCTTCATCAGTAGTAATATTATCTATTAATCTATTAGATGTTGAAACAATTTTAATAAATAATATTAATACTGACGAACGTTTAGATTGTATAACTTTAACATACAAATACACCATTAAAAAACCCAAAAAAGATAAGTATTTTATTAGATTTTATAGAACATACGCTTTCGTATTAACATGTATACATTTTTTTTTATTTTGAAAATATATTAATATGGATGTTTTACATTGTATGTATCAATCAGTAAATAATAGGATTTAATTTGAAGTACAGTCTAGTAAAAAGTTTAGGGTTTTAGATGAAAATTTGTTCCATTGTGTGCATTCCAGCATAACATAATAAAAAAAGTGTATTTTTTTTATCACGGTAGCATCTAACGAGGGTGGTTCGGGGCACCCTTGTAAAGGACATGAGCGGTTCGGGTTTAACGCTACGGTCAGATGGTTGATAGGTCACGTTGGCACTCAAGCAACTTTCGCGATCGCCACGATATTGACACTAGAATAAATGCTCTCTAATAAACGAATAATTAGTGAACGAAGCATAGTGTTTGCGGTCTGTTACGGTGCTCTGAAATTCACCTGAATCAGCAGAATTAGACGTCTATGTGCTCGGAGTAGCGCATCACCCCAGCGACTCATTAATCAACCCAAAGAGACCTCACTTTAGTCGCTCTGTTTTAATTATGACCGCACTCGATGTATCAGTACAAGTTATTACTAATAAATCTTTGTGGTAATTGTGAAGTTACGCTTCGTTGCTTCGAAATTGCATTTGATTTATTTTGATGCAGTCCACTGCTATTTCGATGCTCAACGCTCCATATAAATTATATTACAAACAAGACGTTACATTTTTTGCTTTTATTTGGAGTAATAGGACTAGTCATAAACTGCATAAAATACAATTTCTTTCTGGAAAACACTTTCCACCTTCTAATATTACTTTAAAATTAGTATACGCGATTGCAGATGTATATTGTATACCCAAATCGTAAATATTACACCGTGACCTACAAAAACGAACTTTTACAAAAATATCTGTTACAATACGCTGTATCTACTGAAATTTGATCAACATATCTATGTTTAATTTTTAGGAAAATCTTAGACGTATTAATTTCCATTTGATTGTACCGTACATACATAACACATTCAAGTTGTAGATGGCGACATAGTTTATGTAACTTTGCATGCCTACTTTATACATTTCTTCCAAAAATTTATTTAAAAATGCGCGTTTGTCCACAAAAATAAATACGATCTATTCAGGTAAAGTCTGTCCAGAAACGAGGTGAAGTAATAAAATATACCTTATTTAAGTTACCAGCCGTTGCACGTTATTAATCGTATACCAATACTATAATTATAATTTACTATAAAACTTTAATAAAATTTGTATTAAAGCCAAAATGTTATCATAAGTACAGTTCTTATTAAAAGTCATTAATCGTGTAGGGTTGGCAACCATATTTTGTACTTGTCGCACACTTTGCAGTACGCATTTACAACTTAAAACGTAGTGGGAATATAAACTCATAAAATATCTCGATATTCCACGTCAAAGTTACTTTGTTAAATTCACCGGTACGCACTTAACCTATTTGTTTTAAATTGCGTAACCTAAAAATATGTATAAGCAATCAGTCTGACAACACGTACACTTGACAACGCTGATTATCACGTCATTGATTTAGTGAGTGTTAAGCTATGACGTACAACGACTGGTGGCTTGAATAGCGTATAGTTCATTTATTTTACATATAAGCAGTACACTATTTTGTATTAAGTACTTAATACATTTCGTAAACTAGTTTTAGGATATACGCTTCCATAGTATAGCGTTACAGCGTAAGTTATTTATCAATAGCTGCTAATCCTTTAACAATGGGACGTACCTGTTTTTAAGTTCTGAAGTAAATATCATAGGCGTGTACATGGGTTTTACAGATAAAAAAATGACGATTGCAATCTTTTATTGAAAACTTAACTATAAATAGTGATTTAACACGTTCGCTGCTGCCGACGCGGATCCGCGTCGTTCCGAAACTTACCGATGTGAGTGCGACGCGGATCCGCGTCATCCGAGTCACGTTGTGTTAGCCTTCAGTGTGAGTTTAGTATCTGGTTTGAGTGGTTGATTTTGTGGTAGCACATTGCAAGAACATTATAAAAACCTGGTTTGCGATCCGTTTCCGACTTTTTCGAATTGTACTGATATTATTGCAAATATTATAATGAGTGATAGTGGAGCAGGTCCATCTCGTCCTAAACGACAAAAAACATGTAAAAATCCTAGTAAATTAACCGACGAAGAGTTGGAAAGTTTGTTGAATGACTCAGATTTTGATAACGCAGACGATTATATGCCTAATGCTGATAACGCAGCCAGTAGTTCAGAGGAAAGCGATGAAGGTATCTATTCGAATATTGTTTTTTTTTGTATTAGATGATATTATTGGATATTTTTTTAAATGTATGATTGCTAAGCTAAATACGAGGTTTTATTATAATTTATTTTTCTAGAAATTGATGTTGAACCTGCTGTTGTTGCTACTAATGATGCTGAAGAGCGTGATAATGACGGAACGGCTTCAACTGTGTGGCAAGATGATCCCGACAGCATGAAGCAATTTCAGTTTACTAAACAACAAGGGTTGTTGGTAGCACCTCCGGATAATAATTCGCAGGCGAAATATTTTCAACTGATTGCAGACGACAACTTCTACAATTTAGTGGTAGAAGAAACTAACAAATACGCCGTCGAAGTTTTTTTGTCAGGAATATCAGAGCATTCCAGGATAACCAAATGGAAGCCTCTAACTGTTCCAGAATTACAAATTTTCTTTGGACTTCTACTGCATATGGGCGCGATACGAATAAACAGGATTCAAGATTATTGGAAAAGGCACCATTTATTTAATTTTCAGTACTTTTCGGATCACATGGGTAGAGATCGTTTCTTGTCTATCCTTCGTTGCTTGCACTTTTACAGCCCAGATTTGATGGAAAACGCTCAGCCAGATAGAATATCCAAAATCAGACCTGTGGCAGAATTTTCAATAAGAAAATGTTGGAAATTTATCAGCCGGGAAAAATTTGTCGTTGGACGAATCGATGGTATTGTGGCGTGGCCGTCTGATTTTCAGACAGTTTATAAAAACAAGCGCCACAAATACGGGATCAAATTGTACATGCTAACCGAACCCGATGGGCTTGTACTAAATGTCAGCATTTATACAGGAGCACTAGATGCAATTGGTGGAAAAGGCCATGCAAAAAAGGTTGTCCTGCATCTAATGAAAGATAGACTGCATTGTGGCCATTCCTTGTACATGGACAATTTTTACAATAGTTTCGAGTTAGCGCAAGAACTGATAAAGAACGAAACTTATTGTACAAGTACTTTGAGGGCAGATAGAAAAGGAAATCCTAAAGACGTTGTGTCTATGAAGCTCAATAAAGGTGACACTAAGGGTAAATACTGTAATGGTGTAATGATGGGAAAATGGAAAGATAAGAGGGATGTTTTATATATATCAACGGAGTTCCAAAATGATATGGTTGAATATGAGAACAAGAGAGGCCAAATAAAGAACAAACCCTTGCCAATACTAAAATATAACGGGAACATGAGTGGAATTGACAGACAGGATCAAATGATGGCTTATTATCCTTGCGAACGAAAACATTACTGTGGTACAAAAAAATTGGTGTGCATTTTGTTCAACTAATGTTACTGAATGCATACTTTTTATTCAAGAGAACTCCAGGTAACAAACTTGCTTTTTACGATTTCCGACTGGCCGTAGTGGAAGACCTGCTAAAAACAGAATCCCAAAAAGACAGGGGAAAATCAACTTCAAAATCAAACATAGCTGAGCATATCCCTGTAAAAATTCCGGACACCACCATAAAGAAACTAAACGAAAAAGATGCCGAAGCTGTTCGGAAAACCAAATCAGGAAAGATACAATATATTATTGTAATCAGTGTTCAGAAAAACCAGGCCTTTGTTTGGGAGACTGTTTTGTTCGTTATCATAACAAGTTGAAGTAAATCACAATTTTTATCATCATCTCTTTAGGTACATTATTTTCTGTTATGCGTTTTATAACATTTTTTGTTATGTATCTTCCCCATAAGGCATTGTACGTTTTCTAAATAAACGTTTTATATAGTAAGGTCTAACTTTTAATTCTAAAACAAGCTGGAAAGATGCTAAAAAGTTTTTGACGCGGATCCGCGTCGAATAGCATACCATTATGGATTTCTTGCTATATGCGCACGACGCGGATCCGCGTCAAGCTCATAAAATTATCAAAACTGCTTTCAAGTACCATTAGTCCCCAAAAATATTCACTCTTCAACCAAAAAATCACATAACCTTTGCAAATTTGAAATCAGCTATACACTACGACATTGCACTCACAGCAGCAGTTAACGTGTTAAAAGATATCATTGTAATATATCATTTAATCTTTAAACACTTTGTCAGAAATCATTTTATAGAGTATTTAAATTTAAGGTAAGGCAACAATTATTATATAATATACTCGTACTTATCTGAACTCTTTATTACCTATATTAAACAAGAACAAACAAAATTTATAAGAAAAATAATAAATATATACTATCTTTGTCACCAAAGAATTGACCTACGTCATCGATACATGCACCTAGCTAAATAAAACGTTTATTTTGCCATCGCACATTTAAGTATACATCATGTTATCGACTGTTTAAACGCATTGAAAAGCGATGACCCATAAATACTTGTTGTAGTTTTGTCTTAATATGATTATGAAAATGCTCCTTTGACTAACCTAGTTTGTTATTCTTATGACATAGCCTCCTTTTGCTTGTTACTACTTGTTACTTTCTTTCATATTTCCTACGTTTCCTTATTTCATTTTTCATTATACATTTTCAAAACAGTTCTTTTCAGAACTCTTCCTTTGTTCAATCATTTACGTTTATTCCAACATCTTTGTTATTTTTTCCGAAACCTCGTCTATACAAGGTAAAACCTTGCGTACGCAAGCACAACAGTTTGTACTGAATCTATTACAATATTTTGAAAAGGAAAAACAAAACAACCGCCCTTTAATACCACTTTCTAGTGTCCAAGGTAATTGTTTTTAAAATTGTCTTAAGCTCAATTAATAGTGATCTCAAATCTACAGCGTGTGGCAAGTGCCTTGGGTATATCTATCACAACAGTGAAAAATATCAAGTCTCGGGCAAAATCCGACCCAATTCTGTCTAGTTCGGCTAAAAAACGGCCACGTAAGAAAGTTAAATCCGAAGATTTTGGAGATGCTTCGAAAATGTACATCAGGAATACTTTATATAATATGTACGAACAAAGTGAGTGTATTATAGTTATATATAGCTTCTACATTAGTCTAAATTATATTATTTACAGAAAAACATGTCACAGTTGCAACTTTAAATGCAGAAATTCGTAACACCCATATTCTGTTAAGCGATAGAGGTTTAAATCGTGTCTTTCATGCAATGGGGTTCAAGTTCCAGAAAGAGTGTAATCGAAGAGCTTTGGTAGAGAAAAGAAATATAGCTGAAATGAGAGCACAGTTTTTGAAACAATACATGCGAGAAATCAATGCACCAATTCGTGGGCAAGCAGCTTTTATTGACGAAACACGGATCTACTCAAAAGGAAATTCAGGAAAGTCATGGCATCATGGTATGAAATCCTCAAGGATACGATGGTAAAAGATTTATAGTTATTCATGCTGGAACTGCCGCAGGATTTGTACAGAATGCTTCTTTGCTATTTGCGTCGAAGTCATTGAAAGAAGATTACCATCGTGAAATGAATGGGGATATGTTTAAAAAATGACTCACTGAAAATCTCCTAAACAATTTAGTAGCAGCTTTATTAATTATAATGGATAATGCGCCTTATCATTCCATGTTAGTACCAACATTGTCTTGGACGAAAGGTAACATGATTTCATGGTTAATAAAAAATAACATTAATTATGATTCCGCCTCATTCAAAACCGAGCTCTATTCATTAATAAAATCACAACGAATAGTAAAACGATATGAGGTCGATGAAATAATAAGGAGTTACGGACATGATGTTTTAAGATTGCCACCTTATCATTGTGAATTCAATGCGATTGAACTAATATGAGCACATGCTAAAGGATACTATGACAAGCACATAGGAAGAGATGGCTTCAAAAACGAAAATGTAATTAGTATGTGGAACGAAGCTTTACAACAATGTAATCAACATATTTGGTCTAATTGTGTACGCCGTACAGAGGAGATTATAAAACAGTAGTATAAATCTGAGGCAGTGCTAGATTTTACAGTAGACGAAATAATTATTAACGTTACAAGTGATTGTGATAGGTCGGAGTCTTTTCTTTAATAAATGCGTTACTACAACATGTATTTCACAAATACACACTAATTAATTGCATTAAAATTTATTTAATCATCTGGAAGGCCACAGCATTGCAAGCTATTCCAATTACAGTTGTACATATTCCAAGAACAAGGCTCGTAATTACCGTGTGATTCTTTAATACGCATGACAGTTTGAATTTCCCGCAAAACAAAAAATTTTAAAGGTTGGTCATTTATTTAATTCCAGTGGTATATGTAGTATCAGTCTCTAAATTAATCATTTATTTTTAAATTGCAAATAAATCTCCCATTTTACAATAAATTTTGTATTTATACTAAGCACAGTTATACTATTAACATTTTATTAAATAAACTATAAAAATTGCTAAAAGTGTCCACCGTTATGTTCATGACACAATTCCACTCTACGCTTCATATTGTCAAACACTTTTTCGAGATATGTCGCAGGTGTAATTCTTTCAACTTCCTCTTCAAAATTATGTGCCTTTTCAGTTGCCCACGTTCGATAATTTAGACTATTAGTATAGTCAGATAAATGAAATATGCTTCATTGGTCATAATAATAATAATAATGTTTATTTATTCAACAGACTGAAAGTCCAATTACAGAATAACTTTACGATATCTAGAAAGTTACATTTAAAATAACGTTATTTAAATTTTTAGCAAACCAATCCAATAATTAGATCTATTCTCATTATCAATAGCATGCAGTTGCTGTATAACAGAAACCCGGTATGTGTGCATATGATTTTATGCAAAATCCGTTGGCATGTTGAATAAGACAACCCTGTAATTTGAAAATAAGGTTAGTAGGTATCACAAATTTATCCGTTGACAACTTACCAGCTTGATTACTTGACGGACGGGTTGATTTTTTGGGACTTGCTTCCATTTCTTGCCTTACGATTTTTACCACTTCATCATTTCGTAGTAATGGATGACCTGTAGGATTTGCCTTACAAATGCAATTCCTATTTTCTTATATTCAAAACGGTTTTTAACCTACAAATGCAAATGAACGTGATGTAAACATTATCTAATCACTTACTTTAATAAATTCTTGAATTACGGAGTAGCTCTGAAAAAAACTGTTTTAAGGAACGTTGATAATGCATAATGGAAAAGTAAATGAAAATCAAAAACAAATTAACGACAGCATCACCAGCACTGATGTCAAAAAAGAACGAATAAAGTAACTAAACATATTTTACCATCAATGCAACACCGTAAAAAAACTAGAATATTACGCGCGAAATTCAAATAGGTATTAAAGAATCACCCGGTACATAACCTACAAATGTGATAATAATTACTAATCACATGTAAATGTTTTGACATATACCTTTGTAAAAATCAGCATTTTACATTAACCTCGTTTTCAATTTTCATCCACCTGTCTGTCAAGGTGCTATTTTTCAAACCATATTTCATATTATCACTTGCAATTATAATTAAGATTAAATACCTTTATATGTATAATAACGTCTAATACTTACCATGGCCTTTAATTTTTACGTTACAATAAAAACCTTTCTAATCGGTTTTAACAAAATTACAATTCAATAACTTCAAAATAGTTAATTACATCCACATCCAACGGATGGGAAGTACTCTATCGCTAAAAAAATTTTCAAAACTTTTTATTTGCTCAATCGCTTTAAAATGTTCGAAAACGTCTAAAAACAAAATTTGAGCCAAAAAAATCTTGTGTGTGTGTGCGTGTGCGCATGTGGGTGTGTTTGTGTGTGCGTGCGCGCGTGCGTGCGTACGTGCGCCTGTGTGTGTGTGTGTGTTCTATGACTTTCGAAGGACTTAACATATCAACTTGAAATTTGGCACACATATAGACGTCAACTACCAAAGCGACTGATTGTTTTTGGGGTCAATGGGGTATGAGGAAAGGGGTAAAATTGGGAGATAAGTACCCCTTTCAGATTTTTATTTTTTAATATTTTTTTACTTTTAGTGTGTAATTAGTAATATAATTGTGAGTATTTTTTATCCCTATAGTTTTTCTGTTTATAATATATTAGCAAAAAACCGTCACTTTAAAAAACAGGTTTTTCCTAAATATCTTCGGATCTACTTAACATATTCAAAAATGAAAAGACCATTAGATAGAAAATAAAATTTCTCACAAAAAGTGGTTTTGGAATTTTTTCGAAAATTTTGTCATTTTCGAAATATTTATAAAAAAATAGATTTTGGTACCCGTCCACACAATTTTTTTTAATTTTGGCATCGTATAGAAAATCAAATTTCAGACCGAAAAAAATTCTAGTAATAGTAGGTAAGATTGGAGACTTTTGGGACACACCACATTTCCAAGGCCCCACATTTCCAAGGTTGCCACAAAAACCGGTTTCCCACCGTACCAAGGTCAAAAAAGCGCAATGTGTGACCCAAATGCATATCATTACCACAAAACCACGGTCACAAACCCCGATTTCCTGTTCCACTACTACAAGGCCATCACTGAGACATATCATTACCACAAAACCAGGGTCACAAACACCGCTTTCCTGTTCCACAACTACAAGGCTATCCGTGAGACCTATTCGTGTTCCACTATTACAAGGCCATCCGTGCGACAAAACCACGCTTTCCTGTTTCACAATTACAAGGCCATCACTGTGACCTAACGCGCTTTCCTGTTCCACTATTACAAGGCCATACGTGCGACCTATTCATGTTCCACAATAACGTCCGTGTGACCTGGTTGCGCCCACTTGTATGTTTTTGCCCACTTGTATTTTTTTTGTCCACGTGTATGTTTTTGGTCCACTTGTATGTTTTTTGTATGAATTTTTGCTCACCCACAAAATAAAAGAAAACGATATGTTAATATATTTAATTGATGTATTACTCAGATATATGATTTTCTTTAGGAATAAAACATTTTGATTTAGTACAAGTGCAGAAGGTCCTCTCCACTTCCGTTTCAGTACATCTGCGCGGACGTGGTGCGAGGAGCTGAGCATACGTGCAATGTGGTGCCCATCGTAGATGTTCCTGTAACGGATTGACATCTGGCTGCCATCGGTTTATTCTAACCCCACACATGAAACATTCAACCGTATCGTCTGAAGATGTGGAAATGAATCCTGCTGCAGCAAGCGATGAGGGTGAGTGAACTCCAGACCATGTTCGATACGTTAGTAAGCGTTTATCGAAACAGTTGTAATACTGAGGATAATAAAAGTTTGGGTCACACATGTTAACATCAGCGAAAACAGTATGATACTGACAGTAAATAATGTATTCTATACAATATATACAACATATATACAACATATGTACAATAAATAAAAATAGATACAGTAAAAAAGACTACTCGTCTGCGTAGCACACCTCATCACACAGTATACATGAGTCATCATCGTACACATCGTATAACTGTGTGAGAGGCGCCCACGACGAGCACCAATAATATTCGTACGACAGGTGGTACCGCGCAGTCCAGCGCTCCATATGCATATGATGGTCCACTACGCGGTAATCTCCTGGTTTCAATCGGGCGAAACAGCAATGACACAAATTCATGAAGTCCACCAGATGGTATCGAACATATATTGATACAATGTGGGCATATGCTGTTACACGGCTTGCCGCAAAGTGCTCGCGTATTACCTTGCTCATTTCGGTATACCACGCTGAATTCCACTGAACCAGTTCATAATTATTTCGTAGCACTTTGGTTATGGAAGCCGGTAGTATTCCTTCCTTTTCAAAATTTACCCAGTTCGGAATTAATTGACATGTCCGTCGGGTACTAAGTTGAAATAGGGTTTGTGGTTGGTACACTGCAGGAGTCTTCCAATCGTCTTGCACTGGAGTAACTGACATAGTGAAGATCGGTAACTATGGTATATGTAAAAACCCTCCCTTTAAGTATACGAATAATACTGAGTGGGGATATGTAACCTTGTGTGGTGACCTTGCTGTGGCAAAGTGGAATAACCTTGGGAATAAGTATGCCTAGAAATCCTTGAAGTAGTGGAACGAAAAGAAAACCTTGAAAAGGTGTAACCGACAAGACCGCTAAAGCAATGTGTGGTATAATCGTGAAGGTCACGTAAGTAGCCTTGAGGAGGGTACATAGTGGGAGAGTGTCATATATAAAGAGAGGGAATGTATGTAAAGTCAGTATCGTATATAATGGATAACATCGTACGTCAAGCCATAGAAAAGGCGAAGATTCTCGGTGCTATAAGTTCAAGTAAATATTGCGATATTTTGCTTAATAATGTGCATTATTTCTTAAATAAAAGTAAAACAAAGTTTGTTAGTGTCGGTCTATCACCCAAATTTGGATTTGAGCCAGTCGTAAAACTAGGTGGAACGAAGAGTGGTGGAGTGGTGTTTGACAAGCAGGAATGGCGTATACTTATGGATAATCAAGGGTGATTACTAATTATTTCTACAGTCCTGAAGGAACATGGCTACCTACCAAACTGGGATCGAAGACTGTCTCGTACGAAAATATTAACAAGAAAAAATTATACGCCTCTGTGATAGTGACGAAATTGATATCTATTTAGGATGGGAGTCTATAGAACAGTTATGGAAGCTTTTGAAGATAATATATTACCGATTGGAGTTGGCAGATACTGTGAACTTTCCAGAGTTTTATAAAACCTAATACAGTCGACAGCGACAATTCCTGAATGTAACATTCACCAAGTTATAGGTCCATTGCGTGATGTATTTGAGGTCAACATAGCCTGCCTTCTGGAAATGGAAGTATTTGCCAAGGAGAAACTATATATGGATATGGATCTTGCCAATCCTATAACTGAAAGGGGGTAACGCGCTTGTAGTCAATAGTGGATAGTATTAGATGTTAGTCAATATGTGGATGTGTTATAGTGCGGAGTCGTGGCCTAAAGCTGTAGATTGTGTTAGTGCAGTCCAAAGACTAATATGCCAGTTACAATCATTAGAATTCGATGCTGATCATGAAAAAGTGTATGGAATGGGTAGATTTAGTGATGACTATTTAAATAATCTAGTTAATAAGTATGGGGGAGGAATACGCCTTTGTGAAAAATACTTAACATCGCATGTAGGTGATATAGAGTGTATTTGTTGTATAAAGCGATTAATAGAAGACCTTAAAGAAATATCATTGGAGCAATTTATACACGAAATAGAAAGATATTTACCGAATTTTGAATCATCAGATGACGACTCACCCAGTGAAGAAGGTGCGCATTTATGAGTCCAAAAACGTAGTTCACTACATAGTAGTATGGGAGTTAGCTTACAGGCATGCGCGAAAAGGAGAATGGGAACAATTAGCTAGAGATTCTGCACGATTTAAAAAAAGAATAGGCGACTGTGATAATATAATTTCACCAATTCTCGAAAAACAGCATCGTGAGTGTGTGTTTGTCAGACGCTTTAGTAGTATGTAGTGATGTATATGTATAGGATAGTAGTAATAAAAAAAGTAAAAAAAAGATCTGTTTATTGCATATTAATATTACAGTATATATAATTAAGGTTAATTAGCGTATTACACAATGTCTTTGGTAGAAATCCATGAGTTGTGAGAAGTGTCAAAACCCAACCACTTAACGAGAGCTTTATTCCCTTGACGTCGGATGACACGTTCAACTAGATGAATGTCTGGATGTTTAACACTTTGTAGTTCGGGCTCATAGAACCGACCTTGAATCTCTTCATCTCGACTATCACGTAATGTGTAGGTGAGTGGGCTTGAACGTTTAACTGTTGATATTCGAAAGACTTCGTAACTCCAATTAGGTGTGTACCCTTAGAGAATATGCTTCTATGTTTGCTAATGCGTACATGTTCCCCACTTTAAATTTAGGTGTTTTACGGTCAAGAATTTTTTGACATTTGAAATGTTTTGAAATAGATGCACTATTTTTTTCCGATACATCTACCGGTTTGTATCCAGTTGTTCTATGCTTTCTTGAGTTATACTCTGTGACAATGTGCGGTAATATTGATAGCCACTTATAGGATCCTTGCATGCTGAAGGTTTTCCACATTATTGCTTTAAGGGTGCGATTTACACGTTCCACTATACTACTTTTAAAGGTGGAATAACTACTGTAATGATTGATATTAAATTTTTTCATTACTTTTTTGAATTCAGCATTATAGAACTCAGTTCCCATATCAGTTTGTATATGTGTAGGTGTCCTTTTCAAACCAGACAAAAGTTTATCCATTACATCCGCGACCAGTTTACCATTCTTCCGTTTGATGGGAAAAGCCCAGACATATTTAGAGAATGCATTTATTATTACTAAAATGTATCGAAATCCTTTATTCATCCGAGCATATGGTATCATTTCCACTAAATCAGCTTGAAATAGATCATTTAAACCTTTTAGTACAACACAACGCCGCGGAAAATTTCTTCTTGCAGGTTTATGCAGTTCTTCGACAACATCGGCTTTACTCATTTTTTTTGTGCATTGGATTTTACTACGAACTCTACGTTGAATATCGCTGCAGTTGAAAACTGTACAAACTGCGGCATGGTTACACGAATTACATCGTTCCTCTTAAGATGTTGACCAATTACATCCTTTGCCAGATCAAATGTTATACCATCTATGTTAAGCTCAAGAGTTGGATGACTCCACCTGCAATATACTATAGTACCGTCGTTACAGGGATAGGTATATTGATCACCGACGCCGGTAGATAAACTAATTGTCTTCTTTGCGGCGATTCCAGAAAATGAAATGAAAGTTTCATAAGACAGATCGCTATGATCAACAATATGTTTCCCAAATTTATCCACTGTCATTTGATGATGAAGATGACCGCCAAATTTATCTATTGGCATCACTGGTGGACGTATAGTACTATCTGTAGTGATAGTCGTAGTAACAATGAAAGGAAATGACTGTAGTGGTAGGTTTATAACAAGTTCTGTTACTTTATTACTTTTGCGTTACGTAGTTCATCAATTATATATATTATTTCGTTGTGATTGCTAGTATTTCCTGCCGATATTGATCCTAATAATTCCCGTAACCAATCGACTAACTTATTCGGATTATTCCACGGTACAAACTCAATAGGTTGATTATTGTATCGCAATAGCTGCAGTCCACCACCTCTTTTGGATATAGAAGTTGTTCGAGATCTGGTGGCTGGAGGTGCAATAGACGACGTGGCAGAACGTTTTCTAGGCTGAAGTAATGGTTTAATGATTTCAAGATACTTCTTACTATTAGTTCCTCGGATTTGATCATCAGGGTTATAATTACGTCGGGCAGCATGCGTACGACGCAAAATGTCATTGTATTGCTGAAGATCCTCTTTTTGTATCCCGTAGGAACTTTTTAAAAAGTAGTTCATATAATCCCGGTGTTCCCTCATAGTCTAGGGATGATCCATCGGGAAGAGCGATTCGCAAATTTTCTCCAACAAAATCTCGTTCAGCATCGCCTATAAAAAATTTCTCTTCTTCAGGAATAAAATGCACACCGTACGTTAAGTCATATTCATCTTCGGTATCTCTAAAGATACCTTCGACGTAGAATTTCGCTAATCCTTGGTATTGATTAAGATACTCTTCAAAGGCGGGTTGAGATCCAGCAGCTAATAGTTCCGATTTCAATTGTTGTAAAGTAGGAATTTCCACCTCGTCGTCATGTGTGACATCAGCAATTACAGATTCTTGTAGAGGTGTGGGAATGGAGTCAGGAACAATAGTACGCGGCTCCTTACGTATTCTAGAGGATTTCGGTGTATAATGTAAAAATACTTCATTTTCATGTGCAATGGACTCCTTTTTTCCGACTTCTGGCGTAAGGGGTTCAGCTTTGATGAGAGAACCATCATTTTTAGTAATTAATTGTTTTAATGGCTGTGTAATAGGTTTAAAGTGCGCCTCCATTGCACGTTCTGTAAGTGCAGTATCTTCTTTCAAACTCGCATATTTCTGTTGCACACTCTTGCGAGCACGCAAAATGTCTTGTACTAAGCGCTCCTCCATTACGACTGTACGTTAACAGTCCTAGTAGATTATTTATACTGCAATGAAACAGTCAAATCTCTTACGGTAACGACCGTTATTAACATCGCTTTCTTTATCAATCACAAGAAATCCGAATTTATCACGCCAGCAACAGCAACACAAGTCTTTAAATTTATCAAATGACATATCAACATTAACGTGATCATCGTACACATGCTTGAGATTAGTGTGATCTTGTTGAAAAGAACAAGTAAATTCGCATTATCACGTATAAGCTGTTTTGGAATTGAAGAATACGTTTGACACAGATAGAAACAATCATTATTTCGATGTCTGCCAAAACAAAATGATCTCTAATTTCATTTTGTTTATGACATGCTACATCATCAAAAATCATTATTGAATTTTTACGGGACTCACTAGGAGGTATAACATCACTATTATCACTGTATTCAAAATACCTAATTTCCTTTATGGGTGCCAGTAACTCCGCAGGTACTGGTATTTAGGTTGGTATAGAGATTTGCAATATATATATATATATATATATATATATATATATATATATATATATATACATTTTCAAAACGTAAGCCATTTGGATGTTCTAATAAGCTAATCATAACATTGGTTTTTCCACAGCCGGATGGTCCGACGATTATACCTCGTTTACATCCCCTTTAGTAAACCGCGGTGTTTACAGTACTGCTCCTTGTTAGGAGTAATGTCATAATTTTGATAGGTAATTCTGTATCTTGCGGAATGAAACGGATGTCACCCATTATGGTACTAAACCACGACTTGTATGACGCTTCTATATATCACACCACGTGCAGAAAGTAGTTTAGTAGTGCAGTGTCAGTCAGTGGTATGAAGTATACATCCCAGCGTCAGAGGAAAAAAAGGTTCAGGATTAATTAATACTTTAATAAATAAATTACCCGTGGAGTTGCATATACCCGGATATCGATATTGTGGGCCAGGCACCCGTTTACAAAAACGATTAGCTCGTGGCGACAAAGGTATTAACGCATTGGACGAAGCGTGTAAAGAACACGATATTGCATACTCCCAGTCAAACGATCTAGGACAACGACACATAGCAGATAAGACCTTACAACAAAAAGCTTGGAATAGATTTCGTTCTACCGACGCTACCTTTGGAGAAAAGGCAGCTGCATTAACCATAGCTGGCATAATGAAAGGAAAACGGACAATGGGAATGGGTGGCAAATCACGGAAAGGACAAAAGAAATTAGAATGGGAAATAAATCACGACGAAGGAAGCATTCTCGCAGAGCAATTTCGTTTAACAAAGCAGTCCTTCTAGCCCGACATCGTGTTGGTGGTAAACTTCGATCATCTTTAAAAGCAACAATACAGCAAGCCTTGAGCGCTCTAAAACACAAAAAAATTATGTCACCCAAGAGCAGAATATTGCCAATACCAAAACGTGGGGGATTCATACCTCTTATTGTGCATTAATATTGCGCATATTGCAGCATTAGGAGCTCTAGGGTCTCTAGGTGGCGGTGCTGCGGCAGTCGCAAAAGCGGTAACTGACGCAAAAGCTGCGACAAAAACGTTAGACGAAACCAAACGACACAACCAAGCAATGGAAGCAGCTGCATTAGGAAAAGGTTTATACATAAAGCCATATAAACGAGGGTTAGGTATATATTTACAACCGTATTCAAAAAACTCCCACTGAAGCTACCACGTCACGCCTTAAGTAATGTTGAGCTATCAAAATTTGTGGAGCAATTACAGATTCCCTATTTTAGAGGGATATATATGCGAGATAACTTACCTACACGAATCCATGCGAATGAATGTGGTATTGTGAATCTGGATGATCAAACTAACCAGGGTACACACTGGACAGCTTACATTAAGCGTAACAGGCATATTACATATTTTGATAGCATAGGACATATTAAACCACCCTTTGAATTACTCCACTATTTTAAAAGTGATGGTAGCAGAAACACAATTGAGTATAACTTTACCAAGGTTCAAGATTTTGATACATACAACTGCGGCCATTTAGTCTTACACTTTTATATGACTACTCGTACTGATTTTCAGTAGTCGTTACGTGATCGTAATGTCGTACACATTTACATTTACCGGCAAAAAGTGTATCTTGCAAGCAACCTTTAATCCACCGATTTTTCTTGAGAATGAGTCGGAATACGTAATGGGATTGACTAGTTTTGAATCTTTCAATACTATACAGAATGTTACTTCAAAGAATAACCAACTCGTATTTGGAAACGATAAAATTACAATACCACCAGGATCATACGAAATCGCGGATGTGAATAAATATATTAATGAGTTAGTGAAAAGATCGAGAGCAGTTCTGCATTTACAAGCGAATAATAATACTATGAAAGCAAGTATGAAAGCAACCCATGACATTAATTTCAATGTGGAAAATTCGATAGGACCTATGCTGGGATTTAATAAAACTGTTTACCAGGCTGGGAAAGTGCATACCTCCGATACTCCTATTAACATTATCAAAATTAACTCATTAATTATCGAGTGCAATATAACAAGTGGTAGTTTTAAGAATGGTGAAACATCACACATAATTCATCAGTTCTTTCCCAGTGTACCAGCGGGGTATAAAATAATAGAGTCCCTCAACATGTCATCTATCTACCTATCAATACATCTACCATTTCGACAATAACACTTAAAATAGTAGACTAAGACGGAGATCTCGTCAATTTTAACGGGAAGTCATAACGATAGGACTACATTTAAAGAAAATATGGTGACGCGCTATAACACATGTGCATGTACCAGTGCAAATCAAACTATAAAAGATCAAAGTGTGGAAAGGTGAGAGTCAGTAAGCGTTCAGCGCCCAAAGCATTGACACCGCAGAACAAAGCATTATTGGAAAGTCTCGGCTTTACAGTACTACAATGAGTATATTAAACGTTAATGAAAAGTTGTCGTTGATAATGCTATCGTTAATTCCGAACTGCACACCCATCAGCCATACACTACCGATTTGGAAACAATGATGAAATCAGTATACCCATTCAGGAATACATGTGCACTTTACCATCCGAAAGCTATGTGTACATAGAGGGACGATTATTACGTCAGGATGGTACTGTCTCTAACTCCGCAAGGTTCGTTAATAACGGTATCGCATTTTTATTCAGTGAAATTAGATATGAAATGAATGGAATAGTGGTAGATTCCGCAACGAAAGTGGGATTAACGTCGACAATGAAAGGATTGGTATCATTGACGTCCAATGATCTCGCCCGGCATGAAAATGCAGGTTGGTTTCCTACTGCAAACAGTACACTAACAAATGCTCAAGGATACTTTAATGTTTGTATACCTTTGCGAATGCTACTTGGCTTTGCCGAAGATTACAATAAAGTGATTTTGAACATTAGACAAGAACTGGTATTAATTCGTAGTAACATTGATACCGATGCAGTAATTTCAACTGTAGAAGAAGCATTAAAAGTTAACATAGATAAGATATATTGGAAAGTTCACACATCATTCCAGCATTAGCAGAGGAGTTGGCGTTAACGAAATACATTGATAAAAATGTAAATACGCCAGTAGCATTTAGAAGTTGGGAAACCCACATATATCCCGCCATTCCAGCAACAGATAAGCATACATGGGCATTCAAAACATCTACTAGTATAGAAACACCTAGATACATTATTATAGGATTTCAAACTGGGCGAGAGAATAATGTTATGCAAGATACGAGTAGATTCGATAAATGTGCACTAAATAATATTCGCGTGTTCCTGAACACGGATCGTTATCCGTATGACAATCTCAACGTTAATTATGATAACAATTGCTTTGCTACGTTATATCAAATGTTTGCTAAATTCCAAATGTCGTATTACCAAAGAGATGGGCAACCATTACTCACCCTACGCAATTTACCACAGCTGCACCGTTGATTGTCGTAGATTGCTCAAATCAAAAGAAGCATTACACTCTAAAGCAGTAGTTCTTCGTGTGGAGTTTGAAACAGCGGCAAACATAGCTGCAAATACGACAGCATACTGTGTTATACTCCACGATCGTTTAGTTACATACAACGCGTTAACCAAAGCAGTACGACAGTTGTAATACAATGCCCGTCATAATCGATGTACAAGGGTTTAAAATTTCAAAAGCTTTTATACCAAAAGAACTCGCCATTTATAATGGGAAACAAATTGCCCATTTTATTTTTAAATCACCCTATCCCTGGCATACATTGGATGCAGAGAGTCGTCGTCAAGCTACTTGGTTAATGCAAAACCAGCACTGTATTAAATGGGAAGAAGGGTATACACCACCACACCACTTTCGAAGAATACTCGAGAGATTGATTCAGCCAACAGATTCTGTCTATGTCAAGGGCAGAGAAAGCAGATTACATCAGAAAATTTGTGAACCAGCCTGTTATTGAACTTGAGGAAAGTCCACCTCTTCCTGCTATGCAACCCGTTTGTTACTTTCATTGTAAATCATTATGTCACTGCGCTTTGAGTAGTGTATATCATTTATATAATATATATATATATATATATATATATATATATATATATATATATATATATATATATATATATGCAATAAGTCTTGTACACATTTTTTAATAAAAAATAGTAAATAATCATTCTCGTATTTTTATTTATGGAACATAGTATTTGTATAGCATATATTCTTTTAATAACGAATTAGTACATAATATTAATATATGTTAAACAACTAAAGGAATAATACAAATTATTAATATTAGTTTCATTATGGAGAGAATATAGGAAAGAAACTAGCAAGTGTCAGTACCCAAACTATTCTTGTTCCGGTTAATACAAATTCATTTGCTTAGCAACCTGCAATAGTTCGCTCAACGGATCAGCATTCTCCAATTCCGGTATTCGCCAATGCCCCCACGCCAATGTGGAACACGTATCACGTAGTCGATACCGTTTGTCATCCTGGGACCTAAAGGCAATTTTGTTTAACATTTCGGTATATATATCATGTAAGGTTGATCGAAACATTACTGTTTTATCAGACCCCTCCGCAACCGCTTTGTAGTCTACTTCCGTCAACACTTTCTGAATAACAACTTTCTTAACACCTTTCGCTTTCTTAACAACTTCATTATCAGCAAGCTTCAGACAGTATGACTTCGATCCAGCACCATAAAAATAATAAATTGCTTTCCCTGCGTACTCATCTTTCATTCGTCCAACGACGGAAGCAGTCGTAGGAATACCATGCAACTCATTATGATAGTTGGAAGTATCATATTCGTCTAAATTATTTCGCATGTGTGCATACATATCATCAGTTACTATCTCAACAATCAAAGAATCCGTGTCAGTATAGAGCAACGTGACATTCTTACCATAATGAGCTCGTAAGATATCATAAAAAAACCGATACATTATAATTTTGGAAAGATCTAAAATACTGAATCCGACATAAACGGGTTTGTCATACGTAACTACTTGTTTCGACAATTCCGCCGCAAACAATTTGTCAGTGAATTGAATAAAATTTTTAAATTGCGGTTTTGCAACGTACCGTGCTAGACCTACCCGACGACCGTTATTTTCCCAATGTGTTAACAGTTTAATAACTCTACGTTTATCGACATTTTCCATTGTTTTACCAAACACGCCATTATTCATAATTTTATAGAAATCCTTTTCGAACTTGTTCACTGCTGTGTTGCGGAGAGCGGTATTAAGGTCTACGTATGGTATTAGCCACGGACTCTGACGAAAGCGTAAAACCCTATGAATACGAGTAACAATTAAGCCATGCTCTATACATTGTTTTAAATAGCGGTAATGTATAACGTAGTTGGTCTTATCACACAGGTTAGGGATTAACTTCTCCTCCTGGGAATGTGGTGCGCAGATCATTTCAGGACAAAACGGATAATCGTTGTGTTCGTCATGCAGATGGTGGGGATAATGTATATCAACCTCCAGTACAAATCCAACATCGGCGTCATCATCAATCTTTAATACGTCAAAGTGATCTATTTCCTCTTGCGGTAACCACATAAACCCATCGTGGGGCAGGTATTGCTTCATACTCCACCCGTATAAATTCGTGGCATCTAAATATTGTAAAAACACTTTCGGTTGTTTAGGATCATAGTTTGGAACAAACTCGTTATTAGCGATGCTTCTCCGCTTGATACAAGTACTTACTCCACCCGAATACCTTTTTAAAAAGTGATACATATCCATATCCGTCAATAATTCTAGCTCTACTTTCGTACATTTCAACATGGCATCCCACGCCAATCCAGGCAAAGTGACATACTGTGCAGGTTCTAACCCATACACACCCATGCATAATCTCCTAAAGTTTTCAAACACGCCAGCCAATAACAACACATCTGATTTTAAATAAATATCAGCATAATCACCTAGTGTATTACACTTAAAGTGATCCCATACCAGTAGAACGCGACAGTATTCGTCATCGGAAATATTTGCATCGCGCATTTTATCGTAGAACTTGTCATATGATGGCACCGTGACGTCGTTCAATTTACTAAAGCTGTCTACGTACGCATAAGGGAAACTACCTTTCTTTCTCACTAAGTGGAAGTCGCTATCATTACTAAAATATTTCCGTACCTCCATACATTGATCATCTGATAAATTCTGAGATAGAGTATCTAAGGATGCAGCCATGAATCTACAACTATCGACGAAACGTAAATTAATGTATTTCTTTTCCCTGATACCATGACTGTTTACATATTCATCAACAAAAATGTACTTACCAAACGTTATATATTATTCACTGTTAACCGGAAGTACTGTAATTTCTTCCGTTTCACTCGCTAACTGTTTTATGAACAGGTGAACATCATAACCACTGAGATTATGTAGAAAAACGGGAAGAAATGTAGGCACCTGATAGTTTAAGTTACACGTTGAATGTGCTGCACCACGATACTTACCAGTAACGTGACAGTGATCTCGTACTTTCGGATTTGTCGGATCGCCCGTAAAGTGCTTGCCGCATATGTAACAACATACACTGCATTCATACGTAACCTGCTGTTCATCCGTTAATGGTGTCATTGGGACAATAGCTTTGAAATGTTCATTATATATCCGTTTTACATCACTTTCCAGTCGTCTTATAAATATCTCCCTGCATTGCTCCCCTATACAGCTCTAACTTAGACCACGCATCGTTTACACTACACTTAATATAATAACTAAACGAGTATGGTTCGTGTTTACACGTTTTTATCGTGAACGGTTTTTCGGGATCTGGTTCAGCCGTATCTACCGGTACTAAGAGCGCTTCAAAATCTGCATATATTACGAATGGTAGAACCATTTGTTTCTGATAGTTCCGAAACGCGAGTATATTTTCCGCGTAGAATTCCCCGGTTATGTCTTTTTTTTTGTTTCACGTCCGGTAATTTTGTATATACGAAGTTACAGTCATGTGACACGTGTCGGGTTAATTGCTCCTCGGATCTAAAGTAATACAAGCATGCATCACAAAATACATTGCTCCGTTCCGCCGAGTTATTTGGTTGCTAAGTAAACGAGAAATGTTTTTATCCATACATAATGCTGATTATCTGTTTGGTTACTGACTAATAATAATAAATTAACATGGACTGCCTGTTTGGCTTTGGTGTAGTATAGAGGCCCCACTACCTCTGTGACACGTTGACCATCACGATAGGTATCGTCTAACCCATAAACATTAATGGAAATGTTGTTATTGCTCTCAAACGTTGAAATATTCGTCAGCTTAACAGGGAACTGTACACCAGTCCAGTTGAATAACGTCTGGAACTCAGGGTAAGAAGATGTGCGTTGTGGTACTCCCGTTGGTGTCACTAGTGCCGATACAACAGCCCATGCAAAGCAGCAATTATCATTATTTTTTACATTGACTATGGCGTGTTTATGTGCGATTTCGGCGGGGACAGCCATATAGGATGAACCAGTGGTGGGAGAAAATTTAAGCATGTTCACCTCTAAATATACGAATTGCACCAGGGACCACCCTAAAACAGTTGTTACTAATCGATTACACCATGACTCACACTTACCAGAATCTTTATGCTGAAATTCGGATTGCTTTGCATCCAATATTTTACTTATTCTTTGGAAATACTCTTCTAACACCGTCCCTACACTGAGAATATCATACTTAGTCTGAAAGGATTTCAGTTCTGTGCTTTCCCTACTGTTCAAAAAGTATAAACCAAACAGCTCAACATTACATTTTAATGAGTAGTGTTTCTGCAACTGATTTTGTACTACCTTCAATACGTTCCCTTTAACCTCTGCCATAAAGGTGGACACATCAGTATGAGTATTGCATGGTGACAGGCGGTATGACACAATGCGTTGTTTAAACGCATTTCGAATCACTTCGACCCCAGTATCGACAAGGAAACATACATTTGCTTTGTGCCTATTGCTTCTGAGGTGTCCTTGGAATGCATACCTAGGTACATCCATTGAACAATCTGTGCAGTGTACACTTTCACCACTTTTTTTGGGTTGTACCGGTTCATCGCGTTGGTCAGGCTTCCGCTTCCTTGAGTTGCTCAACCCTGATGGTCCGGGTTTCGCATTATCCTTCACATAGTTTACCCCAGATGGTCCTGCTTGCGCAAAGGAATCAGTAACATGTCTATATACTGCTTTGTTATCGTCGGAAGTGCTTTCTTGCACCACATTGCTCCCTGTGGTTTGGTTTTGTAACGAAACCTCCTGCATGTCAGATGGTGGAGTAGATACTGACATCCAGCATGCTGTTTTTTGATGTCTCAGTAAAGAATCCTTTCGACAAAATTTCTTGAGGCATTCACATTGGAACATTTTTGCTGCAACAAAGAAAGAATAATAACTATATGCTGAAGTGTAGGTTGATGTGAATAAGGGTGTTGGATAGGAAGGGTAGCCGGGAGAGATGCAATACGAAACTAACACTTACTATTCTTTGAAGACATGATGTAACACCGCTTGAAAACTTTACTTGGTGACGCATAAAGACGGACTGACACTGTAGTGGAACCGCTCCGTCTTAAATACTAAATTTGAAGTTTTGGGGTGAGTGGGGGAATTGGAATGAGGGGCAGAAGCGATGAAACCGGACAGTTGCGTGCGCAACTGCCTGAAGCCAAATCCTACCATGTGGGAGTTACATATTAGCAAGGGGGGTTAAACAGGAATCCGTTTTGAACTGTATTTAAACTGGTTTGAGCTGGTTTTGCGCTGGTTTTGAGCTGGTTTGACCTGTATTTAAGCTGGTTTGAGCTGTATTTGATCTGTATTTGAACTGTTTTTTTATCTGTACAGATTCCTGTTTAATGCTATAATGTAACTCCCACATGGGGGGCACTTGGGCAAGACAGTTGCGCACGCAACTGTCTGGTCCAAGTGCCCTCCATACCGACTAACTCCAGAACGAAAAGACCTACTTGCTTAAAAATTTCTATTTAAGCTTCTTCTCATTTTGGAATAGAACTGATTAAATTTCTGGCAGAACTCCAGCGACGGAGAGGGGGAGTTTCTTAAGGTGTGTACATATTTTTTAAAGAAAAATTACTTCTAGATAAGTTTTATCTATAAAGTTGTGTACTACAAGAAGAGACGCAACGGTATATGATTTTGTGTATGTTGGGTTGCCTAATCGAACTTTCTTATAAACGCGTGATTATTGAAAGCAGCTAGTTGAAAAAAACAAGATTTGGGTGCGTCATTGTCGCTTTGTAGGCCTGTATTACCACCTCGTGTTTACTTTATTACATGTATTACAAATATACTTATGATTTTCATGCTTATTGGCAAAATCAATAAAAAAACACTTGCATACATAAGTAACTGATTAACATATATAGAAAACCAGTTTATCAGAACTGTTACTACATCTGATGATATGTAATTAATTTTCTTTTAATTACCTCATTTTATTTTCAGTCCCTTTTATTACTTCTTCATTAATTACCATTACTTAAAGTCGTTCAATAAGAAATGTATTTTATACCTCTGATTTCAAGTATAGCAAAACCGGATATAGCAGCTAATGAACTTATGTAGTAATTGATATATCTTGTAATTTACATACGCTGTTTAATATTACACAATTGTTTTCTGCATTGTGTAAAAATATGTACCTACTAATTATACATTGCAATTTTTCTAAGAGGACAGCATCTACCTTTGAAACAAATAAGATAACTTTCTGTATTCCTTCAATTAAAACTAGTAAAACTGGGTTAACCTTTTATACAAATATATAAACGATGTAATTACAGGTTTTATCAGTATCATCGTGAATATATAGCTTTAAGAATTACACTGAACTTATTTGACTAAATCCTTTGTTTAAATGGAAATTAAAAAATTGAGAGCATCATTTTACAAGTTTTTATATAAAAAACGGATTTATTTATATATTCTATATACGTGCTCTACCTATAAAGAAAAAGAATACAGTTAACAAACTGGTCTTTATTACTAATACATAATTTACATACGCTTTTCACCACTGGTTATACTTAGGAAAAATAAATGCGTATGTTTTTTTACTGTTTCATCTAATAAATAAATGCATCTCTCATTATCATGCCTATTTTAACTAACTAATAAGTATTTAAAACTTGTTTACGAATGCAATTTACATCTGATTATTACTACGTCTATAAAGGTTATTTTGTCTGCATATAAACCAACAGGTTTTTCCAGCCAGAATTACTTTAACCATACTGAAAATGATTTAAATCATTCAATAAGAAAACAAATCGTTAATTTATATCTAAATCCTTTATCGTTTAAAACTGGGATATATATATTATATACGAATTTATGTATAAAATGAGAGGTCATCTCTATCTGCAACTACAAACCGGATAGAGAGTAAACGAACTGGTGTGATTACTACAAAAAATAATTGCTATATCATGTAATTTACATACGCTTTTCAGTAATATCAAAAAATTTTTAATTTACTATTTCCTAATTACATTTGCAGTATAATTAGCTAAATAAATTGGTATTGTTTTGCAAATCCTTGTAAAATCAACTAATAAGTATTAATTATTAATTCTACTGCAACAGTTGACTATTACAATGTATCTAAAGGTCAAATGTCTAGACTAAAATCCCCGCAATACGGGTCATATTCGCTAAAAGTTGTTTGTTACTTTGTATTATATATTTTTTTCTTTTAATACCCGTAGTTGAACTAGGTCAGTGCCAGAGACCTGCGACCAATAAGAAAACAGATTCGCGCGTTTCAAGGAATCTTCATGCTATATAAGAGTTGCATACAACGCAGTTACGTTATGATCTCGAGTTTTCCAAGTATTCACGTCGTATAGTACGGGGTGGTGAGACTGCCATTCTGGCTCGAGATCCAACACTTCCTTTGGGTTTGCAAATCTAACTTTGCAACCCTAAGGCCTTCTGAGCACCTACTCCGTCGTCGGTAAGCATAATGTACGAGTGTGTGAGTGTGAGTGTGAGTGTGAGTGTGTGTTTGAGTGTGTATTTCAGTATGTGTGTTTGAGTGTGTATTTCAGTGTGTTTTAGTGTGTGTTTTTTAGTTTGTGAGAGCGCTGAACGGCTTGGTACCACATGTCACACGGTGAATACTGCCTCATGTTGCGCACCCCTAACACAACTGTTTTTTTTATGTGTACGATGACGACTATTTTATATATTATGTGATTAAGTATGTTATATTGACTCTTTTTTTGTATCTCTTGACTATAGTGTATAGACTAATTATTTCCTGTCAGTCTAGTAGTATGTTCATCGCTGCTAACATGTGTAACCTAAACTTTTCTAATCCTCAGTATTACAACTGTTTTGATATAAGCTTACTAACGTATGTACTACATCAACATGTTTTATTCCTATAGCAATCATATATCTGCGTAATGTTTCTAAATATAATTTATATGTCTGATTTAAATGTATATAAATCTCTTTAATTCTATATACAATTTGTACATGTCTGTCTACGTGAATTAAATATATTAACATATCGTTTTCTTTTATTTTGGTAAAAAGTGAAATATATAATTTGTACACGTCTTCATTTCTATATATATAATTTGTACATGTCTGTCTACATGAATTAAATAAATTAACATATCGTTTTCTTTTATTTTGGTAAAAAGTGAGGGTGAGCAAAAAAATTCATACAAAAAACATACAAGTGGACCAAAAACATACACGTGGACAAAAAAAATACAAGTGGGCAAAAACATACAAGTGGGCGCAACCAGGTCACACGGACGTTATTGTGGAACATGAATAGGTCGCACGTATGGCCTTGTAATAGTGGAACAGGAAAGCGCGTTAGGTCACAGTGATGGCCTTGTAATTGTGAAACAGGAAAGCGTGGTTTTGTCGCACGGATGGCCTTGTAATAGTGGAACACGAATAGGTCTCACGGATAGCCTTGTAGTTGTGGAACAGGAAAGCGGTGTTTGTGACCCTGGTTTTGTGGTAATGATATGTCTCAGTGATGGCCTTGTAGTAGTGGAACAGGAAATCGGGGTTTGTGACCGTGGTTTTGTGGTAATGATATGCATTTGGGTCACACATTGCGCTTTTTTGACCTTGGTACGGTGGGAAACCGGTTTTTGTGGCAACCTTGGAAATGTGGGGCCTTGGAAATGTGGTGTGTCCCAAAAGTCTCCAATCTTACCTACTAGTAATTTTTTTTTAAGTTAATAGTTTTCGAGTTATTTACAAAAAAACGAGTTTTAAAATCTATGGTTTTTTGCTAATATCTCGAACACGATTTATCAAAAAGAGGTTAAAATATTTTGACGGTATGTCAGTTTAAAAATAAATTTAAACAAATTATATTTTAGAATTTGTAGCAAATTTAACAACTACACTTAATCATAGCTCCATTCTTCTCTATCAGGAACTTTAATGGTTTACGCATAGACGCAACCAGGTTTTGGCAATAATGTTATATTAAATTTTTTCATTTCATATTTACGGCATTTAAGTTGGTTTAAATTAAATGACATTGATCTAATTGTGAGTATTTTTGTTCCTATAATTTTTCTGTACAACAAATAGTGTAAATGTCATTTTGACAGCATACTTTAAATTTTTGATGTGGAAGTATTGATACGATTTGCAGCGTTTTTATAAGTTTTTCTACAAAGTATTGTTTTGATATTGAGATTTGGAAACATTATCGCCATCTAAAAGAACATTTATTAAGTTTGATTTTTAATTATCTATTATTATGGATAGAAGTCGACTAATATTTTTTATATTAACCCATCCGTTACTACATTATGACGTAGTTCAATTCATTGGTGGCAAAGATAGTACCTACTTTTAAAATACAGTTATTCTGAAAATTCATCTGTTTCTTCGGAAGAACTGTCATTTGGCCCTATTGAACATACAATAGGCTCTACACTAACCTCCATCATATTGTCAAGTTCCCATATTTTTGTTCTTCTTTCATTACGTGTTCTATACATTTATTTCATTTTTCCGCAGTCACCTCACTTAAGGAAGTCAATAAAAGTTGTCGAACGTCACTTAATTTAAACGTGGTATTATTTTTCGCTACTGCACCCTTAACCTGCGCCCATATTAATTCAATAGCAGTCTATTCGCAATGGTAGGGCGGTAAGCGTAGAACAAAAATATCATGTTTTGCTGCCATCTCGTCAACTGCATAACTTTTAAACTTTGTCGTAACACTTTGTACTAGTCTTAGTAGTTCCCTTTTTGCCATATCATGTTCGAAAGCAATGTTTTTTGAGGAAAGCCATTCCATTATAGCACCTTTTTCCAGGAAGTTGTAGGTAAACGTTCGATTTGTCTGTAATGGTAGCTGGCATTGTCCATAACAATTCCGGTATTTTGCGACTCAAATAGCAGTAAACCTCCCTCAGAACCATAACTCCGTTCCTTTCGATCCTATCTTGACCACACCTATCCTTAATCCCACCATGCATATATACGTAATGTATGTATGTATGCTGGGAATCCATGATTGTGGCTGAAGGAGCTCGGGAAGCCCGAGCAGCCCGCCCTCCCCCTCGGGGAGGGAATGAAATACGTTCCCTTTTCATTTTCCTTTTCTCCTCTATAAATCCATTGTCACTTCCTATATGCGTATTAATTACGCGCCGCCCTTTTCCTGAAGGAGGTCTTAAACTTGTAGACAATCTAAAAAAGCCAGTTGTCCAATGGTTATATTCCTGTCTTGCCACATTTTTTCCACGGTATAACCTTTATTTACCCACGTTTCATCTAAATAATAAATTTTCTTACCTTCAGAACGCAATTTAGAGATTTAATAATAATAATAATAATAATAATAATGCATTTTATTACTTTGATGCACACAGTTACAGTTACATGAAATTGTATAAAATTACCTATATAAGCATGCATGTGTATGTAACTAACTAGGCGAAGTTCAGTTAGTAGTTACATACGTCACTACTTCTGCTCTTCCACTTAACCCATTTTATTTAGCATGAATTTTGAACGGAAGATTACAGTTTAGAGAGAAGTTTATGTATATAGATGTAAATGTAAAAGTACATAGTGATGGTGGACACAGTGTAAATGAATTTAACATAATTGACTAAGCTAGAATTAGCTAGAATTGGAATAAGTAAAGAAAGGATGACTGATTAACTATGAATGAGTAGTTTACTATTTTCAACATTATTTTACTGCAGCATTTGACGGTCAAGTATGAATTGATGGACATGCTTTTTAAACTGGTTCGTGGTTAGTTTTTTGTAATAGTCAGGTAGTGAATTATAAACATTGACGATGAACATAACTAAAAGAGCGTTCAAAATGTGAGATTTTATGCAGAGGAGGGGTAATTAAGGAACAGAATCTGGTGTAAGCACTGAACTTTATCTTTTCATAGAGGTACGGTGGTATTTTGCCAGTAATGATTTTATGGTACAGAGTAGCAGAGTGCACAAATCTTCTGTTTTTCATATTTAACCACTGTATATGAATTAATTTGTGTTCATACTTCCTTACACCAGAAATCAAGCGTAGGTAGGAATTCTGAATTTTTTGAATTCTTTGTTTGTCCGTAGCATCTAAGCAAGGTTCATAGAGAACGTCACAGTAGTTAAACTGCGAGAGGACAAGTGACTCACATAGGATAATTTTTAAATCTTGACCAATGCTGTGTTGATTTTGAAAGATCAGTTTTAAATTTAAAAATGCTTTCTTTATCATCTCTGAGACTTGTGCCTTAAATCTAAGGTTAGAGTCCATAATCACTCCAAGATTTTTAACTTGCTCCTGAACAAGTAATATAGACTCCTTAACACGAATTTTGATGCATTGATATGCAACCCGTGCTCCTCAGACGTTTTAATAAGACTGCAGATATCACTATTTAAGCACTCTACCGCTTGTGTTGTTCTACATTCCTCAAAATCGTAGAATAGTGTCATCTGCATATTGATGAAACTTTACATACTTTAGATTTTTGTGAAAATTCGAAGTATACAAGACGAAAAGCAAGGGGCCCAAAATCGATCCCTGAGGAACCCCACAGGTTACATGCAGTGCATCAGACTTTTTATTGTTGAGTACTACTAGTTGTGTTCTATCCTTTAGATAATTTCCAACTAAGGTACAAGCGTCTAAACTGATACCAACATAATGCAGTATGCTCACTAATAAATTATGACTAATAGTGTCAAAGGCCTTAGAAAAATCAAGCGAAACTAAAATTGATAATTTTCCCGAGTCCGTAGCACCAAGATGTCATCAGCTATGTTTAACAGAGCAGTTGCACAACTGTATCCTTTTCTAAAACCTGATTGGGTTTTAGGGAAAATAGAATATTTATTAATATGATCCATCATTTGATTAGATAACATCTTTTCTAGGACCTTCGACAGTACTGGGAGAATACTAATTGGACGCAGGTCTGTGTAGTTCGTTGGACTGCAATTTTTATTGACATTTTGCAACTTTCCATACTTCGGGTACAGAGTTAGACTGTATGCATACATTTATAATATGAGTGATGTACGGAATTAAAAAGGACGGCATAGCAAGAGCATATACACACTTATTCCATCCTCACCCACAGCCTTAGACTTAATATTGTAAAGTATACCCATTACATCGATATCAGTAACTTGTTGAAATTTTAACTTATTTTGGAAGTCGGACAAAAGGTGTTCCATGTAAAATTTTATTAGATCTTTGTTGACTCTATTTTTAGATGTAAAAACAAAAGCTTCATTTATTTTATTCGGATTGTTCAAATGAGATGGAATTTCTACAATACGTGATTTGGAATAAATGTTTAATCGCTTAAGCTCTTTCCATATATTGTGTGATTTATTTGTACGAATATGGTAATCTAAATAAACACTTTTTCCTCAATTTATACCATAATTTGTATGATTTCGAAGCCTCTCGTAATAGTTCCAGTGTGTGTTATTTTTTGTTTTTTTAAATTTCAGCAACGCAGCATTACGCAGGTCATTTCTTCTCCAACACACAATTTCTTCCTTATCAATGAGAGCTGATTTTCTATACATATTTTCCCATGAAAAATCCAAGTCGTGCAAAAGTTGCCACAACATTGTTCTACTTAAATTGGGTATACCGTCTTCCTCTTTCACAACTGACAGAATTTTATTTAATGTGGATATTTGTCTTTTAACATAAAAGGAATGCACTATTCTTCTAATTGTAGTTTTCACATATTCGGATATTTCTGTTTTTTTTTCTACCGTGAAATAAACTAGGCTCACGCACAGAAACTTTGTCTTCTGAATATTGTGCCAGTCATATGTGAATACATTTCAACCGTCTCTTCAACTTTCTTCAATGGATTAAGACATTTCAAATGACTGTACACATTGAGCACAATAATTTTTCCGTTGGCAGAAAGCGCAGACATTTTCATGCGTTTCATTGGAATAAATTCACGACCCGACGCCATTGCTATTAAACTCAATACTGCCGTGTAAGTACACCTTATGATATACCGATATATAACAATAATCATAACTTAGGCTATCGTTATATCTATATATGTATAATTTTTGTGTGCAGTTAGCGTTATTCGCATATATCTTCCCTAATTACATCATTAACAACACATTCAAATCTATTAAAGGGTGATTCCAAATACAATTCATACTTTCTAGTTGAATTATTAGTACTTAATTAGTTTAAAATTATTATTAATGTAGTCGATAATGGTATTAGCAATTAGTGATATATACGGAGTTGACAATCCAAACAATCAATAATTACCTAATCAACCACGAAATTCTTTTAATCTGAAAACAGAAAAAATATACTACAAATAAATAATATCCTCGTTCCTTCCCAACTTTTAATTAGTATTAATTAATTTCATTATGACCTATCTAATCAATATTACTTCTATCATACTTTTTTACTTTTTATCATACAACAACCCAACGTCACTGGAGTTTGCCAAACATGTTCATTTATTCCTTCTCTTGGTTTCGGACAGAATACAATAATGCTTATTTTAACGCTGTTACTTTTATAGCTTCAAAAAACATAATGAACCACAAATATAAAGTGCACTTTATAAAGCAAAGTTGTTTAGATTAACGTAATAAAGTAATAAATATTTCTAGTATCACCTAAAATTGAATAATTTAAGTTAATTCAAATTTAAAAATTAACCCCCCATTCTCATATTTCCTTCACATTAACTCTGCGGATCTTGCTGTCCAACAAACCTATGTACTTGTGGCGATTACATTACTGTTAAAATGATCATTTAAATAATGAACTACTAATCTGGTATTGTGATCAGGAGCATTAGCTTGTCATACCAGATGCTTCCATTTAGAAATGTTACAAACAACTGTAGAAGACCTAGATTAACCCCCACCAAAATGGAAGCATCTGGTATCAATAAGGTGGTGCTCCTGTTCCCAATGGCAGATTAGTAGTTATTTAAATTATCGTTTTAACAATTACGTAATCGCTATAAATAGACCCGTTCGTTAAACAGCAAGATCTGTAGATTTAATGTGAAGTAAATATTAGGAGTACAATGTTGTAACGGCTGTTTCGGGATATATATATATATATATATATATATATATATATATATATATATATATATATATATATATATATACATTGGTAGAAGGAGGTCCGCACAGGATAAAATGGAGTGGGGGAAGCCACGCCCACGTGGGCGGGCCATTTCCCACCCCTATTTTGACGGTTTCTTTTCGGGGGCCTTTTTAAATCCCTTAATGGTATTTTCCACCCCTTGATGGCATTTTTTCCCATAATTTTCACCCCTGCCTTTTTGACAGTTCAGCCCCTGGAGGGTAGGTAAATGTATGCGCATGCGATGTTATGATTGGAGGGCCTGAGGGTAGGCCACGCCCCCTAGGTTCTGACTGGTCAATGGACTCGGACCCCTGGTTTCTGATTGGTTGTGGGGCGTGGCTTGTGGGCCATTCTGTCAACCATGCGGGAAATTTAAAATAGTATTCTAATAAGGGTTTCATAAGACAGGTATATGACGCCGTACGCCTTCTGGTTTCTGATTGGTGGTGGCCATTTTGTTTTTAATTATGACATCGTAATCAAAGCTAACCCCATTTTGTTTTTTGACGGGTGTAATATAGAAATACATTCTAGGTGTTGATCTGAAATCGTATTCTATCAAAACACCTTGGTTATTACCGTAATAAAAAAAAGGTAAAGGGGTTTTAATAATTTATTATAAGTAATACTATTTTTAAGATTACGTGCTCAGCATCACATAATAATCATAATACAGCTTCTAATTGAATGATAAATCGGTTGTTTTGCCTGTTGCTCCTGAAGAATGCACTGAGACATCCCTACTCTTCAGCCGTTCGTTAAATTGATGTATATTGTGGTCCTCCGTACCATGCATTTAAATTCCATCAGTTCCACAACTACCCTCTCGCCATACTTTGTTGTTATGAGTCCAAGATTGAGTATCTTGTATTTAACTCCAGCCTACAAATCCTTAATATTTTTAAAAGGCTTAAAATATGTTGATGCATTTAGGGTGGATAAATCCATGGCTGTAATTATAACATAGCATTAAAAAATCTGCACAGGTAATTAAATAAACAATCAGTTACCAGTGTTGTATTGAAAGAACGTTTTGGAAGATTGACACACGAATGAATAACTGTTACTTTTCTGTTACTTCCAAATAGCCGAAATACAGTAGTTATCGTTAGCATAATTACTTTCTAGATTTTCCCACGGTTATGTAACAAAGTGTCCTTAAACCTTTCACTATTCAAATACATCTATCTTATCTGGGGAAAACCCAGTAATTAGTTGAAGGTATGCAGGTCGGCCTTCCTTCACAATTTTGATAATACACTTCATCTTTTACATAAGCTTTGTTTTGAGAACCTGTGATTTTGAAATAGTATGGTACACACATAGTAAACTTGTATCTTGTTTCCTGTATCCAGCCTCCTCTTGATGAAGCTAGAATTACTCGTTACAGTCATCCTAAGGCGTAATTAATACAACTAAAGTACTAAAACCCTTTTTTATTTATTAAAGTAGAAAAACAAGTATTATACAGTAACTTGCTTACCTCATCATTTATAACTAAACATGTAGTGAAAAAATAATTTACAAAATCAAGCATCGGTAAATTATTTATTCCAAAATACAAAAAATTATCGTATGAAATCCACACAAATCGGAATGGTAATCCTATAGCGTCGTTTTGTTGTAATGGAACCATCTAGAATTCTTCTCAAGGAAGCGTAAATGGTAACCTACCTGGGATCGTCCAAAGGAATCAAAATATTCCCGTCAATGTAGATAGCAGTCCAATGCTGACTTGGTTTGTTTGCAGGATCCGTGTTCACAATAATTGCGCAAAGTGTAGGTACGTGCGTCGGTAACTGGTTAGAAGCACATACAATTCGAAACACATTCTTGTGGCTGTGGATCGATTTCAAACATTTCAACATTTGTACCGCATACATCATTGGAGTTGGTATGCATCCAGTCTTGCAATAGTAATGCGTTTTCCAGCGTACATCTAGACTTCTCGATGTTATGGTTTAAACAACTATACGCCTTTTCCTACTTTTTCAATTTTTTAGTCGACGGACAACTAGTCGTCTAGGTTTACTATTGGTTTGTTAAGGAATCTTAAAAACCGTGATATTTATCCTCTAAATACCTTATCTGTCTTTTGGCATGGGTTTTGATATAAAATAATTTCGAGATGACTATCAGTATCACCAATAACGAACCGTCATCTGTAACCACAGCAAGTTCCTTTGGTATGAATTCGTTATCAACTCTAAATCATTGTACGTCCAAGCATGCGTCCATTTTATTTCAACTACTACTGTACACTGAAGGTTGTCATTCTTGTGCTTCTTAACAGCTGAAATCAATGGCGACATTCCGATGTTTATCGATCTCGATCGTTGTCGAATTCGGCGTACACCAAGCAGTTAACGGTTTCCGAGAGAGCTTCTTCAAAACCAACTTTCTAGCCGTTTTTATCCAAATTCGAATCTGTGCTAGCGTTTGTAGACAAGTCAGGGGTTAGGTCAAAGGCCATTACAGAGTAGCCGTTAGGGTGATCGCTTATTGATATATCGTTGTCCTCATTCAAAAAAGTGAATACCCGTACAGGACAATAAGGTGTGATACGCCTTTACATGTAAACCATTAGCTGTAAAGTCTGGTTGCAAGGCCTTCGAGCGGAATTTGTTGGGCGCCAATATATAACAGCATGTAGTTAATATTTCTGTGATGAAAATTGAACCGGTTTTAGGGATAATCACCTTTGAAGGCTTTATTTGCTACAAAGCTAACGATACATCGTTTAGGTAACTAATCCAGGCAGACATTATCCAATGATTTTAGCTGTAACAGAGTATTTTGCATCAGTTGTTTCTAAAGCTTTAGCGTGCGTAATCAGAATGGTTGGACTGATTCGCATACGCCTCTTCAGTAAACTGGCGTCCATAATTGTCTTGTAATTTGAACCGTGTGCTGCCATTAGACTAAATTTAGCCTTTAACTCAACACCGCTTGTGTGAAACTTTTCTTGATTAAATAAATCCGAGTGCACGTGGCCAATCATCTCAATCTGTTTGCTGGTCGCTGCAAGTACTTTCCGCTTTGAGAAACCGTTATTTGCGTGTCCCAGCGTATTCAAGTGACCGGCTGTATCATTGTGCTATAAGGTGTAACCTAGATGTGAGCTCTTGTCCTCCTTTCCATAATTTAGCAACGTTTCGATATATGAGCCGTAGGCGTATGTGTTGTTTGGTTGTGACACCACCTTCTGATTGAAGTAAACCTCCACTTGCGAGAAAAGTGAATGCATCTACTTGTTTACCGGTGCTACAACGTCTACGTCAGTAAGGGCTGTATCGTCTTATTTTAACACGTTAGCTGTGATGTACAACATAGTCTGACTTAAATCTATGTAATCGTTTCCAATTCCGGGCACTACAAACTATATTGGGGCGTCATCACTAAGAGTTGATAGGTTTGTAAAATATCCTATCACCACTCTCGATGCTTGTCTGCGTCGATGGTAAAGCGAACAAATTCAATTCGGACTTGACGCACTCGCACAATTGTGCATGTAAAAAAGCCATTATTATCTTGAAAATATATCATCGTAAGTAGGTTTTTTCTTCTTAGTAACAACTCTCGGTAGAGACTGGCTATTATCCGACAGACGTACTCTTTTATAGCTCGAACCCTCCATCATTTTATCGATTTTCTCATCGGCTTCACGCTTAATATTTCTACCCGCGTCGTGAAATCTTTCTTAAAATGACTCCTTAATCGGCCGATCCTCTATCACGTCACCGAGGATATGGGTACCCGCCTTTAGAGCTTCTTTTCCAATAGCCTTTGCACCAGACTTAAATAACGGTATCGTTACCGGCCTGATTCATATAATATTATTGATAAGGACAAACCATTATTGCACTTTCTTAAAGTATAGCTTCAGACACGACGTGCCAAACTCGAATGTCATTGCTGTACCCGTATCTGTTTTTATACTAATCTCAATGTTTTCAAATTTCCCGGTATGTGGTATATGTAGACGAACAAACCACGTCTTTATGACTACCGTAAGCATAGTTTTCGGAAGTAATTTTATTATACGCATAACCGGAGATACAACATCGCCCACAATTTGCGGTTCAACGATGTCGCAATATACAAACATCTGCGTTGGTAAACCTATCCATATACTAGCGGGGTGCGGGGGTATTGGTTCCATAGCTATGTAAGGCTAAACGTTGTCAGAAACCGAATAGTGAGAGCGAAGTTTTTAATTTCGTAGTGACACGCTTAGTTAGCTTATTGCATTGTTAATAATTTACATCAGCTCATGGTTATTTAGCTCGTTGGCAAATTCTTCTATGTTGGCATAATTCCCCGAAGCGAAACGTAACACATACCAATCGTCCTCAATATAACTGATTTTCACGCTATCGTGTTGAAAATGTGATGCAGTCTTTTTTAATATTGCCTCTAGCACGTCCTACTCTCCTGTAGGTGGCTCAGTTCTATAATAAATTAAATTGTCCGTCGCACTTACAGCTGCAAAAGAACAAGGATACTGAATTTCCGATATGACTACAACCCAAGAACCCGTTAATCTTATTGGGTTTTTTTCAGGTAAAATAACGCCATGTCTTTGTTTTCAATGTTTCATTAAATCTTTCAACTACAAATGCTTTTACATCAGGGTAATTTGTTACATAGAAATTGATATTTTATTGCTTGAAAAAGTTTTGTACTTTGCCTGCCGCAAGTGTTTGCTTTTATACGTCTGTAGATTTGCCGGTGTATTGACACACTCCTTAAAAATATCGGCGAATACTTCAATTACAGTTGGGGCTGTCTTCGTTTTAAGAGCTCTTACCCACGCCCTCTTGCTAAACACATCAATAACCGTTAATATGTAATTGTAGTTACTATTATGTTTACTTAAAGTTCGCATATCACAAAGATCCGCTTGCCACAGCTCGGACATGTTGTTCACAATATACCTATTGCTCGCCAACTTTTTCCTGACTAGTTTATGCACAGTATAAGCTTCTTGTGTCTGTAGCTAATTTTTCACCTCACCATGTTTACCATTTACAGCATTCATTGAAGGTGTTACACCCGAAAACCCTGCCGGATGCAAGGGATCATAGTATACAGCATCCATGTTAAGTTCGCCACGTATCCGAATCTTGTGAAAATCTTCTTCTTCGAAAGGATCTTCTTGGTGTTTCTCGCGATTCACTATCAGCATCGTAATTCTCACCTATAGTCGTAAGGGTCCGTTCAAGGTAAGGTGGTACAGCAGCATCATATCTTCGAGTATTTCCGATAAACTCTCGTGGTACATTTATTTTTTGAATGTAGTCGCAAACTACCGCCAGCCGTGCGGGTTTATGGTTTTGTGCTGTCTTAACGTTTGTTGATCCAGATCGATAATATTGGAATGTGGGATGATCTCGTCTTTTATTGTGACAGTACCCCTTTTATCCCATTATACATCACCGACTATACTCACTGTAAGCAAGAAAACCTCACCTTTCTTCCTATATGAAACCGGAAGCGTTGATACTATTTCGTCGTTATGCAGGCCTTTGCGTTTGATAAATCTCTAATATCATCAGAACCACCGGTGATTGTTATACTAGTGGGTTGACGTAATTGATTGGAAAAGTGAAGATATCTTTAAAGAACTTGATTGTACTGCTGCCATTTGTCATAGTCTACCATTTTGGTTTTTAAAATTTTATCCATGTCGTTACGCAGCTACGTCAAAATTTTGTTTTATGTGACGTATGGAGCTAGCAATCGTTGTATAAAATCCAGTGGTAGAATGTCCATCTTCTTCAAATTGTGGTCCATGGTTGTTCTTGAAACAAATTACCCAGAATACCACCAAACAATGGTCCTAACGGGAGTTGTAGAAATGCACCGCCCTTATGTACAAAAAACTGTTTCTTCCTTTTTATAAATTCACTCTCTGTGCCAAGCGTCTTAAAGTGTGCTCATGTTGAGAGAGTGGGTGCTTCTGATCAGCTGACAGAGGTACACTACCTTTTAAAATGTTGTGTGCACACTCACACATACATTCGACCTGCTTACTATCTTGACATCTCAATAAAGCATCACGTTGACTTTTACTTAATCTGGCTAATGCGTGCAGGATATCGGTGCTTTTGATTAAAAGCTCAGCCATCATATATGATGTAATCTTTTTGACTGTGAGACCCTTTTCTCGCTATATTTTACTTGGCAAATACTTTGAGGGCCGAATATGTTTGTTTTATATCGTAGCACGTCCAGCGTATTCTGCTTTAAATCGAACAATAAATATCCGTGTGGATTTGAAGTCCTGGTGCGCAGCCTCTAAAAATTTCGGATTGCCAGGTGAAATCTATCTTGCTAAATGCTGTATCTGAACTCTATCACGTGGGTTCTTAAACAAGATTATGTAGTGTGCTTTGAGAGAGATATTTCGCTTTCCACGTCCTTGATGAAATATGTTTTGCGTTAGAAAAACACACTTAGATTTCTATGATGACAACCTTTTGTAAAAATATCAACCACCAAACCATTAGTTTCGCGCATTAGTTCGTCAATTAACGGGGGTAAATTAGGAGATCTGGCCGGCCAATTTATAGCACCACCTCTACCTATTCACCGATTTGGGAACGAATCATTTAAAAAGTGTCTAACATCTAAACCAAAATGTGGGTGGTTGAGTGCGTGCGTATGTTAATACCCACGAGTTAAAGGAAAGGAGAAGATCAAGCATATCCTGCATAGTGAAAAACTCAACCACCACATGCATTTTCAAGGCAACTCACCACCTCGTATGGATCTAAAAATTTGCAATCGCTTTTATTCACATACATATCCAATTCCCGATACATTCAAACAAAGTTCCCTGGTGCAAAAAGGTAAAATCTTTCCTTTTACGATTTCCATATTTGCCTGGGATAACTTTTGTGAAATTCGCTGCTTGTCTATGTCCCGATTACTAACAGGGGTCAAGTCTCCCTAAATATTTTGCAAGAGAGCACGTAACAGTGAGGTTAATGCATAAAAAGCTTGAAGAGGAGTCCTTGACGTAAACTTTTGGACATTACTATTTAACACCTGCGGTATATTCCATAAGCCACTACACCATTCGGGCTTGGTACTAGTTTCGATCCTAAAAAGGATACGAAGTTTGCGCATGTATTTCTTCAGGTGCTTATGTCCCCTACGAACATCAGGTGTAATGTAGCGCTAATCTATTTTCTAGAGGTCTAGGAATTTGGAAAAGTTTTTTATATACAAAGCAGTCTAACCGACTTTGTCTTGGAGCATACCACGGCAGTAGTGTAGCGTCTTTCTTAGTATGCTCTTTCAGTGTATTGATTAGATTCGTAATCGCTCCCACTCAGCCGTTTGAAGGAATTCTTGCGTCGGTACGTAAATTGGTCGGCATTTCTGCATTGTATACCGTGAGTTGTGGTTTGGATCTGAAATGAACTACTATGCACTGTCTTGCCACTTCTTGTTCCACTCTCAATTCAAACAAAATATTCTGTTTTGTCGATCTCCTTATACATCTGGTTTTGCTGGCAAACTCGGACACAAGCTTTCTGAAGTATCCAGCTAGTTCCATAAATTCCCTAACTTACTGCGGGTACAGGCGATTTGATCAAGCGTTCAACTTTGGTTTTACCAGTCTGAAACCAACATTAAATATTTGTCTTCCTAAATGCTCCACAAAAAGTTGCGGAAAACAGCACTATTCAACGTTATGTCTAGTATATGAAATGCCTTATTTGGGTTTTGTATTAATCCAGTGCAAGATTTATAGATCTCTGAAACAAACCAGGTGGATTAGCTAGGCCAAAAGTTATCTTCAGATACCCAAAACGTCCGTCAGGTGTAACGAAAGCACCTTTTGTAAATGAAATTCTCGTGAATGGCTTGGTATCTGATGAAATCGTGACGATTATATCCAAAGATTTGAGACATCACCCCTTCCTTAATCGGTCTAATTGATGTTCAATCAAGGGAAAAAGAAATCGGCCTTTAATAGTAACGCGGTTAAATTCTCGAAAGTCCACACACATGAGATATGCAGCAGATTTCATTTTACCTTCCAACCTAGATATACATGTGTAGGTATAGAGGGTTACGCAACTGACTTTGTTTTTCACTAACGCGAAATCGATTTATTAGCTCATTTTACAAAGTTTGGCAAAATTCGCCAAGATCGGCCATGATGTCTGTCTGGGTGTGCGTATGCGTGTACGTGTGCATGTGCATGCGTGAGTGTGTGTGTCTGTGTGTGAGTGTGTCTGTGTGTGTGTACGTAATTGAAATTTTGTATTCAAGCTTCATTTCATTTCTACTGGAGCTGTCTAGATTTTGGGAGAAATCCAGCGGCGGAGAGCGGGGTTTATTAGGGGCAGTTTTTAGTTTTTACGCATAGACAAAGATTTTAAATATATCGATTAATTATGTCCTATGCAATTTTTTGATACGAGGCGTAATTTGGCGGCAAAAAAATTCGTACAGTAGAATTTAAGTCTTTGTTAATTAATTTTATAAGAAAAAGTGAAGACATATTTTTAAAAACAATTTAATTTTACATAACTTAATAGATTATTGGCTTTGTTTCTACAGGTTGCATTATGATACTAAAAAATTATTATTATTTATTTCAATTTCCACTTTTTAAGTTGGAAGGTCGTGTTGAAAAGCGCCGGTATTGCAAAAGGGGATTTTCTTGACCGAATAATACTATTTGCATGCAATTATTCAGTGCAAGCTTATTTCTTGTGACAGTGAATTTATCCCACCTTTAATGTTAGAAAAACCACAATGGAACACACGAAAATAACACAAAAAATTTAAACACTATAAAAAATTAGACGTAGGTAACATTTTTCGTCAATTGTAACGTTTTCCTTAATCGGGAGCGGTCACCATAAATCTATGAAACATTGTTCGAACATACAAAACTTAAGCGTTTCGGGGACACATACAATTAATTCTAGATAAGACTATTGTTGACAGATTTATTGGATTTGATAAGTCAATAACGAAAATCACGTAATTGTCCTATAAAAAATTGTTATATTTCTAACACTATTCAGGAAAACATCTGATTTCCAACAAAAATTAAAATATTCCTGGACATTCAAAATAAATTACTCTACTTAATATTGCTGTAATTTGTAACACTATTACAGTATATTAAGTATTAAAAACGGTAAGGGTTGTTTACTAGTCGAAGCCAGAGCTGTCCATATTATCTGAGGCTAGTTATATCCTTAACATTCGTGGTGTTTATACATGTTTAGTCCCATGTTTTTTAATTGTTTGGTTGAGTTAAGAAAGTGAAATTATAGAGTCGTCATGATCTGCATAGAAACAAATACATAAACGAAACGTACCTATTCTTACTTGCCGCTCTGTAGAGCTAGGTTTAGTAATTGAGAGCTCATTAATTTTGAAAAGAAACGGATTAGTTAAAAAACTGGTGAAGTGATACTCTTTTAATTTTCAATTTAAGAGGGCAAACCGATTCAAGATTAATCATGATTTCAGTTCACTAATTACTAAGAAACGTCTTATGTTGACAATTTCAACGCATTTAAAGATAATCAAAAACTGGAAAATGTTAATAATAATCGTGATTTGGAAACAAATGTAGTGGAATTGAAACATGCATGAAACAATTTATAGACACAAATGTTTATATTAACGTTCTTACTTTAAGAAACTGTAGTTACAAAAATTTGGCCTTAATAAAGTACATAATTTTTACGTTTTTAATCAGTTGGTTTAAAGTAAACGAATTGAAAATTTAAGCTAAAAGGGTTGGTTAATATTCTATTCATCCTTCCACATCCCTCAATATTATTAATTTAATTAATTCAGTGCATAGTAATTCATATATTGCCAACAGCAAATTAAACTTATTTATTGCACACTTTCATTAATTACTATTAATTACGATCAATCCCATATACTTAAAGAACAAAGTTATTTAGAGAACTAGATCTACTAAGGTAGGTACTTAACTTTTTGGTTTTTTTAATGGTGTATTTTTATCAGCTGATGTTTATGTTTCAATTTTTCAACTTCCACAAAATAATTTCAACGTCACACAATTTTAATAGATATTACTACTAACGAAGATAATAGTAAGTGTTATCGAAACATTTATATTGTATAATATAAAAATCCACAATTAAAACCCAAAAACAATAAGTATTTTATTAAATGTAATAATGGTGAAAGTTTACCTTTTCATAGACCCTAAAAGGGTTTTGGAAACTTTATTTTCGCCAACTAATAGTCACCAACTAACAACCACCATCTCATTCTTGTTCTAACTTTATCCTAACCAATTTAATTGCATTGTCAACTCATTGCCGTACAACTCTCCATCAAGCCATGTCATGAATCTTTAGGATGTATTTAAAGAAGTAACAAAAACGATATCAGCGATTCTATGAAGCAGAGCACCATACACAGACACACAGACACACAGACCCATACACACACAGCCCCACAGACACTTAGACACACATGCACGCAGACACGCAGACATGCAGACACGCAGACACGCGGACACGTAGATACGCAGACAGGCACACACGCACACATGTACATACGCAGACAGGCACACACGCACACATGTACATACGCACACACGCACACACCCACACACGCACACTCGCACACACGAACACACACACACACGCACACACACACACACACACACACACACACACACACACACACACACACACACACACACACACACACACACACAGATACAGACACAGACACACAGATACAGACACACAGACACACAGACACACAGACACACAGACACACAGACAAACAGACACACAGACACACAGACACACAGACACACAGACACACAGACACACAGACACACAGACACACAGACACACAGACACAGACACACAGACACACAGACACACAGACACACAGACACACAGACACACAGACACATAGGCACACAGACACAGACACACAGACACACAGACACACAGACACACAGATACACAGACACACAGACACACAGACACACAGACACACAGACACACAGACACACAGACACACAGATACACAGACACACAGACACACAGACACACAGACACACAGACACACAGACACACAGACACACAGACACACAGACACACAGACACACAGACACACAGACACACAGATACACAGACACACAGACACACAGACACACAGACACAGACACACAGACACACAGACACACAGACACACAGACACAGACACACAGACACACAGATACACAGACACACACGCAGACACGCAGACACACACACGCACACACGTACACACGCACACACGCACACACGCACACGCACACACGCACACACGCACACACGCACACACGCACGCACGCACAGCACACGCGCACGCGCGCACGCGCACGCGCACAGCACACACACGCACACACACACACACGCACACACGCACACACGACACACGCACACACGACACACACACACACACACACGCACACACACACACGCACACACGCACACACGACACACCACACACGCACACGCCACACGCACACACGCGCACACGCACACACACACGCACACACGACACACACCACACACGACACACGACACACGACACACGCACACACGCACACACGCACACACGCACACATGCACACACGCACACACGCGGACGCGCGGACACTCGGACACGCGGGCGCATGGGCGTATGGACACGCGGACACGCTGACACGCGGACACGCGGACACGCGGCGCGCAGGCACGCGGACACGCGGACACGCAGACATGCAGGCTATTTTCGTTAGGAACACTCGGTTGGCCCATTCACACCATAATTACGCACTCAATATTCCATCTTGCCACACTAAATGGGCTCGATCTACATTTTTCAACACGGCGACCAAGCTGTGGAATGCACTACCAGTTTTCCTCCAAACTTTGACTTAAGCTAATTTAAGGTAGCCATTCATAAACATTTCTCGGCAGCCTAACCCCCTCCAAGTGTTCCTGAGGGCCTTAACACGTTATGGAAATCTTAGCCTGTTCAGGAATATTATTATTAGTAGAAAAAAATTTGGTAATAATACTTCAATTTACATCAACTGGATTTACCATCCCATTTATATTTACTTAATTGATTATTAATTTCCAAGTTTAAATGTAGTTAACAATCCTTAAGCCTTTCGATTATAATTAATAATTGTAGACCAGCTCAATTCTTCATTAATGTTATTTTGAACATATGTATATTAATTATCAGTTTATTCCTTAAAAGGTGTGAGTATAGAACAATCCTTTGCCAGTACAATTCTGTTTACTTGTGCACATACTGATTATTTATTGAACTTTTAAATCTAACCAATGTTAAATTACTGCATCATCACAATTTATATAACTTTAGGTCTGTTTCTGTTTATCTGACTATAATCTCTTTTAACCTCTTTTAAAATCACTAATAGAGTTTATGTTAATAAACAACACGAAATTTATTTGACAAACCTTTCAGAAAGGCAGCACTTGCTTTCAATATTCAACCATCGTTGTTGACATTAAATATTTACATATATCTGCGACCGTCTCGTATAAAGACTGAATTAAGAATAATTACCTTAATTTTGGAACTTTTATTTATAACCTTCCATCCCTAAACCAGAAGGGATATTTTATTTAACCAATGTAAATTGGGTTTGTAAAAAACATTTTTTTTGTAATAAATGGAAAGATACATTTTATAACAACACTATTTTTAGTTTTTTTTTCGCTTTAATTCAAAAGTTATATTACATTAAAAATATATTTTTAAACCCAGTACCGGAAACACGCCGAAAGTTCCCAAACAAACCACAGCACGTGTGACTTCACAATGTTTATTTTTACTCATCGCAGCATACAGCTGATACAGTGTTTTGACTTTCAATCGATTAAATCTTGTTATTATCGTCAATATATTGATAAATATATCAAAAATGTCAAAACCTAAAGGTTATCGTGCTTTTATAATAATATAGTAATTAATAATTATTTATGCAAACGTATAAATTGAATAAATAGAATTCGATAATCAAATTTTTTAACTAAACTCCAGAATCATAACTTTTAAAAATCATAGCATCAAAAAATTTCTATGCATAATTTAAAACCATTAAATAATAAATTTGTATACGGTTCTTGAATGGTTTCGGTTTAATTTAGTATTTTATATTGTTATTACGCGCTAGGTTATGTACTATACGAAATTGAATTTTAAAAGAGTGTATAATGGTGGTTCTTCCGTTGTTATAATGTGATTTAAATAATTCTCATGATTTTATGTTTTTTTAGCTGAAAGAAGACATGGAGAATTATGTTTACTATACTACAATGGGAAGTAAAGCAAAAATTAAAGTTGATGTAGTACCGCACATGTTTAGCTATCAACCTAACCGTAAACTTTATCACACATGATTTTTTAAGAGCTTTTTGCATCGACTATTAATATAATTTATTGTAAAGTTTTAAAATACATAAAAAACAATTAATTTTTTTCAATAACTCAATTTGTAAAATAGTTTATAAGATGGTCCTGGTAAATGTCATTAAATTTATATTTTCTTATTGCGCAATATACACAAAAACTTTGAATGGTTTCTTAGGGCAAGCATGAATTTTTATTAACCTCTTAATATAACTGAATTACGTTTTTTTCCCGATCAAAATCGAGTACAACATCAACCTTTTGACCCTCTACATGTCAACTATCAACCAATTACAATGTACTATTTTTTATATTAATCAGTGCACAATTGTGCGATAACTCCGCTAGCGGAATATTCCCGACAATTTTTTTCTCTTTCTGTGAAGTTTAATTGCCTTCCGGTAAAATGTCAAATTGACATAAACTTTGACTTTTGTTTTGTTCGTCAAAGTAATGCAGACTCCAACTACCATCGAAACCACTACATAACCTGCAACTTGTTCTAAATTAAATACTAATTAACCGATTGAATTGACCGTCAATTTTGTTCGTCGAATAGTCTTTTAAATACCACTCGTGGCCGACAAATTGAATAATTTTTGTTAAAGTGCTTAATCGTGTTATTGACCAATTTATATCGAAGCAATAAACACTCATTGTCACTTAATTCTCTACATTTCTTTGCAATTTTTGCCAAATTGACGATAATTGTATTGATAAGTGGTGCCTGTATATTTTGCCCTTCAGACTAAAATAAAGTCATAAGGGGACAGAGAAGACTCTTTACCTTTTATTGTTTCGAAACGAATGTTCTTTTATTTCACTAGAAACATTATTTCATACTTCGCTTTGAACTTCATTTTACGTTTTTGAATGTCCTATTGTAACTTAAATTGAAACTGAGTATGTGATACGTTATATTCAAGCAAAAATTTCAATGTATTCGTAATTTATTTTAAACCCCTAACAGTGGCGTAGCTTAATTTTTATATATTTAAACTTCCGTAAAAATATACATGTTTATACATGAATATTGTTATATAACTTAATGAATATTACCTTAACAAAATGTTGCTCTTCATACAACGTGTCCCACTGAAAACTCCCGGCGCCATTTTTCTACGACTGAATGAGGTATTCGATTTATGTAAAAGAAGTTCACTATAATGTATAAATGATTTTAGTTTTGAGTGATAACGCCCTTCCTCCCCATTGAGATATAGATGGCGTTGAGATGCAAAGAAATTAATTCATCGTAGCAGCCTTGAAAGTAGGTGAATGTGAAAGGGCACTTAATTCTAAGAATGTTTTATATATGAATATTTTTCGAAAAGTTACAAGTTTTAGAGATATTTTAATTTCAATGTAATTTTTTTTATTGGCAATTATTGTCACCACTTTTTTAAACCAAATTTTAATTGATAGGTCCTTTAAGATATGTTTCATAGTAAAATGAAAGAAAATATTATTTTAATAATTGTTAATAATAATCCCCGTACTTCCTTACGGAAGGTAGAGACTATGTAAAATGTCTAAATCTTCTTGCCAGAGAATGTTAACACAAAATACATATTTTTCTTACAAAGGACGTCTAGTTCTTCACTTAAAACCAGGTCATCATCAACGGAGAATAGATTTTTTATGGTAATTTGTTCTTATGTTAGAGGAGCAGGATAATCTGTTAAATAGAATTATGTGGAGCGATGAAAGCAGATTACAATAATAGTGTAGTACCCAAACATAGGTGTAGATACTGCTTAGACGAAAATCCTCGACGGTTAAGACACACACGAAACCAAACCATGTTTGGAGTAAATGTTTGGTGTGGAACCGTCAATGGGTACATCGTAGGGGCCTACATTTTTTCCATGGCACGATAAACGGACAGCAATATTTAGAATTTTAGAAAATGTTTTGCCTCATTTATTAAATAATGTTCCAATTGAGTTAATGTTTAGTTTCAACAAGATGGCGCGCCACCGCATAATGTTGAAATTGTTAAAAATTATCTACATCGTACAGTTGCAGAAGGATGGATTGGTACTGATGGTGTTGTCAGGTGATGTTTGTACTATAGCGTAGCACATCTGGTGTATTCTGTTTTAAATCGAACAATAAATATTCGTGCGGATTAGAAGTAGCATCTTGGTACGCAGCCTCTAAAAATTTAGGATTGTCAGGTGAAATATGCCTTGCTAAATGTTGTATCTGTGCCCTGTCATGTGAGTTCTTAAACAAGATTATGTAATGAGCGTTGAGAGAGATATCTCGCTGTCCACGCCCTTGCTGAAATATGTTTTGCGTTAAGAAAATGACAACCCTTTGTAAAAATATCAACCACCGAACCGTTAGTCTCATGCATTAGATCGTAAATTATTATTAAGACCGGTTTTCACCGTCAAACTGTTCCATATCAGGTAATCCTTTCTGAAAATCCACTGAGAGATCTTTGAATAATGGTTGCCATTCGCCTTAAAACGAGATAATTTTTTCAAAAACTGTATCGCAACTGACCTTCCATCTCGAAACGCTAATCGATACTAAAGAGTATTCCGTTATCATCACAACTTACTACACCTACTAGGTGAAAAAAAATCTAAATTAATATTTAATTTAGACTTTAACGTATTTTCCAGCAGCAAAATTTGAAAATATTTGTAAACACATTAATTAACACGATGTCGGCTGCTGATTGCTACTTTCCAATTCATATAAATGAAGTTTTATAACTGTTTAATGATAATAAACACAGATTAAGAACCCCGCGAACAGATTCCCGTCTTACAAGACTGGGGCCCCTTATTAGAATGCAACCCCCCAATGCATAAATAAATTAGGTCACAATCTATAGATACGGTTAAAAGAAATGTAATAATAATTATGCAATCTCCTTTGATAGTTAATAACAGATTAAATCTTTTTATTCTCAGGTTAAAAAAATACAATTCTCACGTGGGCATGAAAATAGGCGACCAAAGGTGTCCCAAGGGTGACGTCACAAAAAAAATACGCCTCCCACGTGGGCGAGTAAAAGTGAAAGTAGTACAGGTGTACTACTTTCGTACCTTTTACGATTTTTTTTAATTTTCCGGTTTATGTAGTTCATGTTCTTTTTTGTAATTTTAATTAATAGAATTGTTAAAGCAATAAATAACTATTTAATTGATCGGTTTCAATTTTTCTGGGCGTTTCTAGACCTTCATAGATAAAAAATTCCTTATGGGGTACGATTTAAGCACATTTACCCTAGTTCGTGCACTAGATCGTAACATGTGATTTCTTTTGTAAAAATTTGAAATGAAATCGAACATTTTAAAAATGCATTTTTTTAATGCACGTAGAAAAAAGTTATTTTAAATTTCTTGCGTATTACACTAGTGATGCTTGTATTTCCAATCTTATTTATTGTATTTTGCAATGTAACTTACATGTGCCAAGTAACCGAAATTTTTTTAAATTGTTACTACATTTAACGATGCTCGGGCTCAGTATTTGCCACGGCTGGAAGAAACCGCTTCTGTTTTATAATGTACAGGTTGTCCCATTTTGGTTGTTCTCGCAGGGTATCTCAGTTATTAGCAAAGATACAGAGATGCGGTTTTCGCGAACGTTGGCTACTTTTTTGTGAAACGAAAGATGACACAAACAGAATTACTCTAGCTCTTCTCATTTTTGAGATACAGGGCGTTTTGAAAAGTTGCATTTTGAGACAGCCCCGTATCTCAGCTATACGATAACTTATAGAAAAAGTGAAAAGTGTTCTTTATATAATTTTTCCGTAGAATGCAGTGCTGTTTTCAGAATGAGTATACGGGGTCAGGTCAAAAGTTATCGGGATCAACTTCATTTTTTTAAATGGGACACCCTGTCTATTTTCTCATAATTAAATTTCTCTTGTTCTAAGCACTTCAAATATATATAACAATTATCACTTATTTTGATAAATAGCGTGGTATTTTGTATTATTAACTGAATTTCTTAGTAGGCTTTGAATTCGTAATCTTCTATTGTTTTTTTGTGCCTAATATAGAAAACCATCATTATGTAATTATATGTCATTGAAGAAGATAAAATTTCGGCAAAATAATTTATTTTATTTCCAGAATTGTTGATTTGAAACTCATATAAATATTGGATGTATTTATTTATAAATTTAGAGACAAACGAAAATAAGAAGAATTAAAATTTTAAATATTGCTCAATTTGCTGACCATTATGGTCAAGACAAATCCTACATTTCGAAGAATTTCTTGAATGGATCTTAATAAAAATAGGGTCTTAAACGTAGTTCTTCAAAGGCTTCTCTTGTAGCATTCATCAAAGCTTCTTGAGTTTCATACCGTCTTTGATGAATTTTATTTTAAGGTAGCCCCACAAAAAAATCTAAAATTGATAGGTCTGGGGACCTTGCTGGCCAATTAACTGGTCCATTGTTACCAATCCAATGGTTTTGAAACATTGTATTGAGGTAATCTCTTACTAGTCTTGCATTGTGGCAAGGTGCCCCGTCTTGCTGAAAATAAACCTCTCTTAGCTGGGCTAACGGAATATCATCAAACAATTCTGGAAGGCAAATGTCCAAAATTTCCAAATATCGTTGATGGTTCAAATTGCCTTCAAACATGTAAAATGTTAATCTGCCTCCTAAAATGAAACAGGACACATTGAACCCAAACCTGCCTTGCTGCTGACGGATCACGGTAACATGCCGATTTTCGTTAGACCAGAAACGATTCGTTGCACGATTGTAAATTCTGGCGGAGCTTATATGGCTTTCATCCGACCATATAACTAAACGACCAAAATTACCATTTTCTTCACTTTTCTGAATATACCATCTACAGAAATCGATACGCAATTGAGCATCACCCGGATGCAAGTGGTGGATGACTTGAGGTATATATGGTTTATAATGGTATTTTTTAAATATTTTTGATACTTTCGTTGCCCACCGATTCTTCTATTTTTCTGCAAGACGTATAATTTTCGTTAACAGTGACCTCTGCAAGGACATTTATTTCATTATTTTCTTCGTTTTCTTTTCTATATGTTTTGGCGCGTGGCCTTTCAAACGATCCGTGATTTTCCAAATTTTGTTTTAACCTAATGAATGTTTTTTTACACGGTTGCCTTCTTTCCGGAAATCTATAATATTCACATTTTATTTAACTCAAATGATGACTAACATTTCAGAAAATATATTTCCTTCGCTTGCTCTGCATTAAAATTTGTTTGGTAATAAACCCCAATCATATCTAATTTCTCATAGTTCTCGTACCCTAAATTATTCGCCATGGTTTGAAACTTTGTAAAAATTCAAAATAACGAAAAGAATATTGAAAACTTTACTAACAATAAGGATCTCAACAATCAACAAATTTGCAAATATTGATAAATGTCAAAAAATGAAGTTGCCATGGTAAAACAATTGCAGTACCAAAGGCCACTAACAAATCCAGTTAATAATTTGAAATACTGCGCTATTTGTATAAAAAAATGATGAATGCTATACATATTTGAAATGCTTAGAACAAGGAAAATTTAATTATGAGAAAATAGACAGGGTGTCCCATTTAAAAAAATGAAGTTGATCCCGATAACTTTTGACCTGACCCCGTATACTCATTCTGAAAACAGCACTGCATTCTACGGAAAAATTATATAAAGAACACTTTTCACTTTTTCTATAAGTTATCGTATAGCTGAGATACGGGGGCTGTCTCAAAATGCAACTTTTTCAAAAACGCCCTGTATCTCAAAAATGAGAAGAGCTAGAGTAATTATGTTTGTGTCATCTTTCGTTTCACAAAAAAGTAGCCAACGTTCGCGAAAACCGCATCTCTGTATCTTTGCTAATAACTGAGATACCCTGCGAGGACAACCAAAATGGGACAACCTGTACAAGTAGAACTTTACACCCCTGTGGTATTCGATTACATTCCAGAAAATTATTTTGAATTCGTATAAGTATATACATTTAGAAAAGTCAATATACTCCAATTTCTAAACGAGGTAGATCGCTTTATATCAATTTACTTCATTATAGCGTAAATATATTTTCCAATTTATGCAAATATTTAATTAAAAGCAAATAAAGCGAATTTTTATTTTAAATTATTGGAGTGTACTGGGATACCACCGAAGCAATCATGTGTAGCTTAATATATAAAAATTTTGTGAAAATAAATATTTAAGAATTACTTTATTTGTTATATCATTATAGTTACTACTTATTAGTACCTACCAGTAGCAAAAAGTAAATTAAATGGTAATTAACGTTAAACATTGATTGCCAAATATCATTTGCTGTGTGAATTTACTACATTCTAATCAATGACATTTTTTAATCAATAGTTAACATTAATTACAAGTTGATTTTACGTTTATATAAGCATTAAACGACAATTTGCGTAATCAGATTCACCGGATCATCCCTTTTTATTGTTTATTAATTTTTAATACAGACGAAAGTTAAAACATAACGAGTTACATTCGAAACAACCACAATTGTACTCCTCCAATCGTATTTAAAACGTTAAAGTCTACACATTCTGAATTACACGGGGTTGATATGCATAATGTAGGTATAATAAAACATTATAAAAGGGGAATGCTTATGTAAATAAGGGAAATATGAAAATGTAAACTTTCACCATTATTACACATATTAAAATACTTATCTCTTTGGTTTTTTTAATGGTGTATTTTTTGTATTTATATTTATACAAATCTAAACGTTTCGAGAAAACATATATCGTTCTAAGTAGTAATACAATCTTTTAAAAATTTTAAGATATTGAAAAAATTTTAAAGATTGTAATAACTGTAACGTTTAGATTTGTATAAATATAAATACAAAAAATACACCATTAAATACCCAAAAAAGCTAAATATTTTAAACATAAGGGAAATAAATTAAACTACACTAAAACCAATAATATAGTAATACTTATACACAAGTGAAGTCAGCATTGGAGACTTAAATCACCAGGATAAAGATATTCAACGCTATACAAATATGTGTTCGTTTTTAATGAAACATTAAAGATGTGAGTATTGAAATGTATAATCAATATATATATATATATATATATATATATATATATATATATATATATATATATATATATATATATATATATATATATATATATATATATATATATATTTATACACATACATACATGGTGTCCCAACGATTTGGGAGTGGAATATCACGCATACACTGTTTTATATTAATGGAACACCTTATATATTTGAATTTTCTGTTAAATGATGAGCAAATGGGTCTACTATGGGTCCTAAGTTATTGACATTTTTATGTAAGAAAATTGGTCAATTAAGTAGGCTTCTGTTCCGTCATATTGAAAGATATCGGGGTGAAGTTTTGGGATTTGTTTTTTCAATATGTCTAGTTTTAACTTCTACATTTGGATTGCATACTCTTTTCTCTACATATACAGGGTGGCCCACTTTAATCAATGTTATATTTCCCTTTTTTTTAAACGGCCCAACCAGTATTTTATTACATATTTGAATAGCATTTGTTACGAGCTTTCAATAGATACTCAGTTTGTGCTACTTATTCCTAAGTGCTATTTTGTGGTAAAGTTGAAAATTGTAAAATTTTATTACTTTTTTGGAATTTGTCACAATAGGGCCAATAAAATAAATTAACACAATGTCATAATTCACAGAACAACAAAAATGAAACAATGCCAATTGCAATAAAGCTGTGAAGCTATAGGTTTTGTGACACAATACAGCATTTTGGACTAATATAAAAGAGCAACGCTTATTATTTACTCGTAGAACGACATAACTATAAACTTTAAAATGGAATAAAAGAACACAATGAATTACAAATGTTATTATTCCATAATAATATTGCAAAATGGGATACGATCTGCGAAATCTTGCTGTCGTAGGCTTTGATTCAAGCACAAATGGTATGGTTGATTATGTTTGCTTATAATTCTTTGTATTGAACTTTTGCTCAGACCTATTGTGTCGCAATCTGACGAACACTTACGTGAGGATTTTCTTCTAAACTTAATACATCTGTTAACTCGTTTTCTTCGTTTGTAACTGTACATTTTCCACATCTCTTATTTTGTATTTGACATTTCCCGAGTCTTCAACTCGTTCTTGAAGAAGTTGAAACATTAAGGTTTTGAGTGTCTAGCATAAATCTTGGATGCCAAGAAACAGTTTCTTTCAGCTTCTCCCAAAGTCAAGATCATATTAATCAGCTCTTCTTTTGCGAAATTGATCGCACACTAAGTTAATAATCAGTTTTTAACGAAGTTACTATGCAGATACATATCTGACAATTCTTTACGAAGTATTTATTATAAGTGGCCTTCGATTGTTAAGTTTCTAAGAAACAGAAAGAGACAAGCGAAAACCAACACATTTTGATTCATTGTGCTCTTTATTTCCATTTAAAGTGTATAGTTGAGCTGTTCTACGAGTAAAGAATTATTAGCGTTGCTCTTTTATAGTCCAAAATATTGTATTGTGTGACAAAACCTATAGCTTGACAGTTTTATTGCAATTAGCAATGTTTTATTTTGTTTTTCTGTGAGTTATGGCAGTGCCTTAATCTATTTTATAGGTCCTATTGTGACAAATTAAAAAAAAATAACAAAATGTTACAATTTTCAACTTTATTACTAAATAATGCAAAAGCACCTAGTAATAGGTAGTACAAAGTGAGTATCTATTGAAAGCTAGTAAAAAGTGCTATTCAAATGTGTAATAAAATGATAAAAATAACAATGAGCAAAGTGGACCACCCTGTATGTGCAGAGAAAAGAGTCTGCAATTCGAATGTAGAAGTCAAAACTAGACACATTGGAAAAAAATCCCAAAATTTCAGTCCGATATCATTCAAGATGACGGAACAGGAGCCTACTTAATTGACTAATTCTTTACATAAAAATGTCAATAGCTTAGGAACCGTTGGTCATAGACCCATATATCATTTTGTTCAACGTTTAGCGGAAAATTCAAATATATAAAATATATAGGGTATTCATTTTTAAATCTACAGTATAGGCGTAATCTTCCACCTCAAATCGTTGAGACACCTTGTATATGCATATATATATATATATATATATATATATATATATATATATATATATATATATATATATATATATATATATATATATATACAGTGTCCCAATAGTGCGTATTCGGTCAATAGCTCCTTAGCCATTAAACTTAGAAGTTTAAATACGAAAGTTGTCTATTTTTATAAGCTGCATAATCTAAAAATAGTTTGGTTTCTAGAGGGTGTAATATAAAAGCGGTACAATATAGAACTTTTGATTTTTAAATAGAACGCCCTACATATTATTTTATTTTTCGATTCTCCTTACAATTTTACATATTTTTATAAGAATTACTTACAGTTTTTGAGATATTTGCAAAGTTAATTAAAAACTGACATTTTTATGTAGTAATTCAAGTAGGCGTATCTCAGTTATTTTTAAAGATAAAAAAATAATCTTGGGTATAGAATTTATTGATACATCAGGTTACTTTAATCTATTGTCAAAATTGGATTTCAATATACACGGTGATCAAAAAAATTAATTCAATAACATAAATTTGAAAATGCTATATCTTCATTTTTTTAAATGGCACACCCTATATTTTTTTAATGCCTTGTCTTCATCTACTAGTCGGCTTTAATTTCTATTAAATATGTTCTATACCTATCTCTAATAGTTTCGGAGATATTTAAGTTTGTTCAATTTTTTTCGTTGATAACACTGATGAAGAGTAACATTAGTCGGTCAAAGCAAGCTATGAATACATAAGAAACTAAAAAACATATTAACTGAAATTCAAACACTTAAAATTATAATAAATATTCAATGTGACCACCATTTTGTTGCTGGCAAACATGAAGTCGACAAATTTGCTTTTCGTAACGTGGAAACATTTATATTTTGAATGACGTCTCTAACTCTTGCCTTCATATCATCTACAATCGTTGGAGGAGTTTGATAGACTTTTTCTTTAATCCAACCCCAAAGAAAAAAGTCCAGCTTAGTCAAGTCAGGTGATCTTGCAGGCCAGGAGATCGACCCTCCTCTTCCAATCCATTTGTTTTGAAACTGGATATTTAAATAATTTCTAGCGTTTGTGCTAAAATGCGGAGGAGCGCCATCTAATTGTGGCCACATTTCTCTAAGGGTTTGTAAAGGTAAATCTTCAATAAAAGTTTCAAATTCGTTGCGCAAGAAGTTTAAAAATGAATCTCCATTGACCGTGTCTTCAAACAAATATGGTTCTATAATTCTTTCCCCAATAATTCCGGCCCAAACATTAAGTGACCAGCGGTGTTGATGATCAACAGGAATTATAAATCTGGGATTCTCAGTAGCTTCATCAGTAAATAAGGTCGTGCTAAAATAGTTGGGTTTTTCTAAATTATTATTTATGGCCCAATTGCAAAAGTTTAATCTATTAACGAAGTCATCCTCGTCTAATTCTTGTGCAAGTTGGACATGGTATGGATGATATTTATATTTTTTTTATAATTCTATTAACTGATGTTTTTGAAACTCCAACTTCTAATTCCAATTGTCGGCAAGAAACGTGAAGATTTTCAATCACGGATTGAAGAACTAAATGTTCATTACCTTCGTTAATTGCGGTTCTTTCTCGTTCTAAATTGTCTTCGTAATGAAATGAATACTGCATGTTTGCTCGAAACGCTCTTTCAATCTAGCAAATGCTGAAACTTGCGGGTGTCGTGCATTTGGAAATTTTTGCTTATAAATTCGATGAGGTAAAAGACAATTTTTATCGCTTTCACCAAGGACGTAAATCATATTAACAAGTTCTTCTTTCGAAAAATTCATTTTGTAATTTAGGAAGTAAGTATACAATACTACACAAATATTAGCACTGTTTGACAAGTTTGATTTCTTCATTTGTTTTCGTTCATCTTTTGTTTTGCGCTCTTTTGATTAAATTGTTTAATTTTACGATGAATCGTTTAAAAATATCTCAAATATCTCTTAAAAATGGTGGTTTCATACAATATTTATTATAATTACAATTTATATATTTCAGTTAATATTTTTTGTTTCTTATGTATCCACAGCTTGCCTTGACCGATTAATGTTACTCTTCATCAGTGTTATCAACGAAAAAAATTGAACAAACTTAAATATCTCCGAAAATATTAGAGATAGGTATAGAACATATTTAATAGAAATGAAAGCCAATTAATAGACGAAGACATGGCATTAAAAAAATATAGGGTGTGCCATTTAAAAAAATGAAGATATAGAATTTTCAAATTTATGTTATTGAATTAATTTTTGTGATCACCGTGTATATTGAAATCCAATTTTGACAATAGATTAAAGTAAGCTCATGTATGAATAAATTCTATACCAAAGATTAATTTTTATCTTTAAAAATAACTGAGATACGCCTACTTGAATTACTACATAAAAATGTCAGTTTTTAGTTAACTTTGCAAATATCTCAAAAACTGTAAGAAACTATTTTTAAATTATGCAGCTTATAAAAATAGACAACTTTCGTATTTAAAATTATCTTCTAAGTTTAATGGCTAAGGAGCTATCGACCGAATACGCACTATTGGGACACCCTGTATATATATATATATATATATATATATATATAAGGTGGTCCAGAATTATATACTGCAATTGCTATAGCTGATAGTACGATATGACATTAGGATAATTAAATTTATACCAACAGTTATTCCATTCCATACGATTAAGGGATAGTTTTGGGTGGTATGTATGAGTTATTACGTCATTTTTTTTTTAATTTGCAATGATTTAAACAAAATTCTGTAAAAAAATGATTCTCCAGAACTATTCTACGCAAAAAAAGTATTCTTGTTACACTACGATAATTATTACCATTTTCGAGTAATTTAAAGTAAAAGTGAAAGTACATTTTTATGTAATCGTAACCAAGTCCTTTAATACTCAACGGTACTTTAATAAAACTAAAGAAAAGTTACAGCTTTCAAAAGAATCATACAATAATAATTTAAATTTTAATTAGTCATCAGAATAATGTTTTATAGACAATGCTCAAAATATGCTCCATTTTGTTGTCTACACGATCTTTTTGTTAGTGAACGTAGTATTCCATTTACTGCATTGTTTTGTAAGTTTGTAAATTCTTGCTCAATTTTGTCTCTCAATCCATTTAATGTATTAATTGGAGTGTTACACACTTTTGATTTCAAATAACTCCATACCATAAAATCCAGTGTATTCAGATCACAACTCCGAGAAGGCCATTTAAATGATGCATCTGCACCTCGCCCAATCCATTTATTAGGAAGTGGTCATGCAACCACCTTCTACAACTTCCAGTATAGCGTGGTGTAGCGCCATCGTAAATAAAAAACATATTTCTTCGTATGTACAGTGGAATATCTTCTACAACAATATCATAGAAAGTATTATCAAGAAAATCGTAATACATGTTTCCATTTAAATTTCCAGGAAAAATGTGGTATCCTATAAAACGATTTCCTAAAGTTGCTACCCACACATGTATTTTAAAAGTATGTTGGAAATGAGTTTCTATGGTAGCCCTGGGTTTTCCTCAGTCCTGAAATGGATATTTCTAGATTTAAGCATACCTTGCCTTGTGAATGTGGCCGTAAAAAGAATGCTGTTTAAAAAATGTTGGTCATTTTGCATTTTGTCTTGCACTACTTCACAAAAATCCAATCTGAGTAACATGTCGTCAGGTACGCGAACAGTTCTTGTTCCTTTACGACAACCAGCATCTGTGTTTCTTTTCCGAAGACAACCGGTTTCTCTCAATCGTCGTTCAGTACTTAAAAAGGTTTTGACATTGGGGATACTTCTTTCGGAAACTTTTCTCTATAACGTCTTACAGCGGAAGTAGCATTTCCCGAAAATTCTCCCAACACCAAAAGTATGTCTGTCAATTCAGAATTTGAATAGTTTACCATATTCAGGACATAAATATGAAAAACTTCAGAAAAACGACGTGTTAAACAAATTTAACTTTCGAACACGCTACAAATGTCATTAAAACAGTTTAATTGTTATTAGACGTCACTTAGATTTCGTAGAATACTTGATTTTAAAGTATCGTTTATAAGAGAAGCTTCTATTCCTAAGCCTACTTCACTTATTAAAGGACTCGGTTACGATTACATAAAAATGCACTTTTAATTTTACTTTAAATTACTCGAAGATGGTAATAATTATCGAAACGTAACAAGAGTACCTTTTTTGTAGGGTTTACACAACATAAGTTCAGCACTAGAAAAATCACTAACCAATAATAATTTATAATAATTTATTCAAGCCACGTGGAATTAACCAAACTTATTACAACGAGCTTGACAAAGACAGGTTACCGTCTTCTACGGCTACCTTTGTTCTCTTTGCCCCTGACACAGAAACTGGTTGTTGAAATACGGCGTGGGTCTATTCTAGGTACGTACTAGACAGTTCATTGCATGTAGATACTGTTACACTGTTTCCAAAGAAACTCGAGTAGAACCAATTACAGTTCTTTCTGGCGGAAATTCAAAGCACATGTCCCAAAATTGATGGTATGCCATCTCAGCAGTTATGCCATCTCATTGAGTAATTTCATGATAATCTTCCATACTTGATATTGACACCAAGTGTGAAAAATTACTCTACGATTTGATTCTTTCATGAATTTGAAACAATTTCATGGGTGAAACGTATACAAATACACATTGTTTAATATACCGATTTTGGAACTGTGAGGTAGATTGCTTGTTTTTACTTCAGAACGAGTGCTTTTTTACCTGTACTTAATATTCATAGTAGTTTCTAATGTCTAATCCATTGGCTACTTGCTATAAAATTATATTTGAAAGAAAAAGGTGTATTATTGCAGCAAAATATTACCTGTTGAATATATGAAGGTGATAGTAAAGAACTCCACTTTTATTTTCCATTTCATGATATTTTAGAAACATATTAGTGTGCTTGGTAGTAGAATGCTATATCACTTCTGTCCCACTTTTATCACTAGATTTGTCACAAGATCTGGAAAAAGCCACCAGAAAAGTCACTAGATTTCAAGATTGGTAACATTTTCTGATTCCAGGTCACCGCTTTAAGGCCACGTGACAGGAAATTTTTAAGGTTGGTAACACTATCGAGTAGCTATAAGGTCCCCGCTTCAAGGTCGCTCTCATTGCCAAGGTTAAGTACACACACCTCCTTTCACGGCCAATGGTTTTCAAGGTCAAGGTCACTTACATTACTTATCTTCATGATCATCCGTACACGTAGGCACCATCCGCTACAAGGTCACACGTTCCATGCATCGAAATATATTCTTCAATGTTATTGAAGTAACTGGATTTTCAAAAGTCACCAGAAAAGTTTCAAGATTTCAAGGTCAAGGTTGAAATTGTCCAAGTCTAAGCGGATGATTTTTCAAGGTCATTGTACACATTACGCCAAAGTATAATGTTTTCAAGCTCAAAAGCCCACCGTACACATTGTCCGCATATTCTTCAAGGCCACCGGCCCTGATTCAAGGTCACGTGACAGGAAATGGTCAAGGTCGCCCTCATTGTCTATGTTAAAGTTTATTCTGCACGTACGCGCCTCCCACTTCAAGGTCAATTGCAAGAGATATACTAAGGGGATCTACTTCGATGTTCCTGCGTCGAAGTCAACGGTATTTCAAGGTCGCTCTCATTACTTAGGTATATTATTTCAAGGTCAAATAGGGATACCTCTCTAAGTCATTGGTTTTTCAAGGTTGCCTTCATAGCTAGGCGGATCCTAGACCACTCTTCCACTATACTTTTTCTATGAGTGTTTTGCTCAAGGCCATCATACACATTGCCTACATATATTTCTCAATATATCACATATCAATTTTTGGCTGAGCTGAGGTGTTCATTCTCAAGGTCAGGGCTATTAAATAGACTTTTCAAGGCGTGGGGATTCTATCTTTCAGGGTCACCCAAGCAATTCTTGGCTGAGTCAAGACGTTAATTCTCAAGGTCGGGGGTATCATACAGATTGTCGTTGTCTGTATTAAAGCGTGAGTCAAAGTGCTTGTATGGGTTAAATTGTAGTAAAAAGATTATGCTTACATTATGTGGATTCATAATACTACTGTCCTAAACCATTAGGATTAGGTGGTTTTCCTAAGAACCGGATCCGGTTCGCAAAGACAGATAGACGTTTTCTAAAACCGGGAACCATTTCCCAAAACAGGGATCTGTTACCCAACACGGGTAGCCGTTTCCCCCACCATTTCAATGTCACACCTCTAAAAAATCAATTTTCAAGAATAAAGGCGATCCATCGTTCAAGCAATTCTTAGTTGAGGCAGGTTCATAATTCCTAGAAATCACTTGTAGGGCTATCAAATAGATAGTCAATGACTAAAATGTATTGCTATCAATTTTCAAGGTCATAAGTCCTAGAAATCAACATACAGGGGTATCCCGATATATACCCGGTGAAGGTATATAGGAGGATGCTTTTCAAGGTCATGTATACTATAGGATCCACTTTCTCGTTTTCAAGCTATTGCGTACACACATTGCATGCGTATAAGTCCACGTAAAGTGATCCACTTGGTAATTTATTAAGGAAAATCCGCAAGTGCATTAGGTCAAGGTCACGTACACTTTCCCTGCATATTCTTGAAAGTCAGATTTCTAAGAAATCAATTTTCAAGGACAAAGGCAATCCATTGTTCAAGCAATTCTGGTCGGGACAGGGTCATAATTCCTAGTAATCATATGCAAACTGGTTGAGACTATGTGTCGAGAAATGTTCAAGGTTACATTTAGTAGCATTCCTAATCAATGACGTCGCTTTCAAGGTCACGAGCAGGATATTAATCCGACTTTGTCACTAGAAAAGTCACGAGAAACCAATTTTCAAGGTTAAGTTAAACGATAGGTCAAGGTGTTCCTGTATTGGCGCTCTTCAAGTAGCGAAATAAACATGGCTTTATGTGGGTGAATACCAAGGTCACCTGTAGTTTCCAGCTACCCCAACCATTTAAATGTCAAAGTCACAATTCTGAGAAATCTAAAAAATAGAATTTTCAAGGTCAAAGGTGATAAAGTTAAGCTATTCTTTTATTGCCTGTACGTCTACATATCTAGCATTAAGGTCGAAGAAGTCGTTGGTTGATTCTGGATGAATTTACCATGGTCAGTCTAATTTTGTTCCAGTCAAGACCATGTGCTAATTCTTAGAAATCAATGGTCACCTGCAGAGATATACCAATCTTATTCGATAGTAATACAAAGGTCAAATCATGGCAGGAAATTTTTACAAAGCAATTCCTACCATCACTCCAAGGTCAAAGTTTATTATTATAATTGTCATTGAAGGTGCTAGTGATCCTTGAGGGTAACGTCCTTTTGACGGGAAATGGTCACCAAACAATTCTCGATTGAGTCCAGGTCATGTGTTCAAGGTCACCAAGCAAACTGTCAATACATAATGACAGGGAGTGGGGTAGATGTGGAAGTGGTTAAGGTATTTAAGTACTAATGTGCAAATAAAATTGATTCAATATGTGGATATGCTACGCTGCTGAATCATGGACCAAAGCTGTAGATGTACGTACAGCCGTGGAACGTTTACTTCAACATTTGACGACACAGATATTTTATGCTGAAAATGAGGCAAGAATTGGTTTATCAGAACCACATTATTGGACACTTGCAACGAAATATGAAAATGGTGTAAAAATATGTGAAAAGTATTTAAAGGGTCGATATTGTTTGACTTGTTTAATACAAAAGTTAAGTGCGGCACAACTAGAAGAGTTCACTCTAGATTTAGAGGAGTGGGAAGGTGTCCCCACGAGTGAAGATGAAGAAAGAGGAATATGAAGGGCGTTAGTCAGTTAATAATTATATTTTCTCGATTAGAAAAAGATGTATAATTAAAAAAAAAAGACTGTAATTGTCGTTGTTGTGAATATATAGTGTTCTTTTGCACATAAAAAGGATGTGTTCATGAGTAGTCTGGGTGCAGTCGGAAAAACAGCAAACATAGTAGTGTCACCAACCATACGTAAACATGATTTAACTAGAATCATTTTCCTAGAAATCTAAACATAGAATTAGTTCGTGGAAAGATGAAGGTTGTTGTTGTTTATGCTAAAAAGTAGGTTGAGGTTAAGTGGTTCTTGTATTGACTAAATTGAGTCAAGGTCAACTTTTGTTGGTATCCTAGTATAATTCTTAGAAATCTGAAAGTAATGATCGGGGTACTTTTAATATTATAGAAAAAGCTGGATAATCCGCTTAAACCACCTACTTTAGGAGGTATTTTTTATGAATCAAGGTACTGATAGGGAGTAGTTTCTATATTATGGAAAAAGCTGGATAATCCCCTTATATCACCTACCTTTAGAGGTAAAGGGTAGCTTTTCCAATAGTGATAAATACTGTAATAAGTCAACGGGGGTTATCATCCAGGGGTGCTTTTGACAAATTCTGACCCATTTTGTGTTTGAAAAACCTGAACTTAGAATGGTAAACTCTGCGCCGCTTTTGAGAAGAAGAAGAATGACTTTTTGTGTTTGAAAAAAGTTGGACTTAGAATAAAAAGTAGTGTTGGAAACCATGATTGAGTGTCAAGGTTAAAATGAGGATATTTAGTATGAAAGTCTCCATTGTGTGTGCCAGAATCAGTATACTCTGGCTTAGCAGTAGTACGTAAGGTAGAAAGAGAAAGTAAATACAAAAAAAAGAAGCGATTTGGAGACGTTAATAAAGCAAGTAAAACTCGATTTGGACTGTTATACAGGGTGTCCACAAAACCTTTTCACATAAGAAAACTGCAGATTCTAGAGCTGATTTTTTGTCGATTTAACGTAAAGTACCTTAATACAAAAATGCTTCCTAAGAGAGCTGGAGCTCTTGAAAGATGGCGCCCTAACATCGGTTTAATTCAAGTATCTTCAAAATGGTTTCCTTTAAATGCTAGCGTTCTGTACATTTATTTAGTGGAATATGTCCAATCGTATCGCGTGACTATGATTTTTTAGTTGTACTCATAAGCGGCTCGTTTGGGAGGGGCATTGGACATTGTTATTCATAAGTTTTTGTTTTTCAAAATTTCGCAATTTAAAAAATTTCGATTTTTTCATAAAAGAATGATACTCTTGTCTAAAGTCGCTACGACGCACCGTTTTCGAAATAAATCGATTTGAACTTTTCATGTGTTAATCATACTTTTATAAAATTAACTAACGGATTCATTTACAATTATGAAAGATGGCTATGGAAAATAAACAAAATAACAATTGCCTGAACGTCAAAATAACTAGTATTACAGCTACTAGTAGAGATTAAACTGTCAAATAAGTTTTAAGTGAAAGATTTTTTATTGTTTAGTTACATTACCGTAAATACAAAAGTTTGAATATTGTTAGAATGGTTTCGTTTAGTAACGAAGAATATGCCGATATACATTTAGTGTACGGCGAAATGCAATGCAACGCTCGGGCAGCAGCACGTAGATATGCAGATAAATTTTCAGGTAGAAGACATCGTGCTCCTAAATTATTTACGCTTCTTCATCAAAGAATTAGGGTAACAGGATCGGTAATTCCTAAAAATAATGAAACGGGAAGACAATTCCGAAATAAGCGTAAGAAGGTTCACTGCAATGTATCCCAATGTGTCAAAATCTATGCGTGGAACATTCTACATAAGGAAGGCTTGTATCACTTTCATTTCAAAAAGTGCAGGCTTTGCAAGCAGGTGATTTTCCTGGTTGTGTTGATTTTTCCAATTGGATACAAAATAAAGAGAATCAAGACCAAGATTTTTTTTCTAATATTTTGTTTTGCACAATGCACACTATTAGTCCTATGTTGACGAAAACCCTCATGCGATATTGCTTGGACCTGTAGAATTTCCTAATCGTTTAAACGGTTTAGAATATCTCATCTTTCTACAAAATACTTTACCGGATTTATTAGATGATGGTAATCTGAATATTGGGCGGAACTTGTGGTTTTTACATGGTGGTTGTCCGGCTCACTATAGCAGAACTGTTCGTACTTGTTTAGATAACAATTACCGAGAGCGAGGATCGGAAGGGGCCGTCCGGTTGATTGGTCAGCAAGGTCTCCAGATTTAAATCCTTGGGATTTTTGTGTTTGGGGATATCTAAAATCAATGGTTTATTCCCAATCAATAGAAACACGCGATCAGCGATCATTCAGGATGCCTGCGACGAATTTAGGAACAATAGGGGGATTTTTGCAAAAATTCGGCAATCTTTACATAAACCAATAAATTTGTGCATAGAAACGGATGGTCGTCATGTAGAGCATCTTTTATAGATTCAGTTTTGTGTTTCATGCTTTCAGTTATCATTTTGAATTTTTTTTATTATTAATTGTATCAGCAATATTTTTTTGTATTAAAAACGATTATTTTTTACCCGAGTTTATTTCTTACTTTCTAAAGCAAAATTAATTTATGACATGAGAGCAGTTTGACGTTCACGCAATTGTTACTTTGTTTTAATGTTTCTATCAATCAATTAACATTTATATAAAATGTTGTAAATCTAAATGATCCCCAAATTAATAAAAAAATCGATTTAGTTATAGGTTTATAGGTTTTAATGTATGCAGATCGCTTGACAAAGAAACGTGATTATTTTTATATCAATAAATGGTATTTATGCATATGTTAACTAAAATTTCTTTTATTAGTAAAGCGTTATAGTGGTTTTTCATTGTTTAAAGTAATATAAAAGGTTTGCTTTCATAAATGCGATGTTGGTAATTTTATTTCAATTAAAGCTTACAGAAAGTTTTTTATTTACATGAAAAGAGTACTGTAGAAATATCTTTACTGTGCATTCGTATAATCAACGTTATTTTTTTGCTGTGGCTGGCCTTGTATGTATAAGAATACATTTCCTCAAGAAAAATGCGATGCCTTTACATGCCTGCTTTTTCATACTACAGTAATTCTGTTAAATTTTATTATCGGTGCATATCGTTATGCAAGAAGTTGTGCGTGATGATCCGCTCGCCCGCAGCATCCGTTACCGCTATAAACGAATTATATGCGAAAGGAGATGTGTCATTTGATTAACTAGGTGTTGTCGTTGAAGTCTACCGCGGAAAATGGTGGTTTGAACACAAAAAGGGTAGCTCGTTAGGTGTAATTACAACTGCAGCGCTGAGAGCTCGAGTTCTGCAATATTCAAGTAAATAGGCTTTAAATAATATATGAAGATAAGCAATGTGAGCGACCTTGACCTTGAAAAATCATTGGCCGTGAAGCGGGGTGTGTACGTTAAGAACTTAGCCTTGGCAATGAGAGCGACCTTGAAGCGGGGACCTTGAAGAGACTGGAGAGTGTTACCAATCTTAAAAATTTCCTGCCACGTGACCTTGAAGCGGTGAGCTTGAAGGAGGCAATGTTACCAACCTTGAAATCTAGTGACTTTTTCCAAATCTGGTGACAAAAGTGGGACAGGGGTGACATAGCATATCTACTCTTGGTTATTCAAAGGTTTACCTTGTGATATTTAGCAGCAGATCTTAATGATAAGAAAGCCAAAAAGTTCTGAAAGGAACCTATTCAATAAAAATCCTGGATGAATAAGAAGTAATGATAAAAACGAAAATAATGACGTAAACAAATGGTAAACAAATGAAATTTTGCACGTTCAGTACGTCAGAATTCTTGTAATGTATAATAGTTCTATTTATTTATTTTACAGATTGTACCTACTCAATAGCTATGTGACTACTTGCAAAAAACGTTCGTACTTTCGGTATCTCCCTCTGAATTTTAAGTGTGCGACATAGAAGTGTAGGGGAAAGTCGGACAAAACCAGGACCCTAACGGTTTTTAAGAATTTATTCACTATGTGAATGAAAAAGTAAAAATTTCTGTTAAACTGATCCCTTGTGAAGAAAAAAGCAAATAAATCTTGCGAAAGAAGGTTTTATCGGTTTTATTCGACCAGGTGGGACAAAACCGAGAACTAGAAATAATTAAAACACATTGATACATTGCAATAAAACTATTTATTAAAGAAAAACTTGCAGGAATTTTAATCTATATCAAACCCACATCAAGCAAGATTGGTTTAAGTTACGTCCTAAGAGTTTTTAAATATTTTAGGCAGAAAAATCACAAATGAAGGTTTAGTCTTGTTCATCTGCATTGCTGCACGCTTCATGTGCCCACCATTTGCAGTTGAAGCACTGTATCCAACCCTCCTTAGATTTAGAATGTGTATACAAACCGTTGCAAAAGATACATGCTTCATCAGTTTCATCCTCCTCCTCGTCTGATCAAGGGTTCTTTTTTATTTGGCTTCTTTTTCACCTCGGGTTTGTTAGTTTTTCTCTCCTTGAACAATTTTCGTTTCATGGCTAAATTTTTCTTGCCTTGTTTTTTCACCCTTTCCCTTTCTTCTTCTTCTTCTTCTGCTTCGAGTTCTAATTCGTAGGGAGATGAAGTAATGATAGCTGTCTTCCCGCGCCGCTTGTCGTATTTCCTGATGGCTCTAATACCAGTGTGAACTGGAATAGGCTTTATATCTTGTGGTAAGATTACAAAAGGACGCTTAATAGCTTGGACCAGACCTCGAGAAGACGTCATGTGTTGTTGTTAATCGATTTGCACAGGAATTAGAACCTTCGAAGTCGAAGTTGACTACTTTTCTATACGCTCATTCTCTTTCCCAGGATGAGGAATGTTATTACCTACAGCTTGAGGTTCAGCCAAAGGGTTCTCTTCAACTACCATGGGCCTCTCAGTTGTCTCATCGGGAGAAAAGAGGTGATCTGGCAATACGTCACTGTTAAACTGGTAAATCCCCGTCTTTTCAAACCCTTTTATAGCAGTTTGTGCTACAGCTACCTTTAAATATGCACATCTACACAACTTTCCCACTTGGTAGTTTGAGACGGCACGACCAGGATTATTGACAAGTCACTTTCTTACTTTCTGCTCATAATAAGCACTGAGAGAAGCCATAAGCAAGTGGCTGCATTCGGCGAGTTTTATGAGGAGGATATCATCTTGTTTTCTCTAGCAACATTGATCAACCCAATACTTCTTATGACAAGCGTACCCGTCTAGGAGCAACAAAACAGGCTTCCCCTTTGAAGGATGAGAGAATTCTACAATTCTTTTAAACCAAACAAGAAACATCTCATTACTAATTCTACCACTCTTACTGAACGCAGGAAACGATCCCGAAGGGCATCGTCCATTAGAAGGGGGTTTGCCTTAGCTCTCGGGAACATGAACATGAAATTTCCTGTGGAGTTAATACACGTTTCCACTGTTACAAGGACACCCCGCTAAGCAGAGCTCAAGAAGCCTTCCTGCTTCTTCACTCTTAGAGCCAATACTTTGGACGATTTGTTGGGAAATATTATCATTTCTAAGAACACCGTAAGAACATCGTGTGTGAGTAAACGTTTTTCAGTCTAACAGAGCGAGTCATACAAAATGGTATTCTTTGTTCTTTTTGAGTACGTCATCTACTGATCCTCCTTATTCCTTTACAAATCCATTACATTTGGTAACCCCTTAATCTCTAACATAAACTAAACAAATCGGTGACGTTACCCTCAAGAGGAAAGTCGGTACTCTACGGTACTCTATTGAGTCAGACTCAACCAAGAGTACTCGGGAATTTATAAAACTGATAAACACAACAGTGTATACTTTGAATACTAAAAAAGTCGTATTAAAATAAAATTAGTTTCAATTAGCAAGAAAAACTTTCATTTTTTCGGACTCACCCTAATATATTAATGTTAAAAATAACATAGATGGTATGTATAACATTTTCTTTCGGGAGATTCTCCAAAACAAGGGGACGTAGATTCACCGTTGGCTGGTGATGAGCAAATTCTGCTGTAGCAAACGCCAACACCAATGAAAGCCCAATACCGACGCAAACTTCAACAACGATGCCAACAGTATCGCCTCAATGCCCGAACACTGCACAGAAAATGAAAATGCCGAACGGTAGGGACAAATTTACGGAAATTGAGAAAGGAGGGAGCAAGAGCAAGATGAAATGATGAGAGCTTTGCTTGAGGAGGAGACAGATGATGCTGTAGATTTTTTCTTCAAAAGTTTGGCTAAATCCGAAACAAAATTAAGACCTGCTCTACGACAACGAGCAAAGGTCGAAACGTTAAATATCATCACAAGGTTGGAAACTGAAATGTGGAAGCCTATACAAGATGATTCCTTTGCCAAAATTTATGCAGCGATATACCAGCAACTGTTTCGTCACAAGTATCCTTCTACTCTGATGTTGATTTATCGTATCAGAGTTTTACTTTAGCAGAGCTCACTTCCTTATCTACAACTCATTATCTTTCTCAACCTCTCAATAACTTATACCATGAACCTGGAGATGAAGCTTTTCCTCCATAAATTACCTACCCTGTATTATTCTAAAATTGTTTGTTTTCTATTGTTTCCATTTAGAACCATTTACTATTTATAGGAACTTTACCTTTCAATAAATTTGTTTCATACACATTGTTTTTTACTATCCTATTTTTATAGAGTATTTTAAAATACAAAATAACTGATTTTTAGAGTGTAAATAATAATAGTTACTTACCTCAATGTAACAGCAGATTTGTCATCGGGTGTTACAGGGTACAGATTTCTGTTGTACGATTCTTTGTAGATATCGTCTTTGCTTAGTCCTAGTACGAAGTCAAACTGTTCGACAGAAAAATGGAAACATACGGAGAACTTTTTATTGTCTTCTCGCAGACGGTTAGTGATCAATTTCTGATAGTCCTTCGTCATTTTTGAGCTCAAACATACGGTATGCTTTGGATCTATTCATCCCATACGTACGGAAAAGTATGTCGTCTTTCATGTCCTCAATCAAAAGACATTTAAATAACAATTGTTCACGTCTATTCAATTTTACACTCATTATGTTCAACACCACCTTGCTCTAGAACAATGTGACTGCAAATGAAATCACGCTACTACTGAAAAATAAACAAATCGCTATCGCTCCAAGGAAAATGGTTACCAACGATTGTCGTTCAACGATTATCCTTGAACGAGCATCGTGATAGTTGCTCCGAGGAAAACGTACCTTGAGAGTATCAGCTGGGTATCAGTTGTTAAATTCCTCAATACTAAATAGGTCACACATCATATACTAGATACCCTTTTTTATATTGCGTTGAATCTCTTTACATTTTTCCCTCTTTGCTACAACTAATTGTATCATTTTTTATATGGTGATACGGGCTGCATATTGTTTTAACAGTTATTCTAACAAAACCGTCATAAACATTTTTTCGCTAAGTAAATGTTCCGAAAAAGTTAAGTGCCATTAATCTGTGATTTAAAATCGCTAAGCATCTTGCTAAAATTGTGGTCTATTTTAAAACCTTAACGTATTCATCTTTATACAGGGTGTCCGGTGAGGAACTGTACAAACTGAAATGGTATTTTCCTTGGGTCAATTTAAGTAAAAAAAGTCCCATAAACATAGGTCTGATTCTCAATAGTTACCCAGATACAAGCGTTTAAAGTTTATAAATGATCACATATTTTTTCAAAAGTAATTATTATTAGTCAACTGGAAAAACAAAACCGAAACAATCTGTCATTTATTTGTTGGAACACAGAACAAAAGGTTTGGTGATTTGGAATCCTCCTGTTGGGAAATCTTCGTTCATATTCCCTAACGGCACCTCTCGCATTTCCATCACAAAATCCATAAATGTAAATGATGTCAGCATACTCTTCGTTAGAAAATTGAAAAGGCATTTTAAATTTAAATTACACTTAATTTACTACAATCCACTTTGTCATTATTAGAACGCAAACGAATAAATGACAGATTGTTTCGGTTTTATTTTTCCAGTTGACTAATAATAATTACTTTTGAAAAAATATGTGATCATTTATAAACTTTAAACGCTTGTATCTGGGTAACTATTGCGAATCAGACCTATGTTTATGGGACTTTTTTTACTTAAATTGACCCAAGGAACATACCATTTCAGTTTGTACAGTTCCTCACCGGACACCCTGTATTAGAAGTAAAATATTCGCATTTTCAAATTTCATTATTATAAAAAATATGAAATTATGTTCAAAATTGCTGACTTTGGTAATGGCCTCCTTAGTAACCGTCATTGATGTAGTAGTACGAGGATTTAAATGTAACATTTATCATGTGTTTTTATTATTTCTAAAAAGCACTACATATTAGCAAAATAGTTTCAAGGAAATGCGTTTGTAAATGGTTAAGAAATAATATTGGTACTTAAAATTATTATTAATTTTATTAAATACATAAATAAAAAGTTTACCTCCAGTAGGATTTGAACCTATGACCTGCACTTTGCTAGAGTACCGCGCTAACCAACTGCGCAATCAAGGTTCAAGCCCCAATCGGTGTAAATTTTGTCTTTATGTATGTAGAACTACATACATAAAGACAAAATTTACATCTTTACGTCTTTATGAATGTAGAACTACATACATAAAGTCAAAATTTACATCGATTGGGACTTGAACCTTGATGGCGCAGTTGGTTAGCGCGGTACTCTAGCAAAATACAGATCGTAGGTTCAAATCCTGCTCGAGGTAAACTTTCTAATTATGTATTTAATAAAATTAACAATAATTTTTAATTACATGTTTACCTTTGAACTTATTCGTTCATAACAAAAACTTATAATAATATTGGTACTTGCTTACACGTTTGCGTTCAATTGTAGACATATGGCGTCAACTGCCAGGCGTAATTGCATACCTATATCATTCTTGTATCATTGACAAAAACCATTACCAAGTCGCACGGTCTCAAATGAGTTTTCGTAACCAGCACTTTATTTGGGTTTTGCAGGTAAACAAACCTCTCTAGCTCCTACTTCTTGGTAAGGAGGCCGTTTGCATTCCATAATTCAATATGGAAAGATGTTATTTGTACGGGACGTTTATCCCTGAAGGATTTTTTTGCAGAGGCGGAGACGGAGATGGAGACGGAGACGGAGACGGAGACGGAGACGGAGGCGGAGACGGAGACGGAGACGGAGACGGAGACGGAGACGGAGACGGAGACGGAGACGGAGACGGAGACGGAGACGGAGACGGAGACGGAGACGGAGACGGAGACGGAGACGGAGACGGAGACGGAGACGGAGACGGAGACGGAGACGGAGACGGAGACGGAGACGAGAGACGAAGACGGAGACGGAGACGGAGACGGGGTAGGAGACGGAGACGGAGACGGAGACGGAGACGGAGACGGAGACGGAGACGGAGACGGAGACGGAGACGGAGACGGAGACGGAGACGGAGACGGAGACGGAGACGGAGACGGAGACGGAGACGGAGACGGAGACGGAGACGGAGACGGAGACGGAGACGGAGACGACGGAGACGGAGACGGAGACGGAGACGGAGACGGAGACGGAGACGGAGACGGAGACGGAGACGGAGACGGAGACGGAGACGGAGACGGAGACGGAGACGGAGACGGAGACGGATACCGAGACCGAGACCGAGACCGAGGCCGAGACCGAGACGGAAGAGACGGAGACGTAGGCGGCCACGTAGACGGCTACGGAGACGGACACGAGACGCAAAAAGAGACAGATACATAGATCTAGACATGACAAAAATTTTGGAAACTTACCACATACCTCAAGAAATTGGAAAATAACGGGTCATTGTATAACTTAACGTATTTCTGATGCAGCCAGTTCGACTAATTTTTAACGACAAATCATAACTGCTTATATTTTTCGTATAACTTGTTAGATGCGACTGTTCCAACCGTACTTATTCTTTAGGTAATCCAATAACCGGTTACTATTATTTTAATACGTGGTTATTCCTTAATAACTGTCATAATATGGGTGATCTATTGGACATTCGTTGATTGAAACGTTTATTCTGATGGTTAAGTATGACATACCTTGACGCATATTTTTATAAAATTCATGTTTAATATTAATGTAATGTATGTAGATTGTTGACAGTTTTGTTACACATTGTTTTGGCACTTGAACATTTAATTCCAGGTATGTGCAGGTTAGCATTCTCGATGATCTCTATATAAGGTACGATTAGTTTATATCAGAAATGCTCTTCACAATCTATCCAATCAATTTATCATCTTATCATCTAAGATGTTTAGATACAAGTTTTTTTCTGGAAATGGTTTTTCGTTTTACATTTGTACTAAATTAGGTATTACTACTATTAAATGAACAATTACTGCTTCAAAAACATACGATCTGATAATAACATAATAAATATAAGAAATAGCTGTAGAAAAATAATTTGTTTATATTTGGGTTGGGTTTTTTCAACACATTGATTTAAAGATACAGTAATAAAATACAGGAATAAGTAGGAGTAATAGTAGTTGACAAAGGATAATTAAGAATCTTGTTGCATATGAGACAATTTAGTAAGTAAAATTGTGTGGTCACAAGGTGGAGGGTCACTATTACTTTAACCTATAATACTTTATAATTTGATGTATGTAATGTGAACATTCCATTATCCTAAATGACCTAAGATTAAAATAATGTATGTGTTAAAGAGAACTTGACTAGTAGTTTGTTGAATGTAGGGTTACCATTATCAAACAACACAGTAGAATGCAAACGTTATAAATATCGCCCTATAATCTTTGACCGAAATTCTGGTCAGCCACAAAAGCAATTCAAACATCACAAGTTCATGGCAATTTCCATGTTCAAATATTCCCACATGCAGATCAGAACTCACTAATATTTTTAACCACCCTTCTAATATTCATCGAATTCGTGTCAACACATTAACATTCAAAAGTTTTTTGCATTAATATCGGTACGTACTATACAAGTTGACTCGAACAATGTCAATTTATGCATATTAATGAAAGCAAAGTACACAGACGCCACTTATCTGTTGTTGGATAATACCGATGTCGAGCAAGCGGATATGATAGGGGTTTCAGGAAGAGATGGACGCACATGGATAGCGTACGTTAAAAGAACGGACTTGGAAAACTGGACGAAGGACGGGGAAAGTGCAAAGCCAGCATATTTTATAAATCTATAAAGGTTGTTCCCTTTTCTCGTTCGTGTTCGAATAATGTTCTCTCATATTCCTATAGTTTTTTTATATGCAGAAAAAATAATAAAATTAAATGTTTCAGAATTTATTATTCCAAGTTTGCATATTGTTATTCCATAAGTTTAATTGATAAACCGCATTGCTTAATACGTGTGTTTATTTTTCAAAATTAATGGAAAAGCGCCAAATAAATTCATATAAACTTTTATTTATGATTCATCATTTCATCACTACAACTAATCAACATTTTAAACGTTCAAAATTGTAAAAGCTGTATCTAACTATATAGGTCAATAGGTTACTCTTTCTCTTTGTCTCGTAGAAAATGTTTAACATTATCTAACCTGTTCAGGATTGATTAATTATATAGACACTATTTATTTTTTTGCAAGAACTTTTATTTCATTTGAGCTATGAAATATAAATCACACAAATGTGCTTTCTATATCAGGATAATAAAAAAGTATGTAATCTGGTGTTACGAAATTACACGCATTGCATGATAATGCAAGTATATACTGCTATTTACAAATTTTATATAACTCCCTATTTTTTTGCGGTTTGTGTACACTTTCTGTCTACTTTGTAAACTCTTTAAAATTCCGTTTCGTGCTAAACGTAAAAACAGCTAAAATATGTTTATAAATGAAATTTAACTTTGAAAGTGTTTTTGAAGACAAAAAATTAAAGGTTTATATACAGGATGTTATGGTGACAAAGCGATATAGGATTATCGCAAAATACGTATAGTTTACTTAATAAACGATTGTCCTAAGACCGGCTTTTCTGATACAGGGTGTTAAAATTCAACTTTTTTTCTTCTTTTTTTTAGTTCACACGAACACTACTGTGACTATTGGAATGAAAATCGGTGTACGTATCTTTCTTAATCCGAAAAATTTGATGGACATAATTCGAATTTTGTACATTCTAGAGGGCAGCAGTTATGGGTATATTATTACGTATTTTTACACAAAACTTTTTGAATGTAAATTTATTGAAAAAAGAGTTCAGGAATATTAAATTCTGCATAAAAAAGGTACTCTTAGTAAAACACCCTAAAGTGAACGGTTGTACAGAAAAATGACAATTATTGTCATATTGTGTTCAAACACTTTTTGTTAAGAAAGTGTATCTAATATTTTCTTTAATATTGCTTTTAACACTATCTAATTACAATACAATTACAATAAAATAAGTACTAATATTACAATAAATGTTCAAAGTGATAACCGCGTTGGTCAATACATAAATTGCACCTTAGTAACATGTGGCATTCGACTGTTTTATTACACAATCAATTTTACGCTAATTACAAATCATCAGCATTACTGTCAGTGAATTGACAGTTTATACCAATTTTAATTAATAAAATTTGATCTTATACCTTTCCACAAGTAAGAAACGTTGGAAATTAGTTTAAAACGAGGTACACTTTTTCGGAGTTGAGTGACATGGTACTTATTTACGGTGAAACTCAATGTAACGCAAGAAAAGTCGAAAGGTTTCCTACTCGACGACATCCAAGTAAAGCAAAATTTCCAGCAGTTGTAAGACGCTTACGTGAAAGTGGCACATTGTTGCTTAATATGCAGGATACTGGTGCTTCAAGAAGAGTTCCTTCTGGACGATTAAAAGAGCACATCCTCCAGATAAGTGAAAATCAACCATCCACGAGTACTCGGGCAATTGCTAATGAATTGGGAGTTTCAAACTCGACAGTTTGAACGAACAACTTTTACATTACATCCATATCATCAACAAAAGGTTCATGCACTGAATCCTGGGGATTACCCGAAACGTGTTAATTTTTGTCATTGGTACATTCGGCGACTTGCAAGAAATCAAAATTTTGCCAATTTGCTACTGTTTAGCGATGAAGAGCAATTTATTAGGAACGGATATTTCAACACAATAGCCACGTCTGGGATGAAGAAAATCATCATCTGACGGGCACTGGAAACCACCAGCACCGGTTTTCAGTCAATATGGATATTTACAAATGTGACGTGATAACTTACCAGAGCTTTTAGAAGATGTCCCTCTAGTAGTACGTACCAAAATGTGGTATCAGCAGGATGGTGCTCCAGTTTACTCTTCTAGAGCAGTGAAAGATCATATGAATGAGGTTTATAGTAGATGCTGGATACTTAGGTTTGGTCTTGTATCATGGCCTCCTCGTTCTCCTGACTTTACCCCTCTAGATGATTTTATTTGGAGTCATGTGAAGAGTTTAGTGTACACGACAGCAGCAGTAAATGTTGAAGAACTTACTGAAAGAATTTTCAATGCTTTTGATATAATTCGGAATACCCCAGGAAATTTTCTAAGGGTGCAACAAAACATGTTACTAAGGTGCAATTTATGTATTGACCAACGCGGGTCATCACTTTGAACATTTATAGTAATATTAGTATTTATTTTATTGTAATTAAATAGTATTAAAGGCAATGTTAAACAAAATCTTACACTTTCTTCTTCAAAAGCATTTGAACACAAGATGACAATAATTGTCCTTTTTCTGTACTACGGTTCACTTTAAGGTATTTTACAAAGAGTACCTTTTTATGCAGAATTGATTGTTCTTTAATATTCTTGAACTCTTTTGCCAATAAATTTAAATTCAAAAAAGTTTTGAATGAACATATGTAATGCTATACCTATAACTGACGCCCTCTGTAATGTACAAAATTTTAATTACGTCCATTAAATTTTTCGGATCAAAAACACACGTACACCGATTTTCATTCCAATAGTCACAGTAGTTTTCATGTAAACTAAAAGAAATAAGAAGAAAAGTTGAATATTAACACCCTGTATCTCAGAAATGGCGGGTCTTAGGACAATCGTTTCTTGAGTAAACTATACTTATATTTCGATAATCTATTACCTATATCGCTTTGTCACCATACTTCTGAAACACCCTGTATAATGTACAAGGTGGTCAACTAAGAATGCGAGGTACTGTATCTGTGAAACTATCCATCGTAGAGGCTTGTGCAAAAAAAAGTTATATTAAAACGGCCAATACAAAAACCTGGAAAATATTTTCATGTTTCTGAAATGGCCGCTAGGGGGCGTAACTGCGATCTTGAATCTAAAAAAGTGATGTTTCTGTGAATTCTGCTATATTAACCTAATAAAAAAATAACTGATCTTTGAAGTCGAGCATAATCTGAACTTTTTGTTTGGCACTTTTTGACGTATCTATAAAACGAAAGTGGTGGGGGGTATACAAAGGTTTCCTTAAATCACCCCCCGTATCTTCGAAACGGCTAATCCAATTTTAACAAACTTGGGCGCGTTGAAAAGAGCTTTTCTTGGGCTACAAATGTTAAAATAATTGAAGTTTTGTTAGTTTCACATGTCGTCGTTAGAGGGCTTTGTTCGACATTCCGACAGAAACGGTTAATATTCGCAAAAAAATTAAATGCATTGGTATGACTTTTTTTCATGAACAAGTAGCTAAATGATGCCTAAACAAGCTCGCTAAAACCGCATCTCGATATCTTGTTCCTAACCTAAAATATCGCCCAAAGAAAACTTTATACGAAAATCCCTTAAATTTTTATTTTTTTTTAACTATATTTTTCTGGAATTGGTTCTATTATGTAAGTTGTGGCCCTAAAAAGCACCGATTTAAAGGATGAAGGTTTTTAATTCCCCCGTAAATGCTCGAAATGCTGACCATCACGCTCTATTTATTGCTGAAGCCTCTCATGACTAGACAAAACTGCAGCTTTAATTTCGGCTCTCGGTATGTTACGTATTGCGTTACGAATCCGGTTTTATCATATCTTCTCTAGTAGTAGGTTGAATCCTTTAAGCGCCCCCATAAGTAAAAATCGAGGCAAGTTAAGTCTGGCGATCGAGGAGGCCATGGAATCAGACTTCCTCTTCCAATCCTCCGCTGTTGAAGTACTGCATTAATATGCTCTCGCACATTAATAGCAAAATGTGCTGGGCAACTATCCAACTGCAAAAACAATTTTTGCCTTGTTTCCAGAGGCACATCTTCCAACAACAACGGTAATTGATTGGCCAGAAAGTCAAGAAATACATTGTCATTTAGGGGTTGCTCGACAAAATATGGCCTAATAATTCCGCCTACCAGTATGCCACACCATACATTTAAACTCCAACGTCCTTGGCGCTGAACTTCACGCAACCAATGGGGATTTTCTGCAGACCAATAATCCATATTGTGCAGATTGACTCTCCCGTCACTACTGAAGGTGGCTTCATCGTTCCAAAGAATTTGAAATCAAAATTCTCTATTTTCGCGTATCATGCCTGACATCCAATGGCAATAGTCTAACCTTCGATCAAAATCTTCCTCTTTCAAGGCTTGATGCAAAACGACATGACATGGGTGCATTCGTAAAGTAATTAAAAAAAGTTTAAACGAATACCTATATATTTTGATGGGCATTAGAACTTACCTATGGTCCTTCAAAATATTTTGAACCGTTGTCCGTGATATGCCCAACTCAGTGGATAATGCTATTGTGCTAACATGAGGATTTCCTTCAATATAGCCCAGTACACGGTTAATATTTTCTTGTGTTCTTCCAATTCTTTGACGTTGAAACGTAGGCCGAAAACTACCATGGGCTCGGAAGCTCGCCACTAATCGGGGAAAAACTCTTACATCGCAAGGACGCCGATTTGGATATCGAGCCGCGTAAACTCTTTTAGCTACTGCAGCATTCTGAAGACATTCAAAATAAACCACAAGCATATCAACAGGTTCATTATTCGTAAAACGCATTTTGAAAGCACAAAAATTGCTCAAAGTAACGCGAAAGTATTGACAACTATTGACAATTTGAGGATTATGTATGTTTTGTTTAGGTATTTGTTTCCATTGCCTGCTTCTATTAATTGTATTTTTCGTTTATATCCATAGTGAATATGCATTTAAACAAACAAAAAATAGGCCTTTCGTATAACTTTTAGCATTGCTTACTTGCCCGTAATAATTTCAAAAAGGGTGATTTTATTCTGGTGAATAAATTTACAAACATTTAAAATCGCAATCTCTAGGTAACCTATTCAGAGCCGAAATTGAAGCTGCAGTTTTGTCTACCCATACGAGGCCTCAGCAGTGCACCGAGTGATGGTCAGCATTTGGAGCATTTACGGGGGCATTAAAAACCTTCCTCCTTTAAATCGGTCCTTTTTAGGGCCACAACTTACATAATAGAAACAATTCCAGAAAAATATAGTTAAAAAAAAAATAAAAATTTAAGGGATTGTCGTATAAAGTTTTCTTTGGCCGATATTTTACGTTATGAACAAGATGTCGAGATGCGGTTTTCGCGAGCTTGTTTAGGCATCATTTAGCTACTTGTTCATGAAAAAAAGTCATACCAATGCATTTAATTTTTTTGCGAAAATTAACCGTTTCTGTCGGAATGTCGAACAAAGCCCTCTAGCGACGACATGTGAAACTACCAAAACTTCAATTATTTTAACATTTGTAGCCCAAGAAAAGCTCTTTTCAACGCGCCAAAGTTTGTTAAAATCGGATTAGCCGTTTCGAAGATACGGGGAGTGATTTAAGGAAACCTTTGAATACCCCCCGCCACTTTATTTTTATAGATACGTCAAAAGTGCCAAACAAAAAAAGTTCAGATTATCCTCGACTTCAAAGATCGGTTATTTTTTTATTAGGTTAATATATCAGAATTCACAGAAACATCACTTCTTTAGATTCAAGATTGCAGTTACGCCCCCTAGCGGCCATTTCAGAAACATGAAAATATTTTCCAGGTTTTTGTATTAGCCGTTTTAGTAATAACTTTTTTTTTCACAAGCCTCTACGATGTGTAGTTTGCCAGATACAGTACCTCGCATTCTTAGTTGGCCATCCCGTACAATTTTAAGAAATCATTTTGTATCCGATTAGCAATAGGATAGATAGGATTTTTGAAGTCGTATTAAAACCTAAATAAGTTGAAATAAGGCGGAGATGGTTCTGCCTTAAAATTGTACCGTTAAAATAGCAACCAAAAACAAATAAATTATCATTCAACGTTATTATTGATGGAAAGCCATTTTTAATAAATTAGGTTACCAATTAATGTGCTTATTTATTTAGCTCTCTTGTTCTTTGTTCTATTATATTCACATTCTAGTAAAACATAAAATCATGAACGATGTTCACTAGTGCATTCCAAATAAACGCTTGAACGTAATGCACCTAGTAACACTTCTACGAAATATAATTTAATTATGGTACAAATTAATTAATTTTCATAATTTGCACGTGTTTTGTAACATACCTTTTTCTGCGTATTGTATAGACGTTATTGTGGACCGTGTATACAGGTATGGAAAAACATTATTGCGGGTCTGACTTAAGCTAGAAAGAAACCCAATAAGCATTATATGAGTGTGAGAGAGACACAACTTTACCGATGTTGCCACTTGTACATATTTGCATGTAGGCACAAAATATGAATTACTTAAGTCTCCTTCAATCTAGCTTGTTATTGCGAATTTATGACATGGTTCGATTACTACTCGTAAGAAGAATCAAGAAGAAACTTACGAGAGCTACAAACAAGAACATTAACATTTACATTGATAGTATAAACTTAAGTTCAAGGTTTAACTTTAGCATTGTAATTCTTATTGAAAAACCGACTATTTTTAAAAATGAACAGAATACACTTTTTTCAAAACTACTTCATAAGATTTTCGAAAAGACCTCTACCTTTCGCAAGGCAGTAACCCAATCTGTGATAAAATTCAGTTCGGGTGTTTTCTAACATTTCTTGGGTGATGCTGTTTAAAGAGTCTGTAATTTTGATACGAAGTTCGTCCAAATGGTTACCACGTTCATGCCTGTGCCCATAACTTTGCTGGGATACGTATTCCCAAACAAAAAAGTCGTTCGGCGCGATATCATGTGAGCGAGGAGGATATTTAATAGTACCTTTTCCACTAATAATACGTAGTTTTCAAAAACTGTTGAACTCTTATTGCAGGACAGCCATCTTCTTGATATTGAATGTCATCAAAATTTATATTGAGGCGTTGAACAGCTGGAACTATCTGGTTTCTCAACAGTTTTAAATATTAGTCCACATTCAAGTTTCCGTTGATAAAAAATGGACCAATTATGAAATTTCCTAAAATTCCTCCCACACATTAACTTCTTGGGAGTATTGTGTTCGGTAAGGAATACTAATGTGTTTGTTTTCCGAGAGTAACCAACAGCGACAGACGGATTGTGATGGCCATGTAAGTTAAAACAACACTCGTCAGTAAACAAAATATTTTCAATAAATCTTTCGTTTTCATTAGGCCGATTTATCATATTTTCACAAAATTCCATACGCTTTTGATGATCTTCTAGAAAAATTTCTTGTGTAGTTTGCAACTTGTAGCAACGGTTCCTTTTCAAGATATTGTGAACTATTCTTGGTTCAGTAATTTTTGTACTATTGCACGGGAAATTAGTTTCTGCTAGACTACACACTGCAATTTCGTGGAGTTTGCGCTCTTCGTTTAAGTTACGACCAGGATGCTCACCATCCTTAGCGTCAATGCTACTGCAGTTTCTACAATTATTTAAACATCTACATCTTTCAAATTTACAAACATTACGCACAATCGTACTTTCTGATGGAACTGGCTTGTTTTCAAAGGAAAAAGCAAACCTGCCCATTATTTCTTGTGCAGTGCTTCTTGAATAATACCACTTAATAATCTGTATTTTTTCTTCAGTGGAATACATAAGTATTGTGTTGGACTTGCAAAAACACTGATTTTCAATTCTCGTTGACAGTAGCAATTAAATGTGTCATTCATACTAGCCTACTCAGAAGACTCATGTATGACATTAGCGCTTTTAGTTTGTTGTGTATTCTATCTCACTTAGCACGTGAACAGATTGTACTGTCTTTGTTTTACTTATTATAAGTCAGATCCGCGATAATATTTTTCCATACCTATATGTGTGTTTAGTGTCGTCCACTCCAATACCTGCACGAGTTGTTTAGTAGGAGGCTAGGACAGTTTTTTTGACAAATAGATATTATTATGAGGTTTGTCATATTATGTAATACTGCTTTGCTGTGTGTGTCCTATTGATTTTAGTTAGTGCGTAAAATATATTTATTAGATCACCATACCCGTGTTTTGTTAAAAACGCTTCGAACCCTTGGGAAAGGTTGATTGCTAGCCGGATGAAGCCTTTTCCCAACACGCTAAAAAACCCCCACATCGTGTTTATAGAGAATTGTTTTCTGAAGAACAGGACATTGGTACTCCTACAGAAGTTTTCGTTTGTCGCTACGTAATGTTTTGCCAAATTTATCGGTTTATACATTAACGTAAGCCATACAGCTAGATATGGTGTATGAGCTTTTGAATATCCGCATGCGTGAAAAGTTACCTCGTGATAGCATAGAAACTTTAGCGAGTGCGACGTCAATTGAAGAAACTGTTATTAAAAAGTATATAGTGAGTCAAAGTCGGTAAATGTTAGAGTGCAAGATAAAAATGTCCCTAAGAATAGAAAATCGACGCATAACGTACGTTGTAGTTATTGCAAGGCATTCGCCCATAAAACTGATGATTCTCGTTAGTTAATTCGCAAAGAAACTTCAAAAATTAACATCAAATAGAAACAACCCAACAAGCGCATTCTATGGAATTTTGTGATTTCAGTTTAGTGCAACCGATGGTGAAACCTTGTCCACGTTCCATCCTTCGTCTAGAAATTATGAATATTTTTGGTACAGGAATTATAGATACTGCTGCTGAGCAAGGTTTGGCCAGTCATTCGCTGTATAAAATCTTACTTTCTGAAGGTAAAGAGTTTCAAAAGGATAAAGTTACGGTCAAACTTGCAGATGGAAACTCATCTTTTAAAGAAATTTTAGTAACCAATGATGATATCACCCTATGTGGTTGTTCCATTAACACTTCCTACATTGTTTTACCTCATGTCAAAGAGAATTTGACTCTATTTGCATAGACTTTATGGAAGACGCAAAGGTTGTTTTAGATTTTTTAAACCGCACCTGGTATTTTTCGGTTGACATGGGTAAAATGTTTGATTTGTCGTTTGAACAGAAAAATTGCTTTAAATTGTAATAGTGCGTTACGCATAAAGACATTCTGAGGTAAGGAATTGACAGGATGCTTGCATAAAATAAAAACATCATTGAGGAGTGTCAATTACATTGAGCTGCCCCGGTTGTTCTAGTTCCGAAAAAATACGGTTGAACGCGAGTATCTATAGATTATAGCAAGTTAAATGCGATTACTGGATCCGATTCATACCCCTTACCTCGCATGGACAACATTATGTACTGAACAAAGCGTACAGTTTTCATGTCGATGCTTGATTTAATATCTGGTTATCATCAAGTTAGTGTTCGTGAGTCGGATCGAGACGTTTTTTTGCCTTTATGGAACGTTTCGTTTACGAGTTATGCCCTTTGGACTTCGAAATACCCCAGCCACTTTCCAAAGGCTAATTGATATGTTCAAACGTGGATGAGGGATAGAAAAATACTGGCATACTTGGATGACATTGTCGTGTTATCGGATACCTTTGATGATAATCTCAATGATGTTAAACTAATTTTTGACAGGTTGAAACAATTTAGGTTAACTCTCAATAGAGAAAAATGCGTTTTTGCGAGTACCAGTGTTCGGTACTTAAGTCACATTACTCCGAATGGTATTAAGGTTGATCCTGAAAAAACCTTAGCCATTACTAATATGCCTAGACCTCGAAATGTTAAAGATGTGTAATCCTTTCTACAAATTTGCTCGTGGTGGCGGCGGTTTGTCAAAGACTTTACCGAAATGTCCAGACCCTTCAGTGACTTGACGAAGAAGAACTGTAAGTGGGAATAGAATGAACATCATCCAAAATCTTTTGATTTATTAAAACAAGCTTTAACCACAACTCCAGTCTTAACAGAACGATTGTTTTAAACCTTAGTTTTGAGGATTGATCCCTCTTCATACGCTCTAGGTGCTATTATGCTTCAAGGGGAAGGTGTCGATGAGCATCCGGTTGAATATGCATCCAGATTGTTGACCTCGGCAAAACGTAACTACAATTGCACTAACCGTGAAGCTCTTTGTGTTGTTTTATCCAGTTGCCAATCTGAAATCGCCTACAGTACCGTTAGTAGTTTACCACTCATCAGCTTTAAGTGAATACCATGTAGTACAAGATTATGTGCCTGTGGTACAACTTAAAAAACGCGACAGCCCGAAAAAGGCATGTTTGCCTGTTGTTGACCCCTCTACAAGTTGACTTCGTGGTTAAAGGGAGAGGACCGTTCTTATGTGTGTTTAGTGTCCTCTCCAATACCTGCACGAGTTGTTTAGTAGGAGGCTAGGACAGTTTTTTGACAACTGGATATTATTATGAGGTTTGTCATGTTATGTAATACTGCTTTGATATGGGTGTCCCATTCATTTTCGTTAGTGTGTAAAATATATTTATTAGATCACCACACGCGGGTTTTGTTAAAAACGCTTCGAACCCTTGGTAAAGGCTGATTTCTAGCCGGATGAAGCCTTTTCGCGTCACTACCATCACAAATTGGCATTTTTTATATAAATGTGTAGTTAAACAGAATAAAATTCGAAAGACAATAAAATTTTACATGTTTCTGTGACATAAAACACAGTGTTACCATTTACATTATATGTTATACGGCAAAATCTAAATATCTAAATCTAAATATCGAAATATTTGAACGTCCTGTATAAGTCAGTTACAAATGGAACGTACACTGTAATCGCGTAGAATAAGTTGTAGTATTTGATCTACAATATGTTATTTTATTTTCATAACTAATTACAAAATGAAATGATAACTAAATTAACAAATAATAACGAATATAATCAAATATATTTCGCGCAACATTCTCCCCCCGTGACAGCATCTAATGTCTCTTCTTCTTGAGCTTTGAGTCTAATACGGAGTAACTTAGTGACAGCACGTTGTACAATTTTTTTGTCACTACCATTCTAACAGTACCACATTTATCTGGATATAAAGAGTTACTCTTGCCATTCACCACTTCTAGTATCCAGGTATACCTTCTTTTAAGTTTTCATTTCGAACTGCCCATTTCTTTCTTTCTCGTAGCACTGGAACATACTCTTTTCTGAAACGAATCCAAAATAAATCTACTAACCTTTGTTGTAGCCTCTATTGTTTCCTCAAAAAGTCATCGTTTATCGTAAACTTGCCAGAAATTGGTAGTTTGGCACCACCTCTAACCATTAGATCGTTTGGATCATTTGCGTCACGTGAGTCTGTGTACCTGTGTATCTGTATGTCTGTGTGTCTGTGTGTCTGTGTGTCTGTGTGTCTGTGTGTCTGTGTGTCTGTGTGTCTGTGTGTCTGCGTGTCTGCGTGTCTGCGTGTCTGTGTGTATGTGTGTCTGTGTGTCTGTGTGTCTGTGTGTCTGTGTGTCTGTGTGTCTGTGTGTCTGTGTGTCTGTGTGTCTGTGTGTCTGTGTGTCTGTGTGCCTGTGTGTCTGTGCGTCTGTGTGTCTGTGTGTCTGTGTGTCTGTGTGTCTGTGTGTCTGTGTGTCTGTGTGTCTGTGTGTCTGTGTGTCTGTGTGTCTGCGTGTCTGAGTGTCTGTGTGTATGTGTGTCTGTGTGTCTGTGTGTCTGTGTGTCTGTGTGTCTGTGTGTCTGTGTGTCTGTGTGTCTGTGTGTCTGTGTGTCTGTGTGTCTGTCGGTCTGTGTCTGTGTGTCTGTGTGTCTGTGTGTCTGTGTGTGTGTGTCTGTGTGTCTGTGTGTCTGTGTGTCTATGTGTCTGTGTGTCTGCGTGTCTGTGTGTCTGTGTGTCTGTGTGTCTGTGTGTCTGTGTGTCTGTGTGTCTGTGTGTCTGTGTGTCTGTGTGTCTGTGTGTCTGTGTGTCTGTGTCTGTGTGTCTGTGTGTCTGTGTGTCTGTGTCTGTGTGTCTGTGTGTCTATGTGTCTGTGTGTCTGTGTGTCTGTGTGTCTGTGTGTCTGTGTGTCTGTGTGTCTGTGTGTCTGTGTGTCTGTGTGTCTGTGTCTGTGTGTCTGTGTGTCTGTGTGTCTGTGTGTCTGTGTGTCTGTGTGTCTGTGTGTCTGCGTGTCTGCGTGTCTGCGTGTCTGTGTGTCTGTGTGTCTGTGTGTCTGTGTGTCTGTGTGTCTGTGTGTCTGTGTGTCTGTGTGTCTGTGTGTCTGTGTGTCTGTGTGTCTGTGTGTCTGTGTGTCTGTGTGTCTATGTGTCCGTATGTGTGTCCGTATGTGTGTCCGTCCGTGTGTCCGTTTGTGTGTCCGTATGCGCGTGCGTGCGTGCGTGGGCATGTGCGTGTGCGCGCGTGCGTGTGCGTGTGTGTGTACGTGTGCGTGTGCGTGTGCGTGTGCGCGCGCGCGCGCGCGTGTGTGTGTGTGTGTGTTTGTGTGCGCGTGTGTACTTGCGTGCGTGTATATATGTGTGTAACTATGTTTTAACCAAACCTATATAAGGTAAGAAGTGTAAATTTCATAATTACGTTTGGTAAAATTTGCATTTTTATATTTTTCTGTATAAGTGCTTTCTCGTTTGTACTTGTACTTATTAAATTTACTTACAATAATACTGAGAATCCCCTTATAAAGTACTGCAGACTGTATATCTGGAGAGATGACATAAGGGTATTAATTTATTGTGCTAAAATGTTTGATGCTGTAGAAAACAGCTGTTACACTTCATTCTCTAAAACTAGTATTGGAACGCATTGTAACGTTCTATTTAACACTGCATAAGCAATCAAAATATTAAAGTAGTAGTTCTAAAATTATATACCAAACAAATTCGTTATTTGTTTGCTTATGTGTTTTGTAAATCGCTCTGATTTACAAAGCTTTTTCCTAATGTGAATTTAAATAGATTTAATTTAATTTGTTTAGTCTCGTGTGTAAGATTTGAATGAGTACCTTTGTAATGAGAGTATGATAAGCGTTGCTATTTTGTCATTTCTTTTGACAGTTACTCTGGTAAATTTCTAGTTAAATGTTTTACATTTGCAACAGCTCTTCCCTGGTTTATTTTTAGTTTAATGCATCTTCTCATCTAACCATCCTACATATTTGGGCCGGATAATCAAGACTTTAATTTTAAGTTTAGTTTACCATTGGATCACTCAAATTTATGCTTGTTTCTCAGGTGGATTACATACAATCTGTAACATTTAATTTGCAGAAAAATGACGTTTATACACTTACACACATATAATCATTATTACACAATACTTGTTTAATAATTTTTCAAATTTAAAAAAAAAAAATTATTTTAAGAATGACTGTAACGAAATAATTAATTAGAGTGTATATTTAATTCATTATGTATATCCACACATCTTACTTTTTAATTTTAACGTAACCTACAAAGTTATGGCACTTATTTAAAGTAATTTCTTCAAGAGTTATCCAATAAAAGTAATTGGAATAGTGAAGTAGTTGAAGAAACTCCCCGCAATATAAACCACAATCAGTGTTTATAACTTCATAAAACACAAGGACGCGGATTGATTGAGGGATGCTGATAGAAGGTGAATTCATTCATAGTGGATCTCACAAGGGGATGTTCGTGCTCGTCATGGTATGACGAAGAAAACGAGGGTGACAGTGGGTGACGGGGTGCCTCAGCGCATACTGTATGTGGAAAGGGGGCACCGGATCACTGCCTTTAGCGACGTTACACTTCAGTAATTGAAAATCAATTGCTTCAGTTTTATGTACCTGAGCTTTAATCGAGGTTAAGTCCTTTAAGTTTAAAAAGTTCGGTAAATGCTGAAAAATAAAGGAAATACTTTTACTGTCATAAATATACGATCTTGTGCTTCATTTTAATTCAGCAAAATTTAGTTGGTTTTTCATACAGCTTAAAATAATACGTAACACTGGAAAGCGAGGCCCTTTCAGTTTATTAAATCGACAAGTGGCGGAGATTAACTTTCAAGTCAGCAGGAGTACGTGATTAATAGTCAGTAACCTAAGAGTAAGTATATATAAACTGTAGTTAATTAATAACACATCACTTTCCAACTGATATCTGTATTGCGATGTTTAAACATGAATAATTTATAAACGTAGCTCCGCAAATTTAAATCTCAAGATGCATAGGCTAGATATGGGGTAAAACGACACTGTGAAAATTATTGTTCGGTTTTCTTATATCTTTTATATGGAATATATGAAGTTCAAAACTGTATTTTGAACAAAACACTTCCGTTAGATACTATATGAGTAATATAAATTTTATGGATACCAAAACATCAAGTTCTTTATTGGATGTGAATACAACGTGAGATTACAATCATTCTTAAATTTGTCTTCTACATTACATTTTACTGCACTCAATAAATTGTACATACACAAGTTTTTATAAGGAAGATTCGAAGAACGTTAACCTTTCAGTCCCATTTCCAAATATTTAACACGTACCATATCATTCATATCTATAGATCGCTTAAAATAATTTGATTATAAATTCAGTTTGCATTAGAGGTCTGTAGATTGAAATTTAAATGGATAGTTCGGGAGAAATTTAAATCTACATCCTCGTACGAAAATAGTCAAGCTCAACTCGCTTATCCCAACGATATTGCAAATTAACAGCACCTTTATTGTGAACGGATGAATCCAAGTCTTCGATATAATTATTAACAGCAGCGACTAGAGTTCATTCGTTTAACTCCGGGATTCCCATACTATTTTGGGCCAGATACCCCTTTTCCAAAATGAACTGATACCTCAGACCCCGTAGCTAAATTACTTTAAAAACCCTCTCTAGTTTTTTCCTATTGATACAAAATATTTACCAATTTAAAAACTTTGCGGTTGATTAAATGAGTAAACTTGACATCATTTTCTCATCAAAATTTAACAAAATAAATAGACATAAAATTCAGTAAATATCAAGCGTAATTAATAATTATTAATACAAAGTACTTAAAAATACTTAAGTAGGTAATTATTTTTAAAAACATTAAAATCGCAAAGTAAAGATCAAAAAATCTGGTGACTTTCTACCAATCTAGCTAAATCTGATTCAATATTGGTGAGTTGCAGCCTTAAATCTCCGCGTTCGTTGATTTTCAAACGGTTTCTTTGTTTTGTCAAAATGTTTGTAACCACACTGAACCCTTTTTCGACCAGGTATGATGATAGAAAAGCGATAAGGTATTTTTCAGCGATGTTCCACAATGCAGGATACTGTTCTTCAATGTTGCGCTGCAACCAGAACTTCTGATAGCCTTGGTTGAACTTCTGCTTAAGCTCCTCGTCGGTGCTGATGGTGAACAACTCTTCTTGTATCATCACATTGGCTTCTTCCATAACTGTGATATTGTACGGATTTATTATCCATTGAGGAATTTGTAAATTTAAGAGATACTCAAACCTCTTAGTAAAATCCATGTGTAATGCGTCCAAGTGAGTGACATCTGATAAAATAACATCGTCTTTAAGCATTTCTGGTAATTTTGACAAATGCGGAAACTGTGAATATTCTTTTCTGCTTAAATTTGTAACACCCTATTTTTAGTTGTATTAAAATATATCGTAATTTAGGTCTTCGTTCGTTTAGTTTTTATTTTATTTTATTTATTAATCATTTGTAAGTATGAGGTAGGCAACTTAATTTGCATTTTGGTGTAACTTAAGTGCATATCTTCTTAAAGGTTTATACTCCCACCTATACAAATTATTTTTCTGCTCATATCGTTGACTTAATTCTTTGCGCAAATATTTTCGCGCAACGCGTCATCATCATCCAACTTCCAAAGAGTCCATTTTTCACTTCCTGATGAATGATGTGTTGTTTAGGAAGCAATTTTTGGGCTTCCACCTAAATTTTGTGAAAGTGCCATTGATTTAATGGTAAGATATATTTTAACGCATTATACTAAAAATTAAAACATTTGCTCTTTTCAGGCACTTTTTTTTTTTTACTTTGAGTTACACTTTTATTACTTTTACTTTTCTACTTTAATTACATTTTAAGTACGTTTAATTCTAATTTTACGTAAGCTTTCATTTTATGATTGCAATTTTTATTTGAAAATTTCAAGAAAATGCAATAAACGGATTATTCAATTTCAAGGAGACAAATTTATAAGAAATAAAATTCCATTTTGGGTGTGGTTTACAAGTATTATTTCGAGATATTGCGCAATATTGGTGCAAATATGACATCACCTTGGTTGACATTTCCGTAATCGTTTAGATACCAGAGGTTATTAAAAGTTTGTGTACAAAAATTTTACGAGTATTTATATTTATAACAATTAATTAGTAATTTAAGGCTATAACTAGTTTTAAGATATATTTTATTTAACCCTATCAATTTAACTGTTAATAAACATAGTCTGTATATTTTTATTTTTACATTTTGATAAAATTTTTATTGTAAACCTCGGTTTAGTTATTCCGAACATAACTACAAAATAACCTGGCGTCCGAGATCATTTTATTAGTGTTACATTGCATTTTTATTATTTATGGCAAGCGAAAATAACACAGCATAAATTTGTGGTAATTAAGCAAATCAAAAGATTGAACCACCCTACTTTAATTTACCAACTGAAACAAAGGCATTATTTTTGGTGAATGGTTTGTATCTCGAGTTAGTTTAACGATTTGTTTTGGAGAACATTTTTACAACCAATTTATTTATTATTAAATTTTACAGATATTTCTTTATTATATTTCTTTATTTATTATATTACACTTTTTATACCTTATACCATAACCACCAATTTATAAATTTTGTTTATAAAGGATAAGTTTACCCACAAAGGCCGATATTATTGATTTTGTTTTAATCAAGTTGAGATCGTCACCCTGCAGCTGTAAATTAACTTTGTTAAACATACCAAAGATATTAGTCAAGTAATAAATATCTGTTTTATAATTGTTCAGATTTTCTTTCAAATTTGAATCTTTCCTTGCAAAACTCCAACACAGATTCAAAAATAGCTGAAAATCTTGCTAAGCAAGAGCCTCTGATAGCCAGCGAACTTCAGTGTGCAGAAGTAACGAGTAAATACTTCGTCATTTTCCTCACATAGCTGAGCAAATAACCGAGAGTACAAAGAATTGCTTCGAATCTTGTTGACAGCATTTATAACATATTGTGAAGACTGGTGCAATCTAGGACTCAGATTTTTTGCCTAAATGCTGTCTGTGAATCATGCAGTGAATGACCAGTACATCAGGCAGTTGTCGCTTTAAGTGAGCTATAAAACCACGATGACGACCAACCATAGATGGTGCACCATCAGTCGTAACAAAAACAACGTTCTTCCATGGAATAGCTTTGTCGGTAAGAAAACGTTCCACGGCCTGAAAAATTTTTCTCTGGTATCAGTCTCGAAATATGTAGCAAAAAGCAATTCTTGGCACATATTTTCATCTTTAATATATCGAACATATCCTAACAACAGAGCTTCATTGCCGGGTAATATAGACTCGTCCATCTGGTGAGAGAATCTGTTGTTCGGTAAGAAATTGCATAAAATGTTTTCAACGTCGCGACCCATCTCGTCTATTCGTCTCTGAACGGCGTTACTGCTCAAAGGAATTCTCTTTATAACATCATGCGCAATGGCTGGGGTTTCCCCGACTTCGCTATTAGTAAAGATATATTATAGGACGCTCGTAAAAAATCGACGTCTTGCATAGATGATGACGCAAACATCGATCCTATGGATGGCTTTTTCTCTAGTTTTTCTAAGTGCTTGAAAGAATGACAAGGGCTTAGTTTTTGTCAGCATGTACTCTTGATAAGTGGTCCTCCATTTTGAATCGTTACTGAATACTTTTTCACATATGAGACACAACGGCAAGTGTTGATTTGATAGAAATGGAATAAATCCAAACTTCAAGTAGTCCAAACTGTATTGTCTGGATTTTTCGTGTCTGCCATCATAACACTCGCAGTAAACCTGCAAATAAAAAAAACTGTTTAAGAAACAACAATAAAACTGTTAAATTTGCACAAGAGCTTATCTTTATCACACCTGGGTACTGTATGTTTTTAGGTATGCTCACGAACTTACTCATTGATAAACTTGGTTCCACGACAACCCATCACACTACACTTCATCACGCGACAACTCATCACGGACATTTCATCCCGGCGACAGTTCATCACCAAAACATTTCATCACTGCGACATTTCATCACATCCCGATTCTTCACTCTGACAATTCATCACATACCATACAATTTCAGCATTTTCACTATTCCTATGGGATTGAGGATCTTATATTTATAAGGTGCAAATTAACATAAATGAGTATTCTTTAATAATAATATTTATTAAGTTTTTATTAAATAAGAACAAATAAAATGGAGAAAATGGAATGTATTAAACAAATTAAAACAAATGTGATGGAGTTAAGGTATGCCTGCCAAAGAAACCGACTCTTGCACGAGCTTTACAAAGAAATAGGAAAACTGAAACTTCTATGCATATCCCCAGAGAGATGAGGTTTGAAATACCTCACATGTATGCACCATGTATTCTCTTTGATTCTGGCAGAGAAGACAATAACAGAATAATTATATTCGGCAAACACGAACTGTTAAGGTTTTGGAACAAAAACCTGCTGGATAGCTAATGGGACTTTTAAAGTTGTTCCAGAGTTATTATTCCAACTTTATAGTATTCACGTGCAAGAACATAGTACTTCGTGGCCTTGCGTTCTTGCATTATTACCAGGAAAATCTCAAGAAATATACACAAGGTTGTTTATGGCTTCGAAAAATTTAATACCCGAAGCAGCCCCAACAAGAATTCTCACCGATTTCGAGATGTCAGCAATGAACTCCTTCCAAACAGTATTCACAACGGTTCAAATATCTGGATGTTTTTCATCTCTCTCAGGCGTTTTAAGAAAAGTTGGAGGACTCGGCCTTAAGAATATGTATGAAAATGATTGAGATAACGTAGCCACACGTATAAAAATGTTATGTACCTTATCACTGCTCCCGTTAGAGCAAGTTGAGGATGCGTTTATTGAAGTGTCGGAAACTTTCCCGGATGGCTACCAGGATGTTGAAGAATTGCTCATATGTTTTGAAGTTACATTTATTCGTGGTCGCCATCTACGTGCAGAAAGAAGAAGAGAAGCTATGTTTCCTAAGCAAATCTGGAATCAGCGGAAGCAGCAGCTGAAGGATTTGCCAGAACTGCCAATTGTGTTGAAGGATGGCGTAATGGCTTGCATTCACTTTTTATGTGTGTACATCCTTCAATGTGCACCTTCTTTAGCGGCCTGGTGAAAGAAACCGAATTAGCACATACTCAGTATTTGCAACACATATCTGGACAACGCATACCGATGAAGAATAAGTACAAATCTTTAAAACTAAGATTAAAAATATGAAACAGTGTCATATTTATTTTAATTTGTTTAATACATTACATTTTTCTCCATTTTATGTATTATTATTTAATAAAACTTATATTATTATTATATAGTACTCATTTATGTTTATTTGCACCTTATCAATATAAGATTCTCAATCCCATAGGAATAGTGAAAATGATGAAATTGTATGGTATGTGATGAATTGTCGGAGTGATGAATCGGGATGTGATGAAATGCCCCAGTGATGAACTGTCGCCGGGATGAAATGTCCGTGATGAGTTGTCGCGTGATGAAATGTCGTGTGATAGGTTGTCGGGACACCGATAAACTTGGATAGTATAGAAAATTTGTAAAAACGAAAACAGAGAAAATTGAACATTTATAATTTTAGGCAACAACTTTTCTAAAGTAATTTCAAAAGATACTAAAAAATATTAAAACGTTTTTGGTACCTACCCTGTTACTTTTTCATAAACTGCAGAAATGTATGGTTAAATTATTAACGCGCGTAGGTAACTAAGCACTTTGTAAATTCTTTTTCAACCACTTAATTTTACTCACTTTATTTAACTGTGTAATCACTTTGTAATCTCATGAAATAAATTGGTAGATGAGTGTATTATCATTCAAGCTCCAACGAATTTTAAAACGCAAATGAACTTTCAACCTACGTGCAAGCTTGTTATATAGTAAAATATCAGGAGTATGTTTGGATTGAACTTGGCCATGATTTCGTTCGTGTTAAATCGCGTATATGTGTCAAATTTTAAAAGTACAACAATGATACTTCCTACTAAAATAGTAGTCATTCTTATAAGTTGGTACACGTAACACAACTCATACAGTATCTTGAAAGTTTCAAATAAGAACTTGTGTTAATTAATAGGGTCGATTTTAGACCTCTTCGACCCCAAAATCAGTTTTCGTTTATGTCGACCCTGAAACCGATTTCGACCCCAAGGGTCGATATCGACTACTTTGGGAACCCGCGATGACGTCATGTATAATTTAACGCAAAAATATGAGCACTGATACTAACCTTTCTTTATTTGCTTATTTGTTGATTGAGGTTACGCACGCGCGCCGGTTTGTTTATTTCTTATTCGTTTTTCATATCTTCTTGAGTTACTATTTTAAAATATCGGTTCTTTTCAGAACCACATTACTTTCTAGTGTTCATTTAAGGTAAAGATTAATTCGTTTTTACAGAAAGAGATAACATTTATGTTTTCATTTGTAACACGTCAATATGCCTCGTAGGTCAATTACCGTAGACGAATTGATCCATAACTTAGTGGAATACTTTAATAAAGAAAAACAGAATAACGTACACTTAACACCATTAACAGCAGTGCATGCAAAGGTTAGCGATGCTTTGAAAATTGACACAAAAACTATTTATAATGCTTTACGAAGACATCAAAATCAAGAGGAAAGTAAGGAAAATGAACCTCAACCAAAAAGTCTAAAAACAAAAGACATGGATCAACGACAAAAAAGTGAAATCCGTACTACAATTTACAACATGTATATTAATCATGAACATGTTACATTAGATACGCTCTTAACAAAAATTAAAGAAGAAAGTGTAAAAGGACAAGCCTCTATCACGTTTTGTTGGACATTGGATTTTCTTTCAAGCAAACAAACAATAGAAAAGCCATGTGCGAAAAAACTTCAATAGCATCGATGAGGGTACAATTTTTGAGAAGTTACAACACTTATATACAACAAGATATCTACAAGCAGTTCGTTTATCTCGACGAAACATGGATATTTGCAAAAGGAAGCAACTAAAGAATATGGCAAGATTCCAGTTCAATATGCTTTAAGAATCTTGGTGGCGTTATATAGTTCTACATGCTGGAACAGAAGATGACTTTGTGGAGGGAACAGACCTTATATTCTCTACCACAAACAAATAAAAGCAGTGATTATCACGATTGTGTGAATTCCGAAAATTTTGTTAAATGGTTGAAAAATCAAGTTTTGCCAAACTTAACAAAGCCATCTGTAATCGTTATGGATAATGCTTAAGGAAAGAAAAATTACTTATGAAAAAGAAGCATTTAAAACGGAATTACTACATATAGCAAAGCTACATAAGGAAGAGAAACAATATTTGGTCGACAATATTATTAGAGAACATGGACATGAAATTTTACGCTTGCCTCCTTACCACTGTCAATTTAACCTAATAAAAATGGTATGGGGAATAATCAAAACTTATTATGATAAACACATTGGAAGAGGTGGTTAAGGGGATGATAATGTCAAACAGATGTGGAAAGAAGCAATAGAAACAGTTTCACCTTCAGTTTGGTTAAAAATATTAAACATGCAGAAGCTGAAATTCTAAAGTGTTGGGAGAAAGAAAAAGTTTATGATGTCCAAGTCAATCCAATTATTATAAATCCAAACGATGGCACAGAAACAGAAGATCAAATGCAGTGAACATTTATAATTTCAGGTTTTTAATTGAATTCTTAACGCAAACAAATATTTTTCTCCAAAAACTTAATAATAATCTAATTAATAACATCTATGTTATTGTACATTAACATTATATTTTATAACAATAAATTATTTTTAACATAGTAATGCTTAAATGTGAATGGACAAATTGTCATACGTTTTATTACATTATGGTGCAATAATGTACTGAATAAGTAAGAAACACTGGGTTATAATGTGATTAGTGTGTTTAAAACTTCGAATAAGTTAATAAAAAGTACTATAATTCAATTACATTAAATACACCAATAATTTTGAATTGCAGTATAATAATCTTCTACATAAACAAGTGTTTATATGCACCCGACGCCGTCAAAGATTTAGAACCGCCACTTTTATGTAGAAAACTATTGTAACAATTACTTCCGTTCTTTGGAAGAGTTCATTGGTCTTAACCTACAAATATTTACAAAATTTTTGCAACATTTTAGAATAACTTACCAAAATTCATCTGCTACGTTATAATACTGTAAGTTTTATTGAAAATAATATGCTTTTACGTGCGTACATCTACGATACATAAATTAAACTTTTGTTTTTTATTTGCAAACAACATTATGACATGTACATTTGACATTTACGTTAAGTTGGTATCAAAACTGTTCGTACAAGAAAACTAAATTTGTTGTTGATGTTATCCTTGTTAGTTACTTGAGTTAATAAGAGACATACAAAACGACACTCTTGGAATAATACGTTAGCTAATAATGTATACATTGTATTCAATATGTAAAAAAGGATAGTCATACACAAGTGCGCGTTTGATTCATCGATCAATCGGGATAAGTTAAACGAATGAACTATACATTGGAATTAGACGAATATTTCTTACCGCCGAGTCATTTTTTTAAGGTTTGCAACATATTAGCATAATACTCGTCATTTATTGTTTACCCCTTTCCTAAGTATTGGATAAGTAAGTAAGTAACCCGATTTTAATTATTCAACAGAAAAACTATTGTAAACTACATCTTCCAAACAGTGAAGGAAACCATTTTCATATCGATGGTGTGGTGGAAAAGAGTTGAATACCATTAGGATGACATACAGAGCAATCATTGACTGTTTTAACTGATTTTGTTTATAGTAATTTACCTTCAAAAAATGGTTTAAACCGTTTTATTTTATATTTTGGTAACTTTGGAAACCAAACTGGGACTAAATTTCGCCCTTCGAAGATGAACTCGAGAAATTTCCTATTGTTTTTTACTCAGCTTACATCGTTCTGAAAAGAGGTTGTGAAATCTAGTTTTTATCACCGTAAGAGGTGAATTGGATAGAATATTTCCTTCATGCATAATTTATTCCTATACAGCAATGCAACTTCGTTAGGATTTCAGCGATAATTCCATTGAACGTTAGGAATTATAGCGGTAATTCAAGTGCAGTGACGTCATACTCAACTACCATAGTAACAGAGCTATTCTTGCCATGAATAAGAAGCATTTATCAAACACTGACAGCCACGTTATAGTATATTAAGTATGGAGAACGGTAAGGGTGGTTTACCGATCGATTGTCCAATTATTGTCTGAGATCGGTACCTCTTAACATTCGACATGATTATAACGTTTTTTGTACGATGGGGATTAATAATAATTAATTAATGAAATAACAGAAATACTATTGTTTCATTCAAATTCTCGATTTATCATTTTTCGAGTAGCACATTCATGGTTGCTAAGGTGATTGTTATGACGCACCGTTTAGTAAATAAATAGCTCTGCTGTCACTTTAAATATTAATTTGTCACATTTTTTGCGTTTTGATTGATAGTATTCGATATTATTGAGCTATCACTGAGAGTGGTGAAAGTGAAATGGATGAAATAGAACACAATAGAAAACAAATACAGAATTTTCAAGAAATGGTGTCAAGATAAAAGTGTGGACATTAATGAGAAAAGTTTATTAGCATATTTTGTTCAAAGAAATGCACAATTAAAAGCCCCTGGCAGTTTATGGGCTGAATATTCTATGATAAAATCAACAACCTTTCCGCGTGATAGTATAGATATATTCAACTCTTCCACTTTAATCGCCTATCTTAAACGAAAAAATGTTGGTTATAGGCCTAAGAAGGCTAGCATTTTTACACGTGAGGATATGTTAAAATTTCTGACTGAAGCACCAGGAGGGGAATTTCTAATTTACAAGGTACATTTACATTGATTAGATTACCCGTGAAATGTGTACAATTGTAGGCATAATTTTTAGGTAGCGCTGATATTAGGGATATCCGGTGCCTGCGAAGGGAAGAGTTATACAATATTACTATAAATGACATCCAAGACCAAGAAGGGTTAATCATTGTGAAATTACCCTATACAAAAGCAAATGTCCAGTGCACCTTTACTGTACTTAACAGACCCAACGACAAAATACCATATTTATAAATTTTGCGTAAATATATCAAACTTCGGCCACCACAACTATAAACAAACCGCTTTTTCTTACGATATTGCAATGGAAAATGTACTGGTCAAGTAGTAGGAAAGGGAGCAATCGGAGGCTGGCCAATTAGAATTGCTAAATTTTGAAATTTAGCCAATCCCGAGAACTATACCGGTCATTCATTTAGGAGGACTTCAGCGACCCTTTTGGCTAATAGTGGTGGTGATGTTCTTGGATTAAAGTGCCATGGTGGTTGGCGTTCCTCGACAGTAGCAGAGAGTTATGTAGAGGATTTTCTTGAAAACAAGATAGAATTTTCTGAAAAGATTTTGCACAACAATGTTGTAACAATACAAGATTTAAACTCTGCACCAGTAGCGCAAAGGCCGCACAAACACAAACAAGTGAATTTTGTCTAAATAATTTAACAAGCTGTACTATTAATTTTAATATTAATAAATAATTTGTAGATTATCCGTCGATATTGTTATTATTAAATAACGTATATTGAAAATTTTCGATTAAACTTATTTACCGTTCAGCGAACGGTAAGTAAATCACTTACGGTTCGCTGAACGGTAAGTTGTTGACAAAGCAGTAAATGTTACTTACTGTCATGGAAACGGGCATGGTAAACAGTCGAAAACAATCGATCGTGCAAAAAAAAATTTAAGTTAATTTTATTGTAAAAATGAAACTATTTCGTAAAATTTCGTGAGAAACCGTTGATAGCAATTGAAAAGAATGTTCCGAAGAATAGTGTGAAAAATCAGGCATTTATTTGGACGCAAGTATTGTCCGTTTTCTAAATTTTGTTACATTCTTAGTAACTAAAAAGTTTTGTCGTTTTTTAAATTTAAATTTTTAATTAGTTAAATGAAGGTTTTGTTCGTTTGCTTATATATATATATATATATATATATATATATATATATATATATATATATATATATATATATATATATATATTCCTATTCTGGAAATATTCTACCGAATACCACGCGTGCATCAAAGTTAATCAGATAATCCTAGAAAAAGCGTTATTTCCTTAAGGAAATCGCATTCGTTGGTTTTCTATGTTAGTTATAAGAAGAGCCCTCCTCCTACGGAATCGGACTCTTTTAATTTTTAACCAACACAGAAAACCAACTCATTCCAGGCAACACCGCTTTTTCCCGGATTATCGATCATTTTGGACGCGCTAGTGATATTACACATGAATAGTAACATATATTTTAATGTATATTACGTTCGCCAAGATTCCGAACGTACAAGAGCACGGGTTTAAAGAATCTGTATACACATTAGAAAATTAAAATGTGCCAAAAATTAGTCAGGATTTCACGAACATTGATTCTAACTTTGTTGTGTATAAAAATCTTAATTAATTATGAATTATTAAATAAAATGGCCAAGTCAGTGATAATTTTTATTTCGGTTTCATCAAATCTACATTTTGACATATTTAAAAACAAGTTACAGAATGTAATGCAATGTACATTTGATGCTACATTGATAGATGGAAACTCCGATACAATGCGTATTATTTGGGTACGCACGTTACACAATTGAAGCCAAAATATTACTTTTGTATTACACAAAACAGCCCTTATGGACAGCAACTAATCGTAAATCCACCGTAAGGAAAAAGTCATAGTACATTAATTTAGCTCAAAGCAACGGCTAATTAAGAGTATCGAACGATTAAAGCCTTACTTAACTATCACAGTAACCCATCATTTGTAATGGCGTTGAAGATATCATGAGCACCAATAACAGCGCAGTTTGTCTGACATTTAGATTTATACTTACACAGAATGTTTGTAGAAAAAAATCATATAGTAAATGTTTAGAATTGAGAAACTAATCTAATTTTCGGACTATATTAATTGATACTATGGAAACCAGCATTGATTAAATGCTTTAAAGTTACGAAAATATACTTATGAACTTCTGTGAAGAATTAGCACAAAATGGACCAACTTTGCAAAATACAGTTTAATGAACTTCAATTTTAAAGCTTAAAGTTTTAACCAAGTTGACCAAGTAATTTAGATAAGTGTTAAAAGCTACATCTTGCAAAGAGTTACGATCATGACAAATCTGAACACCTTCTAACGGAAACTGCTCTATGTTAAAAGAAATTTTAATAACAAACAAGCTTATCAAATCAATAAACGAACGGAAAATGCACTTGTACGTACAAATAGATATTAAAAGGAAGTATGTGCAGGGTGCCAACTAAGAATGCGAGGTACTGTATCTGGGAAACTATCCATCGTAGAGGCTTGCGCAAAAAAAAAGTTATTACTAAAATGGCCAATACAAAAACCTGGAAAATATTTTCAAGTTTCTGAAATGGCCGCTAGGGGGCGTAACTGCAATCTTAAATCTAAAAAAGTGATGTTTCTGTGAATTCTGCTATATTAACCTAATAAAAAAATAACTGATCTTTGAAGTCGAGGATAATCTGAACTTTTTTTGTTTGACACTTTTTGACGTATCTATAAAAACAAAGTGGTGGGGGGTATTCATAGCTTTCCTTAAATCACCCCGCCGTATCTTCGAAACGGCTAATTCGATTTTAACAAACTTGGGCGCGTAGAAAATAGCTTTTCTTGGGCTACAAATGTTAAAATAATTGAAGTTTTGTTAGTTTCACATGTGGTCGCTAGAGGGCTTTGTTCGATATTCCGACAGAAATGGTTAATTTTCGCAAAAAAATTAAATGCTTTGGTATGACTTTTTTTTCATGAACAAGCAGTTAAATGATGCCTAAATAAGCTCGCGAAAACCACATCTCGATATCTTGTTCCTAACCTAAAATATCGGCCAAAGAAAACTTTATACAAAAATCCCTTAAATTTTTATGTTTTTTTAACTATATTTTTCTGGAATTGTTTCTATTATGTAAGTTGTGGCCCTAAAAAGACCGATTTAAAAGAGGAATGTTTTTAATGCCCCCGTAAATGCTAGAAATGCTGACCATCACTCTGTGCATTTCTGAGGCCTCTTATGGGTAGACAAAACTGCAGCTTCAATTTCGACTCTGAATAGGTTACCTAGAAATTGCGATTTTAAATGTTTGTAAATTTATACACCAGAATAAAATCACCCTTTTTGAAATTACTACGGGCAAGTACACAATGTTAAAAGTTATAGAAGAGGCCTATTTGTTGTTTGTTTAAATGCATATTCACTATGGATATATACGAAAAATACACTTAATAGAACAAGGCAATGAAAACAGATACCTAAACAAAACATACATAATCCTCAAATTGTCAATGGTTGTCGAATAATGAAGCTGTTGATATGCTTGCGTTTTATTTTGAATGTCTTCAGAATGCCGCAGTAGCTAAAAGAGTTTACGCGGCTCGATATCCAAATCGGCGTTCTTGCGATGTGAGAGTTTTTCCCCGATTAGTGGCGAGCTTACGAGCCAATGGTAGTTTTCGGCCTACGTTTCAACGGCAAAGAATTGGAAGAACACAAGAAAATATTAACCGTGTACTGGGCTATATTGAAGGAAATCCTCATGTTAGCACAAGAGCATTATCCACTGAGTTGGACATATCACGGACAACGGTTCAAAATATTTTGAAGGACCATAGGTAAGTTCTAATGGCCATCATAATATATAGGTATTCGTTTAAACTTTTTTTAGTTACTTTAAGAGTGCATCCATATCATGTCGTTTTGCATAAGGGCTTGAAAGAGGAAGATTTTGATCGAAGGTTAGACTATTGCCATTGGATGTTAGGCATGATACGCGAAAATAGAGAATTTTTGTTTCAAATTCTTTGGACCCATGAAGCCACCTTCAGTAGTGACGGGAGAGTCAATCTGCACAATATGCATTATTCGTCTGCAGAAAATCCCCATTGGTTACGTGGAGTTCAGCGCCAAGGACATTGGAGTTTAAATATATGGTGTGGCATACTGGGAGGCAGAATTACTGGGTCACATTTTTTCGAGCAACCCCTAAATGTCAATGTATTTCTTGACTTTTTGGCCAATCAATTACTGTTGCTGTTGGAAGATGTGGGTGGGTGGGTGGGTGGGTTGGTTGGGTGGGTGGGCGAGTGGGTGGGTGGCTGGGTGGGTTGGTGGGTGGGTGGGTGTGTCTGTGAGTGCATGCGTTAACACCTAAATGTTTAGATAGATTTTCGGTGAAGGAGCAACGGGGGTAAATGTGCTTAATTCTCTTATCTGCTCCATTTACATTGTCACGTGGTCGTGATTTTATCGAATGTTGGCTGTTAGTTTCGAAACCGGACTTCTAAAATGTAGTAAACGTTCATGAAACTAAACTTGATAACGCCTAAATTATTGGAAGCCTTTAGGTTGTAATATTGTTTCCTTTTACGTATTTAAAAATATTCAAATTTTTTACAGATGGTAATCGCATTTGGAATCCCGAGTGTGGAAAACGAAATATAATTTTTGGTCTGTTTATCAATTAGATGGGATGTTTAAATCAAAATTTGGTTTACATAGTGGTATCGATAGGTAGTGAAATCTCTTACCCTAATTTGGTTGAGAATTAATTAGTTCCGTTGTAAATAATAGTTGTTCGTATTTTGTAAACGTTGTCAATCATAATAAGTATTGTCGTTAAAATTGTGTCGGTGGAAAAATGAAATGCCATATTAGAAGTGTTATTCTGTATACAAATAGAGTGTAGAAAAGCATATATCGCTGATTTTAAACGTTTTAGGCGACAGATTGGCGGAAGTTTCTGGATAAATTTGGTCTTCGACAAAGAGTTTCACCTTTAGATACGAGACGTTAAGGGCTAGCGTCGTAATGAAATCATCAACCGACAGGATATCAGTTACATTTCAAACAATCCGCTTGTTACGATGGGGTTTTTTGAGTGATGAAATTTTCCCGTCGGCTTTAGAGTTTAATTCGTTTTTGGCGCGCATTAAAAATTTAAGCAATCCTTTTCATGATTGGTTATTTAAGATTTAAAGAGGTGATGGACAGTGAATGATTCTCTCTTAATGTAGTCGCATAGGTGTTAACAAGTTAACGTTACCGCAGCCAGTGAATTATCGTAGAACGGCGTTACCTTAGATCCGTGATAAAAGAACTTCCGTTAGAAGGAGCAGTTTCCCCAATCAACCCTTACAAGGGATTTTGTTGTGTAGTTTTAACCAACACGCGATTCATTTATCGTTATGTGTAGCTTGTCCAACGGGACTTTGCTAAGGATCCTAGAAGAAGGTGTGAAGCGATAAACCTAGTGCTTTCGCTGTTCTATGGAGTAATTATCGCTTTTGTGCGGAAGAAATGAAACGCTCGTTCCTAATTTCACACACATTCAATTCATAGCTCATCGGTAACGAAGAATTCGCTGTAAATAGTAGAAGTGCCGTTCAGGACTAGTACATAAATAAAGTTAACAAGCAACGTGTAAATATAGACCTTGGTGTATCGTACAACCGGTTGAGATATTGACCAAACGCAACTTGGAAATTGAAGCGACTCGCCGCTTTCGTTTACGAGGTGGGTCATACTTTGGAGGTTAGAACTTAGTTATAACGTCGATCACACTACCACAGCCGCTGCAGGGTCCACCCTCTGGGTTTCCACCAGGTTGCTGTATAACGAAAGGGGGTAAATTGAAGAAGCCAATTTATGTAAAGGCTTGTCAAATTTTCGTTCATATTGTTGCTGTGTTGCCGACAATTTTTAATAAAGTATTGTGCACATTGTTTTTGTATGTGTTAACAGTTGAATACGCTGTCCTTTAGGATCAAGTTTCTTAATATTTTACCGTTTAAATTCATCCGTGTTATAATCAAAATTTATGAGTTTTTTTTTGATTTGTTGAATTGGCTATTTTGTACCGAAATTTTATATTATGGTTTCGTTGAAAGGGGAAACAGTTTATTTACATAGGAAACCACAGTTACAAAACACTTATAGTATAGAATTAGTAATTCGGTACGGCCCCGAAGTCAAACAACTTTTCAGAAAGCTTGAAACATCAATGAACAAGCTAGCACTAGAGGAGAACCAACTAACCTTCTTCTGCAAAGCCCGTGACAACGTAATACCCACCGGGCTCAACATCAAATCTCCGATACGCAGCCGGAAAATATCACTAATCGCAAAGAGAGCTAGCGAAGCGTTAGTCGAAGAACGCATCAGACAACACCCTTTCAGAAAGTACCAGCTCAAACACCAATCCAACGAGATTAGAGAAACCATTCGAAATCGAGTGACGAACAAGACTTTGATAGGATAAACACGGCTACCAGAAGTAAATATTCGAAGACCAAGGCAATGTACAAGGAAATCCAGCAGAAGAAATTCGAAAAGCTAATGAAGGTGAAGAAAGAACCAACCAACATCAATCGAATAAACACTATCATGAACATCTCTAAACGACAGTTGAACGAAAACGAAATTCAGGTTCTGGAGAAAGGCTTGAACTATGCGATAACACCGAGGTATATTCCGAAAGTAGATTTAATAACCGCAGTCGAAGAAACAGCTATGAAATTAGATCCTGAAGAAGCCGAGGAATACAGAAGTAAGGTTAGATCAGTCCTAGATTCATCTAGGCGAACTAAACCTAACCTCTCTAACCTAGAAAGGAAAGCGGTCATTTCCCTTAAGAATCATCCAACGATCAAAATTCTCCCGGCAGACAAAGAAAACCTGACTGTGGTAATGGATATGGACACTTACAACAGTAAGATCCAAGAACTACTAGACGGGGGCGAGTACAAACAAATACCTGACGCTAGCAAAACATAAGGGGGAGTTCTCCGATTACCAGAGAACTAGACTTACCCCACACTGCTGCAAACCTCAGCATCTGTACGGCCTACCAAAGATTCACAAGGAAGGAATTCCTCTGAGACCAATTGTGAGCTCGAGAAATTCACCTTGTCACCCATTAGCACACTATCTGCTAGGTATCATTACACCCTTATCGGGAATAACCGAGCCTATGGTCAAGAATACGCAGCACTTCGTGGAAACCATCAGAAACTTCCAACCAAACCACGAAGAAATACTGGTAAGCTTCGACATTGTGAGTCTATTCACAAATGTGCCTACCGATAAGGCACTAACTATCATAAGGGACAAGCTGGAAAAGGATGAAACGTTAGACGAACGCACGCAACTCTCGGTAAACACAATAATGGAACTTCTGACAATATGCATTAGAACTACATACTTCCAGGTAGAAGACAAATTCTACCAACAAGAGTTTGGGATGGCGATGGGTTCCCCACTATCACCCATAGTGAGCAATATATATATATATATATATATATATATATATATATATATATATATATGGAAGACTTTGAAGACCAAGCGATATCCGAATTCACAGAAAAACCAAGGATGTGGCTTAGATACGTGGACCACACCTTCGTAGTTTGGCAACACGGCAAGCATAGGCTAGATGAATTCCTAGATCATCTAAATAGCCGCGCACCCTCCATCAAATTCACAATGGAATTGAGTCGTAACAAAACTGCCATTCCTGGATGTACTTGTACACAGGAATGATAACACTTTCACTACAAGTGTATACAGGAAATCTACCCACACGGGGAGGTACCTACACTACAACTCCAATCACCACAAAACGTGAAGTTAGGCGTGGCAAAATGCTTGTACGATAGAGCAAAACAAGAGGACCTGAACAAAGAAAAGGAAATATCGCTAGAACACTCAAAGAAAATGGCTACCCCGATCTAACACCTAACCTAAACAGAGAAAGGGTAACCGAAAAAGAAGAACCTAAATATACAGCGATAATATCATATATACAAAGTAACTCTGACAAAATACGAAGGATAGGCAGCAAATACAAGATACGCACTGCCTTCAAATCGAGCAGAACGCTCAGGGAAATACTAACCAAAACCAAACCAAACAATGAAGATCGGAATTCCAAGAATTGTGTATACAACCTACCATGCGAATGCGGCAGAGCATACATAGGAAAGAGCAGTAGACCACTCAAAGTGAGAACTCAGGAACATAAGAACAACGTCCGTAAGGGCGAAACAAAAAGATCAAGAATCGCCGAACATGTCTGGAACGAAGACCACCGCATCCAATGGGATAACATACAGATAGTGGCAAAGGACGAGAACACAACTCGTCGGAAACTCAAAGAAGCCACATACATCACACTAGCAGAAAATGCAATAAGCCAAGCTAGTGTAGAAATGAAACCCATATGTATTCCAATAATGCGCGAAGAGCTTAAGCGCAATACACCTGCGCAAGAAGTTACGGCGCAACATGTGCAATAAACTTCTGCGCAACCACGAAAAAAATTCAATATATATATATATATATATATATATATATATATATATATATAAGTTCCAAAAAATATATATTGGATTACTCAGTGGCTCAGCGGTAAAGGTGTCAGACTAGTAAGTGAAAGGTACCTAGTTCGAATCGGAGAGTAGTCAAGTGCTTGAGAAAAAATTATATATAACGTACGAATTCGACTCAAGTGCGAAAACAGTCCTTCTCAGGACTAAGCCTGATGACGAAAGCAGAGTCCGCTTCCGAAACGTCGCGCTCAAAAAGCATAAACTGTGGAAATAGGCCGATAAACTGCACTAACAGGAAACCACAGTTACAAAACACTTATAATACAGAAACCGTTTATTTGTTATAACCATTTTTATCTTGTCATAAGAGTAAAATTTACAGTAATTTAGAAATTGCAGACGTATTAAATAGCTAGTATCACTACATGTTAAGTAAACCATTTGATTTAATTTTGTGGGAAATCTATCTAATGATTGTTTGATATTTCTATGCTGGATTACAGATAATACACATACGTAGGTTAAGGAACTTTTGGGTTTCTTTGGAATGTGAATTTCGCGGTGAACTCCATTCCTTATACAGCGCATCAATTACGTGCATTTTAGTTGTTTGCTTTATAAGTTAGATGAATTAACGTCAATACTTTTTTTGCTGTTTGTCTTGAATAAAGTAATTACGTTCTAAAGGTTAACAAGGGATTATTTTAATTGTAACGTAACATTTAAAGAAAGATGCGTTAATGCATTATTTTTATGAATTTTAGTATATTTTGCAGCGAATTGATTGATAGTTTCATGTGGTTGTAAAAATTGAATTAAAGTGCTTTCTTTTCTTTGAATTATAACTTCCTGAAAGTCAGATTTATTAAGTGAAGTAACGTAACGACAGAGTTATTATTTTTTTAATCAGATTAGTGACTGGTTTTGCGGCACATCATTTTTTAAGATAAACGAGCGATACTTTTGTAGCCGAAAGCGAAAATCTGCAGGTTCCAGGACCGCCTGTGATTACGTCCAAAGGTAAGCGAGTTATTTGGGTATTTAAACGAGCTGTAAACCTGCGTAATTAGGCACTTCAACCCCTATTGTGTAATTTCAAATACTCTGGCGTCCTTTTCGGTTTTACATCGACGCCAACCCCCTATTGTGACTTATGTATTTCAAGCTATTCTACTGTGCGCAAAACTAAGTAACACCTTACCCACCCCAACCACTGAGCAGTCGAACAAAACCCCAATGTTACCTGTTATCCCGTTCTACTGCCAGTTTATACCGTAACAACATACCTACCTTTAGTTTGACTGATTGTGCGTCTTAACCTTGATCGAACATTTTTAACTCCTGCTTACGTATCTCACGATAAATAGGAAAGGAAAGCAACGTGTTTCATTGCGTCCCGAAAGGGAGGGCGGGTTGGTCGAGCTTTCCACGCTCCTTCAGCCACAGCGATGGATTCCTAACATACATATGTACATTACGTATATAGGGTGTCCTAAAAAGAAATAATAGCTTTATAAAAGGTATACTTGTCGCAAGTTGCTGAACTGCACCATTTCCTAGAAAAACTAATTTTAATACTGCATTTCACACTATGGCATTTTGATATCCACAACCATCACTGTAGATACCTATATTTTTAGTGGCGGATTCATTTGAAAGATGTTTCTCCAAAACGTCAACCAAGAGAGTAGCGAAAATATTTGCCGCCAAGCCTGTCTGGCTTTCATCCCACAAATAGCAAGTTACTTCACCATTATATAAATTATAGATTATGTAAACATGCACACAGAGTTTAGTTTTATAATAAATTGCACCAGATTTTAGCATTGCGGCTAGTTTCATAGCTTATATCTACGCAGAACACAGCTACTTCTTTAGGATTGCTTTTGCTAAGTTCTTTGTGTGTTTCCTTTCACAAACGCGTCTCAGACTAATTTGCCAGATGTGTATTGTATTGTACATCATCAACATGGCCATGCAAACCCGCAGATTTCTAGTCTATTTTCTTGATTACTGTTTAACAGATTGCAAGGAACGTGTATCTGCTTTTTTCGAAGCACAATAGTGTTTATATTCCATGCACAAATCCTATTTGCTTTGGAATTTTGGTTCCAGGTATAAACTCGATGTTGAGGCTCTGCAGTAGTGTGATGCCATTATTGGTGCCTCTGCTAAAAAAAAATTTTACGTGGCTCTCTTGTGATTATCTGTACCACGTCTGCTACGTCCTTGCATACGAACCTGTTTTTCGGGTGTAACTACTCCATACAGACATTTTCTGTATTCCCTTACAGTCTATTCTTTGACGCCTAGTGTATATAGGATCATTTTCTTGCATGCACGTAGTTTTACTGTATCCTTCTTGAGATGATAGACCAGTGTTCCGGTTCTTCTCGAGCCTTCTTTTACTTGGGACGTAATCAACTAGGCTGTTAATATAAGTTCGTTTCATATCCCAAGTTAATGTCTCCCAAAAATTTTGAAATACAAATTTCCTATCTTCGTTACTAGCGAAAATGTACTTTCGAGTTATGATGTGCCAGTTAGACATAATTTACGTGCACTAATTTTATTTGAATATATATATATATATATATATATATATATATACTGTCCAGTATTATCTTTCTTAATCCCTTTGTAAGCTGTTCCCTGCATTTTTAAGTTTTTATTTTCAAGTCGTTGTTCCTTTGTTACTCTGCACGTCGATCTTCTCTTAGGGTGCATGTCTGCCTCATTTTCATTTTCGCAATTATGTTCTTTGATAGTCAATTCTAGATTTTCTTCACCTGTATCTTCCTCTGAATCGCTACTAGTTGGAAGAGGAGATAAGGCATTTGCAAGTAAATTGCTTTCGTTTCCTTTAAGTTAATTTTCTCTTGATACAGTTTGCCTTCTAGACTATTATATTTGTTCACAGTAAGTAGTTGGTTTTCTTAGTCTGCACTGTCTCCTTCTGATTCATTACTGGTTGGAGTATGATTACTGTCGTCAATTTCACGAAATAAAATACTGGTGCCTAAATCTGGAAAACTGCTTTCGTTTTCTTTAGAAGTAAATTCTTTATGTTCTTGGTTTGTAATGTTCTCTGTTTTTGCTTTTAAATCGTTAGTTTGTTGAATTGCGTCCGACGTTTGGTCATCCATGTACGACTCTTCTGTTATTACATTCCCAATAAGTGCACCTTCAATCAACTGCTCATCTTGGGAGATATTGCTGGAATGCTACTGAGGCTATCAAAAAATTATAGTTTCATTGTTTTCGGTTTCACAGTGTACATTTTCCACGTAGCTTGGCTTGCCTCATGGTCGTTTCTGTTCAGATTTTCTTTATTCTGATTATTTAAAGCCATCTGAACAAGAAATTTACCTCGAGAAACATCCATACTGGAACAAATTTAAAATTTAGACACTAACACCTAAAGTAATTTTGATATTTTTATAGCCAATGAATTTTTTGTAAATTGTATTTGAAATATCTAATGGTGCAAAAACACGTATATCCACAATAATATTAAAGGGAGGTTGTTAAAAACCACGTATATGTACGCAGTACTTTGCAGACTAATTATAACTGACAATAGATCTTTAAAACAGGTGTGAACAATAATGATAATAACGTACTTGTTAAATTAGTGTATGCTTATACTCTTACCTCACATAATGCCTTAATTGTTGCACAAACACAATAAACAATCAGCCAGACAACCGCAATACTATCTGTTTACCACTGACAATGTGAATATAAGAGGCTAGAATCACTGCATTTTCCCGCTATTTACATACGAGGTAATGAACAATCAAATATCTTCTTTTACAAAAGTTAGGCGACTCGTATTTTTCACACATATGCATTAGTTGTTTAGCTTCCAATATACATAGGAAACCGAATTTCGCTAAAAATTCAAATGAGAGGTTTTGCTGTTTTGGCAACGAAATGTATTTTAGTTATGTGTATTTAACCTACCCAAATCTGCTTTAACCTTCCAACATACATATACATTTTGTAGGTATAGAAGGTTATGCAATCGACTTTTTTTTCACTATCGCTGAATCGACTTAGCTCATTTTACAACTTTTGGCCAAGTTTCGCCAAGACCGACCATCATGTCTGCGTGTTGTGTGTGTGTGTGTGTGTGTGTGTGTGTGTGTGTGTGTGTGTGTGTGTGTGTGTGTGTGTGTGTGTGTGTGTGTGTGTGTGTGTGTGTGGTGTGTATGTGCTTGTGCTTGTGCTTGTGCTTGTGCTTGTGCTTGTGCATGTGCTTGTGCTTGTGCTTGTGCTTGTGCTTGTGCTTGTACTTTGTACTTGTGCTTGTGCTTGTGCATGTGCTTGTGCTTGTGCTTGTGCTTGTGCTTGTGCTTGTGCTTGTGCTTGTGCTTGTGCTTGTGATTGTGCTTGTACTTGTGCTTGTGCTTGTGCTTATGCTTGCGCTTGCGCTTGCGTTTGCGTTTGTGTGAGTATGAGAGTGTGAGAGTGTGAGAGCGTGAGAGCGTGAGAGTGTGAGAGTGTGAGCGTGAGAGTGTGAGAGTGTGACAGTGTGAGAGTGTGTGATTGTGAGAGTGTAATAGTGTGAGTGTGAAGGTGTGAGAGTGTGAGAGTGTGAGAGTATGTGAGTGTCTGTGTCTGTGTCTGTGTCTGTGTCTGTATCTGTGTCTGTGTCTGTGTCTGTGTCTGTGTCTGTGTCTGTGTCTGTGTCTGTGTCTGTGTCTGTGTCTGTGTCTGTGTCTGTGTCTGTGTCTGTGTCTGTGTCTGTGTCTGTGTCTGTGTCTGTGTCTGTGTCTGTGTCTGTGTCTGTGTTTGTGTCTGCCTCTGTGTTTGTGTCTGTGTCTGTGTTTTTGCTTGTGTCTGTGCCTGTGTCTATGTCTGTGTCTGCGTCTGCGTCTGCGTCTGCGTCTGCGTCTGCGTCTGCGTCTGCGTCTGCGTCTGCGTCTGCGTCTTCGTCTGCGTCTGCGTTTGCGTCCGCGTCTTCGTCTGCATCTGCGTCCGCGTCCGCGTCAGCGTTTGCGGCCGTGTGTATGCGTGCGTGTGTACGTACGAGCGTGCCTGTGTGCGTGCGTGCGTGTGTGTGGGTGGATGTGTATGGTGGTGTGTGGGTGTGAGGGTGTGGGTGTGTTGTAGAGTTGATTAAATTTTGGGAGAAATCCAACGTAGGTAAGGGGGCTCAGTTTTTTGTTTTTATCAAATATTTTTAAAACAGCTTCATTTTTCAATTTTTTCATTACCTGAATAACGATAATTTTATAAGGAAAAGTGTAGACCTATTCTTTAAAGAAAATTTAAGTTTACATACATTTTCTTTATAAAGATTTTAAATGTAAAGCGAAATAAATGTAAAAATTAAATAAATACGATTGAAAATGCTCGAGTTGTATTATGGATATTTTTATAGAGGCAGGCGGCTTTGGAATTATTTTACATTAACATGTATGTTGTTTATAATCTCTATCTGACATGAAGTTTTAAACGTCATTCTGACATAGATTATTGTTTTTGTTTTTACAATGTTGCCTGTTTTCGTTATGAACGTATAAAAAAGAGGTTGAGTAGGTATCCTACAAAAATTGAAATTAAAATTATTTCATTTCTTTTAATTTCCATATTGTAGGTTGGAAGGTTGTGTGTTGTTTCACAGCAGATATTTTACTGTCTAAACAAAAATTTTCAAATAGACTCTTGGATTAGAAATAGGAAATAACTTAAAACAAATATTTAATCTAAGTATTTACAATAATTAGTAAAAAAAATTAGAATGCACTAAATCTTAAGTATACAGAGGTTCTTCCTTTGTTAAGTTAGGAAATTGCGTTTTAAGTGGATTATTATTCATTTCTGATCCTTGTGGACACTGAAATACTTCTGCGAACCTCTCAGAATTTGTTACAATATTTTCTACTTTAATTGAGGGTGGTAAATCTTCTGATTCCAGTAAAGCTAACATGTAATCAATAATATCTGTTACTTGGCAGTATTCTGAAAAAATAACTTTTTAAGATTTGTGAGAAAATATTAAATTTATTGATACCTTGAGCAATTGATATGTAAAATATCCTTTCTTTTGAGAAAGTTCTGGAAATCCACGGTAACAAATTTTCAGCTTTTAAACTGCTCAAACTGTGTTCTATTAATCTCACACCTGTATTATCCGCAATTCTTTCGTTTGTAGATAGACTTGGGTATGCCTAAAAAACTAGATATGTCAAAAACTTCGTTACACACAGTGAGATAGCATTATAGCATCATTTTATGCAAGTATAAGTATAAGTATGCAAGTAAATTCTAAATGTGAAGATAAAACAACAACTTGTTGCAATATTAAGTGCAAGAGATTTATTACGCATTAATGAAGTGTTCAAAAAAAATGCATGCATAGAAAATAATCTAAATATGAGTTAATATTCGTCTTTACTTATTTACATAAAATGATATCATTTACAATATAACCTTAATACTTACCTTAAATGAAACTTTTTGATTTTTAAATGCCTTTTCAGATGCTTTTAAAAGTAAGTCGTCGTTCATATGTTCAACCATAGCATTATAACTAACTTTTGAAGTAGGGGTTAGTTTCATGTCGTTTTGTACTCCTACGGGATCAAAATGACGACCTATTTCCCTTGCCAAGGATAATCCAATGCGTGACATTGTTATATATCCAGGATTTCCTTTGAGAGATTCTCTTAGCATTCCCAAAGGTGCCACTAAAATAAATTTTTACAATTGCTAATGAACACTTTATTTATAAGTTGACTTACTTATCAATCGTTCTGTATAAAAGGAGGTTGGTTTAGGATCAAAAACATTAACGAAGTAATTCCATCTGAAATTTAAAGGCAATTTAAAAACAAAATTTTGATAAAAAGTATAAACTTACAGATAATCTATAGTAAATACTTCTCCAGTTAGATGGTATAAGGATTTTCTCTCAAATTCGAGCATTCTTACAACATTAACTATAAAGTTATATTTATCTAGTGTGAGGTCTTTATATTTTTCATCTAAGTGGTCATCATCATTATATGTATCGTTTTCTCTATTAAAAGTTAAAATCATTTTTTTCGCTTTAATTAGCATTGAGTTTCTAGTATCATCATCTAGCCAAGTCGCAGCTCTAAATTCTTCAGCTAAATTTTTTTTGATAGTGTCAAATATGTTCGAGAAAAATTTTTGAATAACTTCCAAACCAGGTTTTGGCCATGCTTTCATGTACAGATTTGATGAAATGTCCCTAAATAACTTAGTACTTAACTGTACACAATAATTTTCTCGCGAATCCTTAGCTCTTGGTATTACAAGTGTCTCGTATAAATGATGAGCGTACATAGCAATTAGTGCATTATTAACTTTCCTAAAATCATATTATCTTTAAAGACACATACTTCAAAACAAAATTTATGTTTTGTAGTAACTGACTAGAATTGTTTAACATCATTAAAAATTGTAATAATAATAGTAACAGTTAATTCATAACTGTCCAAGAAATTAATTTTATCAGACACTTGTTAAATATGTTGGGCATTAAGAGGACACTTGGTGATTTTAGTGTCTCACTATGTATATAGTTTGATTCAAATAAAGTTGGGTATGATTCATTCTTAAAATTACACTAACTAAGATTTAGGTGACGTAAGTATTCATTAAATCAGCAAGTATCGTTTGGTTAATATTTTTATCGGCAGATGTCTTCACATAAGTTTCCATAAAATGTCAAACATAGTTGAAAAGTGTTGATTGTTTTTTATATGTTAAACTAGAAAAATTATCCATTATGTGCACATATTTTAGTGATACAGTCAAAAATATTTTGCTGCGAGAGTGAAGTGTTATAATTTATGACATGGTTTGATTATAATTACATTTTGTATGTAAACAAATACTTTTTTTGTTTATTATAAATTAAATCATTTCAGGTGGAAAAATTGATAAAAGTTGCAATTAGTCTGTTCTTCTCAAGATTTATAGCAACCCGTCTAGAAGCATAATTACTGCTTTGTAATCGACATAATTCTTGAAGATACTTTACGATAAACTGCGCCGTATCGGTCCTAGGCCCGATTGAGAAACGAGGAGGGAGAGAAGTAATAACCTCTTTAAAAAAAACCTGGGTTCAACTGGCTCCGGTTGATAGCACCCAGTAAGGACCCCGAGGGTTGTAAGTGAAAACAGGTCAACGGTGTCAAGGACAGATGATGATAATAAAGTCACAATGGCCAAGGCAGCGAAAGAACCATCGAAAGGTATGACTGAAATCTAAAGGACGGTAAGACGATCACTCTAAGGGAAGAACACCATGAAAGAAAATTTCCTGGTCCTCCAAGAAACACAAAAGCTGAAGAACAATAACGAATATATACTGAAATGAAGTAGGAAGAACCGTAATTGCTGAAAAACATAAGATGTGAGATAGTAAATGCCAGGAAGTGAATACTTAAATTGGAGGAAGACGAAGTACATAAGTGTGGAGATTTATTGGAGCTAACGGAACGGAAAAACGAGAAACAGTGCCCATATCACAAGACGAGTGGATAACACACTATAATTCGACAAACAGAGAAAAATATAAAACAGACCAACAATCATGGATACACATAGAATATATAAAAAAAACGATCAGGCGTCAGAAAAACCGAAGAGCATGCGGACCGCAAGGCATAAATCCCGAATTCATTAAATGTGTCACGAAAAAACTTTATAGAATGCTGGAAAATATAATAAACCCGTGTTTAAATGGTCACCCTGTACCGCAAGAATGGAAATTGGCGTATATCTCATCAATAAATGCATGAAATTAGACGAGCCATGACAATTTCACGAACAGAAAGAATCAGAAATGAAGAAATCAAACGACGTATGGGGATAGACGGAACAATAACAGACGAAATTACCAGAACACAACTAATATGGTACGGACATGTTCGTACAATGGATAACAACAGACTACCTAAACAGACAATGGACGACAAAAACGAGGAAGGTCCAAAATATCATGGATACAGGTAATTCGAAAATCCTTAAGCGAAAGAAATCTCATAGATGATCAGTGCTGTAATAGGAAAGAATAGACTGGAATCGGACAACGGCGCAAGACGTTATAACCGATATATATATATATATATATATATATATATATATATATATATATATATATATATATATATATATATATATATATATATATATATATATATATATATATATATACACTTTACGATAACATAAATATCGATACATTTGTGATTATTTCATTCTTGTAGAAGAAAATGTGTACAGTGTAACGTAGTTCGAAGTTCAACGAAATTATAGATGTTTAATATTTTATTATTATAAGTTTTGTTATGAACGAATAAGTTCAAAGGTAAATATATAATTAAAAATTATTATTAATTTTATTAAATACATAAATAAAAAGTTTGCCTCGAGTAGGGTTTGAACCTACGACCTGTACTTTACTAGAGTACCGCGCTAAGCAACTGCGCCATCAAGGTTCAAGCCCCAATCGATGTAAATGTTGTCTTTATGTATGTAGAACTGATGTAAATATCGCAATATCGCAAGGATTCACACATACCAAAGCAATTTGACTAATATTAAATTATTATAAGTTTTGTTATGAACGAATAAGTTCAAAGGTAAATATGTAATTAAAATTATTATTAATTTATTAAATACATATTAGCGCGGTACTGTGGCAAAGTACAGGTCGTAGGTTCAAATCCTACTCGAGGTAAACTTTTTATTTATGTATTTAATAAAATTAATAATAATGATTCAATATTTTAATTTAGCACATAGCTTATATGGATTTCATATTGCTCCAAGTTAAATGAAAAGCAATTTACATAAATCAGTACCTGTATTCAGTCCACCTATTGTAGAATTATCAATATGTTATGTAAAAATTAGAATATTTATATTACATTGGAATTAAAACGTTAGATGAAAAAATTATTCACTATCAGTGTCACTTTCAGAAGTGGAATCGTTAACAGATATAATTAATGGATGCACAACCCCAAATTTTTTTCTGTTTCCCACCACTCTAAAATAGAAACTTCGGCATGTTTAATGCATTTCTGCCAATATGTCCCATTCATTCGTTGCAAGGATTCCATCCACATTTCTTTTACATGGACATCGTTAAATTTGGAATTATGTCTTCCTATATTTTTGTTGTAGTGTTCTTTGCAGTTTGCCCACACCAGTTTAATTAGATTAAATGGACAGTGATATCTATTTCGTACACCTTTGGTATCGCATTATCTGTAACTAATTGCAGTAATTCTTTTTTAAACATGCTAGGTTCATAAGCTACGTTGTTTTTTAACAGAAAATAACATATCCTTCCTCCTTAGACGAATCATTTGGAATCGTTTCTAGAAGTTTGAAATGATAACTAGCATTATCTATTACAATTAAAGATGGTTCTTTTAAGTTTGCATTAAATTATTTTCAAACCATTTTGTAAACAACTCCGCACACATATCTCTACGATATTCTGCACTCTGTGACTTTGTTGAAAACAAAAGTAAAGCATCGGAAATAAACCCATCTACCTGCATGAACAACTATAAATCTAAAAAATACAGTTATTTTATTAGGACTTATAATGTAATAACTAAATTACAACAAACCTTTTTCCTTCACCTATTGGCTTCTTCTTCACGCTTTCCTTAGATTTATCATACCAGCTTCTTTTGTGCGATCCTCTTCTGAAAACCCAAGTTTCATCTAAGAATATAGGATTGTATAATTTTTCTTCTTATTTTTGTAATGTTCTCTTAAGAATCGTACACGATTGGCAATAGGTGATTGTTCCAGTAAACCTCTTCTACCAACATTTACTTTAGATGAAAAGCCAATAGAATGTAAGAGACGTCGTAAACTTGGTCTATTGAAATCGAAAACTTGACTATTGCTTATTATTATCTGACAATACGAAAGTATTGGTAGGTATTGTAATCGACTGGCGAAATTTCGAGTGCAGCACTTTAGTTTTTGTGAATGATCTCAAAATATAAAACAGATAGAAAGTAGATCCCAGCGCATTATTAAAGAGGATTAAATTTTCTTTAAAATGAGCTACCATACTTAAACATTGCTTTACCGTAAGTTGGAAAAAAATAGGTTCAAACATGAAAATTTCAAAATGTCTGTCTGTCTGTATGTATGTATGTGTTCCAGCGCTATAGCGTCCACAAAGAATCCGATCGTCATGAAAATTGGTACCCAGGTTCGGATCCATGAGTAGACGGAATGATGAACTTTTGAGCGAAATCTGTCGTTAAAATGGCGGAATTCCAGATTTCGACTATTATAGAGTGTATAAATACGAACCGCTATTCGTAGCAAATCGACACGTCTTTACGTAGGTTACGAAGTGAACCATCCTAGAATTGAATATCTACCAAGTTTTTCGTTTGTTCGTGAACTCCTCTGGTAGCGCAGTGGGAGCGCGTTTGGTTGATGTCCCGGCATCTCGGGTTCAAGACGCATAATGTACGAGGTTTTTTTACATTATTTTATTAGACGTTTTGAGCCATTTCTGGTTATTCCAGATGATTTTTGGAAAAAAAAATTTTGGCTCTTTAGATAAAAAATTTTCGAATTTTTTTTTGCTTTTTTACACGTTTTGAGCTATTTCTGACCATTCCAGACGATTTTTGGAAAAAAAAATTTTGATATGAAATAACTACAACATTTTTAGTGCAGACAATTATATGAAATAAAAATTATAAGCTATGTACATACCATACTGAAAAAAAGGATCTATTTCCTTTATAAGTTTAGGCTCGTGAAAACTCTTGTCAAGGAATGATTATGAATTATTTCTACTTTCTTACTTTAGAGGTTTTATAAAATGTGCGCGTGTGTTTGTGTGTAGCGAGGATAACTTAAACTGGAATGAAGTGGATTATAATGAAACTTTATCTTTAAAGTTGCTACTGAAATAATTCATTTCCATCAAATTTTCGGTACGAATACAAAGAAAGTTACTTTATAGAGAGCGATAAAAATATTTTCGGAGTATCTCGAAAACAGTTTTCTTTAATAAGACTGTGTAGAGACCTTTTTCAAAGGTAACTAAATGTTAAATAAATTTTGTTTTAATGATAATGCAATTTACGAAGTACTCCATTCGCGATGTTTTTGACACTTGGATGGCTTTATAATACATTTCTCAAGTATCTATACTACATTCCAAGTTGTTTTTCATTAGAGCATTCGTTTCAAATTTAAGGATATTGTAGGTAGTAACGCCTTAGCAAGAAAAAAAATCTTGACGTGGTGCTATTTGAGGTTATCACTTATATCAAATACTTAAGTCATGTTGCCAGCTTACCGTCTGCATTGTTTTATTGTTGTTGAAGGCAAATTTTACATTGATTGTTGAATTTGTTATCGTAAAATGCAATAATTCGTATATTCTTACATAAGAAGTACTTACTGAACATTTTTTTAAAGGATCAACTACTATAGGTTATTAGCCTCTACTTCTTTCAATATGACGTATCAGGTTAAAAAATTTAGAAAGTTACGTGTATTAGTAGGATCGTTGTTAAAACGTTCAATAGAGATATGTATTTTATTTTTCTTTCTTCGTTTATCGTCCTTTCTGCTATGTAATAATATATGAAATATTTTTAGGTGTACGTTACGTTATATCTGAGGAACTTGATGTCCTACCAGAAAGAGGCTTGACGTTAGGTTGTAGTGGCCTAATCCTAATCGTGTTAATACTACTCCGTCTCTTTTACTAACTTTAAATGGGACTTTCTATATATTTGTCGCTTTCTTAATGTTCTCAAGAAAAGGTTTGCGACATAACTATTTCTGAAATGCAAGATTAAAAATACTTACCTTAAAGAATGTCTTTACGTTTTCAGGACGAACTTGTTTTTGCAATCATTTTGTTCAGCTTGTTCATTTCCGTTTATACCTATATGAGGTGGACACCATGCTGGTATAGTAACTATGTTTGTTTAATTAGAGGATCCTTTGGAAAATACGTTTGAAATGCTTTGCAATCAGCTAAGCGAGTCAGTACATATTAGTACGTCTGTATTAAGCCCTGGCTCCCAGCCAAGTATAGGGCTTTCTACCAGATAATTTTTTTTATGAAAACTTGATTTTAAGTAAGCTGTGATCTTGAATAAAGGAAATATTTACATATGTAGATCAATTAAATATTTTACACATTTTAAATTTGTTTATCAATTTAATAGGTTGACCGGAATATCCACATGTGGATATATTGCTATACCAGACTACCCACGTATGGATACCTGTACTAAAATACCCACATCCGGATATCATTAAAAATTAAAAAATTTTATTGTTTAAAATATACACACATTGGTTTTAAACTATTTGTTTTAAAAACCAATACAAAATAGTACAGTCCAGGTTTTTCTGGGCAACCGACGCAACATTTTCTTGTTAATTTGCGCACTGCACGTCTCTTGCAAATAGCACAAACTTTTCGTACCGCTTTTTTCTTCCCACTTTTGGAAACTCGGCCATTGCATGCAAGTCCTTGGAAGATGAAGGTTTATTTTTATCATTCATTTCTTGGTATCCTTTACTATATTTCATAAGTATAGCTCGGCAGCATAGTTTTGTATATTTATACATTGAAATTTGCTTTTTGTTAGCTTGGCTGTAAAGTACCTTGGAGTTCAGTAGCATCAGATGTATAAGATGAAGACCCACTTTGGTAAACCAAGTGTAGGATTTCCTCAGAGGACTGTACGGTTCAGTATCTTGGTCCACTGCATCGACTGCTCCCATATTTTTATTATAGAACTCAATATGTTGTGGCTTGTTATAATGAAGCAGATTTCCTCCAGCTACATATCGTTGTTTCTCGCAAAATCCAGCGGTATGTTTACTAGTTAAAAGGTAAACATCTTTCTTGTCATTGTATCGAACTAGAAGAAGCATATCCTTGCGAACAAAACATGATTGTTGATTTTGTAATGGAACTGATGTTAACGCTTTTGGAACACCCCTATTTGTTCGGATGGTGCCGGTAAGGAAAGTTTTTTGTGTCAATAGAAACTCGCAAAGACGAACTGATGTATACCAATTGTCAACAATGACTTCACGATTACTGTTCGGTAGATTATGACAAAGATGAACTACTATTTTCTCAGATGAAAAGGAAGGTGTTCTGTTCCTGGTATGTGCGATATGTCATATATATCCTTGCCGATATATTTGCAAAAATTCCATGTGTACCAGGGCACAGAGAAAAAATGTTGATGCCAAATCGACTCCTTTTGGTTTTTATGTACTGGCGAAAGTGTAGTCGGCCTTTACATAACATAAGTTGTTCATGTATTGCAAAAACTGAACCCGGATCGACCAAGTTTTGACAATTTACTCTATAAGACCCATGAAAACGCCCAATCTATTGAGCGGTGCATCACATTTTGCAAGTTCTGGTGGTGAAAATCTAATAAATTTTAGGATAGATAAAAAACGATTTCGGCTCATAACAGATTTATGAAAAATGGAGGACCAGTGCATATATCATATGTACTCCAATAATCCGAAAGTTTTGGACACTTCGTCAATCCACTAAGAAAATATACCGCTAAAAACACATACATTTCGTTCGTTTCCACTGATTTGTATCTTATTCCGAAAACCTTCATGACGTTATGTGGATTATCTTCAAAATATTTATCAGCTCTTTTATCGGTCCATTCGCAAAGTTTTTTGATAATATTAGGACTTACAAATGCATCAAAACAGTTGACGTAGTCACACTGGCGAAGCCACTATCTGATATAGTATAACTCACGTCACTATCAGAGTCGAAGTCTGAATCCATTCTTATAAATATTTATTTACGAAAAACACAAGTAATGAGCAAAACTAAAGCAACTCTTGCTACATCGAAGCATAAATCAATACTAAAGAAACAAGAAACATCGACACGTACAAACGCACGCCGCGTGCCATCTAAACGTAATTGACCGAAGCGAAACTTTTGGACAGGACCGAATTTTATAATTTTATTATTATTGTTTGTACCTTGAAAATAATTAAATATGCATTAAATAACGAACTTTAATTGCCCTTGAATTACTACCACTACAATTGACGTTGACCTTCAGTTAATATAACATAATTTTAAAAATTTAATAAAAAAACAACAAATTTTACTTAAAAATTGTTATTAATTTTATTCAATACATAAATAAAAAGTTTACCTCGAGTAAGATTTGAACCTACGACCTGTACTTTGCTAGAGTACCGCGCTAACCAACTGCGCTATCGAGATTCAAGCCCCAATCGATGTAAATTTTGTCTTTATATATGTAGAACTGATGTTAGAGTAAATATATACGTTTTTGAATTTAAATACATTTAAGAATATGTCTTATTGCCTTCATATACTTATTCACATTGCCCCAATGATTCTTTGCACATTTAATGAAAAAAGTAATCAAAAAGATATACGTATTCTGTATCTTAAAAAATCTATGAAATAAAATGAATTATTTATTTCAGTTTCCTAGTACAGACCTGAAAAAGCAGTTATTTGTGTACGATAATAAGACCCGCCTAGTATAACCGTTATTCCTTGCATAATTCAGAGGTATTATCTTCTACATCTGTACTAATTTAATGATTTATTATATTCATGTGTTTAAATATATTAGTCTGATAATGCCTTCGATAGTTGTCAAATTGGTCTCGCAACAAACGCAGTTGAAAGGACTATTCTGTTGGTGTAGTCTATTCTTGAAAGCATTAAGAAGTGTAGTTCTTGGTGCGCCACCTGTATGCGTAATACAAATCTCAACACATTAGGAGCTTTCTTATAGTTATCAAGTATTCAATGTTTCTCCAACATAGGTTGCTTTCAAATATAACACCTAAGCAATGAATTTGGTGACTTCCAATGCAACAGTTTATTAAGTTGTGAATGATTGTGTTCAGTTCTAAGCCTATACAAGTGCAGTGTTTTGATACGTTCCGGGCCGAAATCTTACATTATTTGCTTAAATATTAGAATATCAATTTCTTTGTGTAGTATGTCTTCGATATTCTTCTTGCAAGGGCCTGACGTATACAGGGTTGTTAATTAGTGCGTCAAAGTGCAATATCTTAGTAAATATGAATTTTAGAAGGAAATGGTTTGTATCAAAGTGTTTGAGAGGTGCATATTTTAAAATTATTTTCCAATATACGGGGTGTCATAAAAGTGTGATAGTAACAAATTAATGCTTTTTAAAGTAGAACCTCCCAATTTTTTTGCTATATTTGGATTTATCGTCAAATTTTAAGGTTATTTTTGTAAGATGTTTTATCTGAAGAATTTACCGTTTTCGAATTATTTGGGAAAGTATGAACATTTGACAGCTACAGGGTTCCAAAAAAATCAGTACTGACCTCTACGAATTTCAGAATTGGTATTCTGGGGCTCTAAGAAAACCTAATAAGCTAGGCTTTGATGTATTTTAATTTAAAAAAAAATTCTCTACAACGCCCGAAATATTGTTACGAAGTTGCATGATTTCGAATCTCAATAACTTGCTTATTTCAAATGGAATACCTTAATTTATGTACCGTTTTCGGATTTATCGTCAAATTTTAAGCTCAATACATGTAGGGTGTCCTATCCCTAAAATTTACCGTTTTCGAATTATTCGGCAAAATTAAAAAATTATTTAATTTTTATTTTGATCAAGCCAACCGGCTACATGTTGACAAGGAAACAAAAAAAAAACACGTTTGTTTATTCATATTGACGTCTGCGTTTTTCCGAACATATCGTAAATGTCGTAGTTATTTGTAACACGTAGTATTACATTGTATGTTCGTTATTTCTTATTTTCTCAATCCAAAGACATTTTTTAAACGTCTCTTACACATTCTTTAAAGTTGTTCATTATTATCATTATTGTTATTATCATATTGGTGAGTAATGACGGCAGTGGCGCACTCGTTTTGCATATTTCATTCTTATCTCATATTAATGTTTGTAGTTAACTAAATACTGATGAATTTCGAAAAAACGAAACTGGTTGACATGCTCTTCATTATTGGATTTGCTGATCAAAATTGTTTGCTAACTCAAAAGATGTATGTCCAAAAATATCCCAACAGAAGACTGCGTTCGGTTAGCTTGGTTTTTATACTCAAAGGTAGTTATATCCTCGCTACCTGCAAAAAGATAGAAATATGCTATGCTTGGCTTTCTTTTTCATCCCCTTGACTCGTCTACCATGTATTTTATTTCGCTTAGCACAAATGTAGCAGAAGTCGATCGCTGATTTTGACTAATCAAAAATGCCGGCTAAAGGCTGGTTGGTACAGTATTATCGAATATAACATTAGTTGAAGGAATTTCTGCGGATTCGGATGGTTTGGATCTCAACACAGTTTTTATGAGAAGCGCAACTTCATCCTTAATGGTGTGTTTAACCTTAGTGATTAAAAAGATTGCTGTGACAATGGAAATGCGACTAATTCAGCAAAAGATTTAGAAAGGACTGCTAAGGTAGATACATTTCCTTGAAGCTCTTCTTTATGTGCAGGGCAGGATCTTGCAAGTGCACTATGACTTTGTCTGCAATTGGGACATTGTAAACATATTTTATATGAACTTCTCTGATGCAAATACATCTTGGTTAATTTACACAACCACCTGCAGCGGGACGATACCATTGACATTTATAGCACCTAGGAGGGTTTGGGATGTAGGGCGAAGGAAGAATTCAGACAGAATGGTCGTTGATAATAGAGGACAATTGAAAGTAAGCACGTGATCCCTAGTGTCTTGGAATTTACTCTGTTTTGTCCTAATTCTTCTTATATCTGACACCTTGGTCCTTTATTTTCCTTTGTCTCCTCAAGAGAACAGTTTAACAAATCTATGAAGTACACTACACATTTCGAAAAATTTAATTCGGCATGCGGTGTTACAGTTACATCAAAGGTCGAGTATTTTGTAATATCTAATGGTTTCTTTGATTGTTTGTTAGACACTGTTTCAACCATCAAGTCTTATTTAACCTTTGTAACATTTTTTACTTCTGTTTCTCTTATTAATAAGAACCGTGTTGCCCAACGTTACTTACTCAATTATAAAATTTTGGAGAGGATTTATATACTACCCCTCGACAGCGCTCATTTTAGGAAATTGGTCCCCAAGTACATACACACGCACGCACGACCGCATGCACGCGCTCACGCGCTCACGCGTACACGCGCACACATGCACGCGCACACGCGCACACCCGCACACGCGCACACGCGCACACGCGCACACACGCACAAACGCACAAACGCACACACGCACACACGCACACACGCACACACGTACACACGCACACACGCACACACGCAAACACGCACACGCGCACACGCGCACACGCACACACGCACACACGCACACACGGACACACGCACACACGCAGACACGCAGACACGCAGAGACGCAGAGACGCAGAGACGCAGACACGCAGACACGCAGACACGCAGGCACGCAGGCACGCAGACACGCAGACACGCAGGCACGCAGGCACGCAGACACGCAGAAACGCAGACACGCAGGCACACGCGCACGAGCCACGCGCGCACGCGGACACGCACGCACGCGCACGCACACACACACACACAGATATATATATATATATATATATATATATATATATATATATATATCAGTATATGTATGTATGTGTGTGTGTTGTATTTTAAGTTTCAACGAGTGTTGCGGCCATTTACATTATTAATTCCATTCTTCTCGGGTTTTCTCCTCGTGTATCGTTGTTCTCATAAGAACTTGTATTATTACGACGACGTTTCTACAGAATTAACGTTGAAGATCAAGACATATACGAGATTCCATAACAAGCAGACGAATCAGTGTTAGGCTAGAAGAACATCGATTGGCAGCTTAAGCAAACATATCACAACTTCATCTTTAACACATGTTCAATCGACATCACACAATATCAACTTTGATAAGACTAGAAGGATGTCATCATCAGGACATCTAATCAAGAGAATAATAAGACAATCTCTAGACGAAACACACCCAAACAGCCTTAATACGCGAGACGACTTGCTGAGCCTGCCTAATACATGGAAGTTGGTATTAAACAAAAGCGTCAACCAACCAACTACGCACAATAGATCTTTTATGAACTCCACAAACAAAATCAGTGAAACGCACGCACGCAAGCACGCACGCAAGCACGCACGCACACATGCACGCACCCAAGCACGCACGCACTTACGCACGCACGCGCGCACGCACGCACGCACAGGCACGCACGCACGTACGCACCCACGCACGCACTCACGCACGCACGCACGCAAGCACGCACGCACGTACTCACGCACGCACGCACGCACGCACGTACGCACGCACGCACGCACGCACGCACCCAACCACCCACCTACCCACCCCCCACCCACCCTTTTATAAGTGGGGTTGGTCATTCAATACAAAGTTGACAAGAATTACGCTCTACGTCATTAACTTTTGAAAGTTCGAGCAATATATAAACAAATTGTTGAATTTAGAATTATTTGTTTGAATTTATAAAGTATACTTTTTTAACCACTTCAGTTTAAAATTAAAAAATATTATTGTAAAATTTGGTTGACTATCACAAACTGATAAAACGAGTACTTATGAACACCAGATATCCTTTGGACGTTATTACAATAGGTTGATTTTTCATTTACTTTGTTTCATATTAACAAAATTTGAGATAATTGAGCTAAATCAATTACTAAAGACTCACCATTTTGGCATTGCAGCTAATCCTGTAAAAAGCTGGTCAAAGTACTCTGGGAAGTACACCTGAACGAGTGTGTCACTATTTAAATCATGGTTGGTAATTATTTTAAAAAATCTTGCCCATTCAATATACGGATAGTCGCTTTGTAACTCTGATATTGTCTTTAGCGTATAACTTTTCAATAACACTGTCTCTCTTCTTTCATTTGGAGGGGGTAACACCTAAAAAAAAGGATATGCATACCGATTTTATACCAAAGTCTACTTACATTAGAATGATCTAACACGTCCCATTCTATGGTAGTTCTTAAATCTTGCAATACTTGAGTTCGATTAAAAGCGTTAGTCCAATGGGAAAAGAAACCAAGAGCTGCTGTTGCTGTTTGTATTGAAAATAAGAGAACCGTATAATCCCGTTGGCACTGAATAAACTGATCGTGTATCGCAGTCAAATCGACATACGGCTGTTGAAGTGCACTTCTGAATTTGTCTAAGCAACGATTTTGCAAATCTGTTAGCTTTGAATTTTCAGTTTGATCGAGTAATATCGATAATTTGCTTGGTATCATTAACTATAACACCTACATTAAAAATTTGGTAATTAAAATATATTCAGACCTTTAATATGAATTTTGAAGTGCCTTTGTCAATATCAAGCTCAATCTCCATTATTCCAAGTGACCTACGTAATGTAAGATTTGCAAACATTTCAGTCATATCTATCTTTTCGCTACCTATTTCGTTATCCATTATACCTCCTACTTCTTTGATCAGCTTATATACTAAAATTTATAAGTATTTAGTTATTTTATTAATTAAGATTCTTGGTTTTACACATAAGGAATGGTTTCGATGATTTTATCTTTGCAAATAATACAACGACAAAATAACTATTCAAATAATTGAGATATAAAAATCCCTATACAAGCAATTATTATACAGAGTAACTATTAAATGCGGTATATGTTAGAGACTAGTATAGTGAAATGATTGTAATAGCTAGAAAAACAAATTTGATATGGCCAGCACATTACTTTCTTATGTTAGCATTTAGTTCTGTTGGCAAAGAATATACAAGGCAAATAAACTAGAGAAAATATATTTTTATACCTTCATAAAGAAAACTTATATAAAATTGAATTATCTTTAAATGGAGTTCTATACTTTTTGACGTACAATTAAAGGTTGTCGAGATATTCACAAAAAGTACTTTAGGAGTTGTGTAAAATGCTTTAAGGTACTCTAAAATTTTTCTTTAAATTTAAGAGGTTTTGAAATCTCCGCAAAATGTAGCTTTGTGCTTTTTATAAAGCACCATTGCTTATAAACCTTGTAAACTTAACCAAAATTTGGTAGAACCTAAATATTTGGGGGATAATACTCCGCGCACGCGGACACACACCCACCCACGCACGCACGAACGCACGCACGCTTACATGCACGCACTCACACACGAAGATACGCACAAGCACACACACGCACACGAACGCACACACGCACGCACCCACACACACGCAAACGCGCACGTGCACCCGCACATGCACGCACTCGCATGTACGCACACACGAAAAAAAATGTACACGAGTTTTATTTATAACAACACCCCTGGAAGGCTGAAAAATAATGTTTACAAATGTGAATTGGAAATTGTTATTAGACTTTTCCGAAATTTAAGAAATGTTTAAACAGTTTTGTAATACACTGCAGTCATTGTATTAAAAAAATATTGTATATAAAAACTTACGCAGTCAAAGAGAAATGTTAAGTTTTATGAATTAAATTTGACAGTATTGGACATTAATATTACTGAGTTAAATATATACCTTGGTAAGCCTTCACGACGCCTGTTGCGGTTTGATTGTGTAACAACGAAAGGAGACCTTGTATCAGTTTTTATAACAAAGAACAGAGTAGTACTGTGAAGAATTAATCTACTGGGTTGACCGAAGCCCAAAACAATAAAACCTGTTCGGTACTTGGAATGAATGTCTTAGGTATTGTAATATTATATTATTTATTATTATAGTTTAGTTTGATGATTTTCATTTTCTTGCAAGGGCAAAGAAAATTAATAAAATTAAAAATAATTAAATTGGTTTGAATGTAGTAAGGAAAATTTCAGAACGAAAATTTTTACCTTGCAGATTTCGTTGAAAGAATCGCCACATTGAATTATTTTACGCCAAGGCTTAGGTCTTACAATGCACCATTACAAGGCCTATTTTTAATATTTTGTAAAGTTACTTGTAGAATTTCATGTTTAGGTAATTAACAAATCAATATATATTGTATACTAACATCAACAACTTATTTATATTCTCAGTTCCGATAGTAATTCTCAAGAACTTTCAAAATTTATGAAATTTAGTAACGAGTAAAAATAGATCTTGAGTGGGTTATATATTATGATACCGTTTTGAAGATATTCTTCCAAAACATCCGCTACGGACGAATGATAATGATGAAAAATAACACAAACAAAGCACAAATTTAAGAAAATTTAATTACACGTCAGTGCAACGTTAATTTTTTCAGTAGCTCTACATACATAAATGGAACAATTGGAAATCTTGACTTGAGATGCACCCACTCATTTGTTGTTATAAGTACGGATATTTAAACAAACTAAATTAATCTAAATACCTCAATTAACAAAGACTAAATTCCACAAAATTTAAATTATACGGTTTTTTAACATTAGAAGGTTTTGAAATTTATGAAATACCTTTACGGAAGGGGCAACATGAAATCTTGGATGCATCACTGCTGGATGTTTTGATTGAAGCACAAAATACATAAACTAGATCTATAATTTTGTGTGTCTAGGTTTTTTGAACACTACGAATTGCACACAATGTTTGTTACAACAATGCACTGGAATTATTATATTATTAAACTGTTGGTAAATGTAAATACCTTAAGTGAGGTTGGTTGTAATTTAGGGGGTTAATATTTGGTGACGTTTTGAAGATGGCCATAGATATCTATAAAAGTGCAAGCTTCGAAAGCATTAGAGAGGTGTTTTAGCCAACCTTCGATTGAAACGGTCACCCATCATTTCAGATACGGAAGTATATGACGGTTAGTAGGGTAGTTGAAACATTGTTGTTTACTGCCATAACCCATTTTGGAGATGGAAAAAAAACGTTTATAAGTAGAGTTGATTTTTAACTTGAGTTGGAAATCGTGTATAAAATAATCCGCGTTATAGTAAAAGAAAATTTTAGAGTTTTGGATATTGTGAATTAAAATTAAGACTATCAAATATTATTAATGTTTTTGTAAATACATTAAACCAATTCAGCTTATACACAATTAAGAATTTGTACACGAAGTGAATTAAAATATTCCGTGAGAAGAATTTGGAAAGACATACAGTAAACTAGTTGTCTTATGGATACGTGATCGTGGAACATTTTATTTAGCGCTAAGGTACAATGGCCTTGAGCAAACGTTAAGAGGCCGATTGTGTGCGTGTGCATATAATTGTAATTATTAATTAAAGGAGTCGACGTCATTATGCAGGAGATTATTGAGTAAGACCAATTTGTATATTGCTGTGTAGTGAAAGTTCGATTATCCTAAAAGGGGACCATCGTGATACTGTAATTTTAGCGATGACAATCAACTCTAATTACTCTTTTTATATGTAGAATTAACGAATAGAATAAGATTTAGTAGGGAAAAAGATAATTAAGATCCTTCGCCACCTTGTGAAGGTTAACTATAGGGAAAAGTCAATTTAAATGTTACAAATTAATAGTGTTTCATTAGATTCTTTCTTTTGTCTCTATTATGTATAAAATTACACAAAGGATCACGCTCGCGCACGCACGCGCACGCACGCCACCTGTTTTTAACAGGTGGCGGTTTTTTGACAATTTTTACCGGACTTTTTGGAGTTGTGATGAGTGCCCTTTTATAACATTAAGTAAGAACCCCATCCACACCACTGAGCTATGCCGTGGCACAAATTGCCTTTACGGGCTGGATGCTGTAGAGAATATTTAGCCTGTAACAATGTCTGTGTGTGTGGATATATGCTAGTATACATGATAACTACAGAACGACAACACGGACGTATTTAAAATACTTAGCTTTTTGGTTTCTTTGACGGTGTGTTTTTGTATTTATGTTTATAGAAATCTAAACGTTACGACAACACTTACAGTTATCATCCTCAGTAGTAATATGATCTTTTAGAATTGTTTAAGATGTTGAAACAAATGTTTGAAATATGAAAATTGAAAAAACAGTGAAGATGTCATAATCAAATAACAAATTAAAAAAAAACTAATCGAATTATGATGTAAGTGAAAAACTTTAATTTAAAATTGATATAAGCACTCACAAATAGAAACTTGACATATCAATTAAACTATCTAGTCAAATCTAACTAACCAGCTAAGAAATAGCTTTGTTAAAAATTGTAAATGTTATTTTACAGTGAAAACACCATTTAGTACGTTTAAAATCATTTCTAATTTTAATTTTAATTTCAACTACATATGTTGAATTATAGTCCTGTGGTAATTTAACGTATAATTGGTAAAACAAAAAAAACTAAACTTAAAATTAAGACATACCATTGTGCGTTCTTTTAAATTATAAGAAGCCAAAACCTATTTAAACGGAGATTTCCTTCTTGCCTATTGAAGTTATTAGGATGCTTATATATCTCAATAACTTAATGTTGTAAAAACATAATAATGAGATTGTCTTCAAAATGTTTCCATATTATCAAATTGGACGTCATGACATAAATTATGTAAAGCATGCTCAGCTACCGCAGATTTCTCATTGAAGAAATATATCATTCCAAAATTAAAGATTAATGATGGTAATGGTCAGTTTTGATGTTGTTTCACTTTCTACAAAAGCCCCTCTAAAAGAAACTATTGAATATATTGATCATATTTTGGAAAGGATATAAGAATTCTTTTTCGGCACTGTCTTACTACGACTTATTATCAGTAAAATGATAAATTCTACGAACAGCTTGATGGTGTAGTAATGGGTAACCCTCTTAATCCAATGTTTAATGTTGATACTGCTTTTCTTCCTCTTATAATTATTGCTACAAATAGAATTGAAACAATCCTAATTAATCATGACATTATGACTATTTTAAACCTACAAAACAATATTAAAAAAACATATAAGGTCACTTAAAGATGTTTAAAACCCATTATCATCTTCCGGAGTGTATAAGTTCCCTAGACCATGTGGAAAAGTATACATTGGAACCACAAAACGTAGCAAAGACGTGAGAATTCGTACCAGAGAAATCTGCAGTAGCTGTGCATGCTTTGAATAATTTAAATCATGGCGTTCAATTTGATAATATGGAAATATTTTTAAAACAAACCCATTATTATGTTCGTTTACTGAAACTATTGGGATATATAAACGCCCTAATAACATCAACAGGCAAGAAGAAAATCTCCGTTTAAATAGGTTTTGCCATCTTATAATTAAAAAAAGGCAAGGGTACGGCTTAATTTTAATTTTAGCCTTTGGTATGTCCATGTTACTTGATGTGTTTTCTCCTAGACCAATAATATGTGAAATTACCACCGCACTATAGTTTACCATATGTAGCTGAAATTATAATTCAAAAGAAAGATTATTTAGAAAGTACTACATTGTGGTTTCACTGTAAAATAATACTTACAAACCTATTTAGATTTGACTATATTTTACCTTTCAATCTACAGATACATGTGTGGATATAGAAGGTTACGTAATCGACTTTTTTTCACTATCGCTAAATCAACTAATTAGCTCATTTACAACGTTTGTTCAAGCTTCGCCAAGATCGGGAATGATGTCTGTGTGTGTGTGTGTGTGTGTGTGTGTGTGTGTGTGTGTGTGTGTGTGTGTGTGTGTGCGTGCGTGCGTGCGTGCGTGCGTGCGTGCGTGCGTGCGTGCGTGCGTGCGTGCGCGTGCGCGTGCGCGTGCGCGCGCGTGCGCGTGCGCGTGCGGTGCGTGTGCGTGTGCGTGTGCTGTGCGTGTGCGTGTGGGTGTGTGGTGTGGGTGTGGGTGTGGGTGTGGGTGTGGGTGTGGGTGTGGGTGTGGGTGTGGGTGCGGGTGTGGGTGTGGGTGTGGGTGTGGGTGTGGGTGGTGCGTGCGTGCGTGCGTGCGTGCGTGCGTGCGTGCGTGCATGCGTGCGTGCGTGCGTGCGTGCGTGCGTGTGTGCGTGCGTGCGTGCGTACGTGAGTGAGTGTGTGTGTTCGTGTGTGTGTGTGGGTGCGTGCGTGCGTGCGTGCGCGCGTGCGTGCGTGGGTGCGTGCGTGCGTGCTGGTGTATGTGTGGGTGGGTGGTGGCGTGTTTGTGTGCGTGTGTACGTGTGTGAGGGTGTGTGTGTACGTGAGTGCATGTGTGCGCATATGTGCGTGCGCGTGTGTGCGAGATATAACAATTCCAATATATAGACCTTATTGCTATAGATTAATTATGTTATATGCAATATTTGATACGACGCGTAATTTAGCGGCAAAAAATTCCTAAAGTAGAATTTTTTCAATATCTGAATAATTTTATAAGGAAATGTGCAGACATATTTTTTAAGGAAAGTTTTATTTTATATAACTTTTCTTTATAAAATTTGTTAATATAAAGCGAAATAAGTGTTAAAATTAAATAAATGTGATTGAAAATGCTTACACTATATTATCGATATTTTTATAGAAGCGGGCGGTTAACATCTAGATGTCTATTAACCTTTATCTGACACGAAATTTTAAACGTCTGTTTGACATAGTTTATTGTTTTTCTTTTTACAATGTTCCGTATTTTCGTAATGATCTTATTATAAAAAAGGTTGCACAAAAAGTTATTAAAATTATTTCATTTCTTTTAATTTTCATTTTGTGTGTTAGAAGGTAGTGTGTTGTTCCACACCTCATATTTAATTGATATCAAGTTTCTATTTGTGAATGCTTTCATCAAATTCAAATTAAAGTTTTTCACAACTTTACACTTGCATCACAATTTGATTAAATTTTCTTTTTGATTATGACGTTTTTCACTGTTTGCCTTCGAGCGTTAGAGGGTGTTTTGATTTGTCATCTTCAAGGCATTACCAGTATTTAATTTAATAATTATCAATCTGTTATATTAAGAGGAGGCTTATTTTTGTATTTTCAATTCCCATTTTTCAAAAATTTGTTTCAACATCTGAAACACTTCTAAGATGCTAATACTACTGAGGAGGATAACTGTGTTATCGAAAGATTTACGTAACCGTATTTATGGTCATACAAATCATACATCATTAAAAAACGAGCTGATTTTAGGAGAAATTCGGTGACGGAGAGAGGGGTTTGTTTGAAGCAGTTTTTGGTTTTTATCAATTATTTGAGACACAGCTATATTTTTCACAATACCAACGTATAGGCATTAAACATATCAATTAATTATGTTCTATACAGTTTTTTGATACGACGCGTAATTTAGCGGCAAAAAAATGACTAATGTAGAAATCAAGTGTTGAAATTCTGTCAATATCTGAATAACGATTAATTTTATACGAAAATGTTTAGACATATTTTTTAAAGAAAGTTTCATTTCATTTCGTTACAAAGTTTCTTGATATAAAGCAAATTAAGCCTAAAATTTGGTAGTTTGGTTTTTATGAAATATTTCAGAAATAGCTGTATATTTCAAAATACCGATATACAGATCTTAAACATATCGAATAATGATGTTCTATGCAATTTTATGATACGACGTGTAATTTAGCGGTAAAAAATTCCTACGGTAGAATTTTGTTAGTTCATTTTTTTTTAAATGTTTGAGTAACGATTAATTCCATAGGAACCTGTGTAGACATTTTTTTAATACAAAAATTTAACTATAATGTAATTTCTTTACAAAGTTTCTTAATATAAAGCAAAATAAATCTAAAAACTAATTAAATAAGATTGAAATTGCTAAAACTGTATTATTTATATTTTTATAGGAGTGGACGGCTTTAGAATTTTTTTGTTAGCATCTAGATGTCTATTTACCTCTATCTGATAAAAAAAGTTTCAAAAGGCCATCTGACGTAGATTTAGTTTTTGTTTTACAATGTTAATCATTTTCGTTATGAGCATATTAATAAGTTGCATAGTTATCCTAAAAAAATTATTATTAGAATTATTTTATTTCTTTACATTTCCACTTTTTAGGTTGGAAGGTTGTGTGTTGTTCCAAACGAGACATTTTCTTTATATGTTATTTATATTACTCCTTAATGCCTTCATTCATCTCAACCAAATTTCGTTCAAGTCTGGACATTTAGGTTCTTAAACTCTGACATAAAATGATATTAAGATGATTAAGCTATTGCGGTCATAAAATAATTCAGATCTACCCTCCTTGCTCCTTACCTACCAACTCTGCCTCCTACAAAAATAACTGGGATCTACGTATAACAGGCACCGTCGGGGAATATTAAGAGAGAAAGGATACCGGCATATCTGAACGGGGAAGGGAGGAAGGAAAGAAAGAAAATGATAGCGGGATTTGGATGTGGAAACGAAGGAATATGGAGCAAATATTGGAGAAGGGACGAAGACAGGAAATGTAGGTTGTGTGGGGAATGATCAACCATATGTTGAAAGAATGCAGGGAGTAAAGGAATACGATATGACGGCAGAGGAGATACTGGGGGAAAAAGGAAGGGGGGTGGATTGGATGGAAGAAATGTGGAAAAGAAGAGAAGAAGAAGAAGAGAAAGATGAGGGGACAGGAGACAAAAGGGAGGAAGACAGTGCAGGGGAGTAAGGAAAGGAGAGACAGTAGATAGACAATTGTAAATAGTGTACATAATAACTTTGCAATATTTTGTAAAGAAGTAAATAAAGATTTATGTATGTAGAGACCGACGGCATGTGGGAAGAGACTAGCATGAAGAAATTAGATATGCTTCGCATAACCCAATGTCCTACTGTTTTACAACGATTGGACTATGACTATAACATATCTCTGACGAAATAGCCGTTTCTGGTTATTCTATAATTATGGTTATCAGTTCTGCGCAGATTAAGTGAGACTACTTTTCCTGCTAATGGAAGATTCTATTCTGTTCTTTGTACTCTGTGACTTGGTCTCAGGAAACATCAATAACCATATTCTAACCTTGTATGACTCTTAGGTAATAATTATGTCAAAGTGGTTGACCGAGAAGAAGTCCATGTCTTGCGAATTAGCATCACGCTAGTTACGTCATTTCGTTGTCCAATCTAACAATAACAGATGGGTCTTCACGGTTATTAGTATTGGCGATCTTTCGCAAATAAAGTGTGAAGTTGGCATACGTTTGTCTGCAAGACAATCATATTGTGGTCCAGGGTTGTCCTACATGATGAAAATTCTTGCCAAAATAAGCATCCAATTTAATTCATCCATTTTTTGACATACACGAAATTAACCAATCAACGCAAACTTACACTGAAAACAGGTATTTATCACACAAGTCATTTTGATTGCTAAGCAATACAACTTTGTTGTCAATAAATTACCTTCCATAATTGGCTCTTCAACTACTTTTGAATGTTAAACCGTTTGGAATAATATGTAATTTTTTTGAATAATGTTGGCAAATGCCAAACTTCGGTAACCAAGGAACACGCTCTGAAAAATTGTGATATTAACACTGGATATACAATTGTATTATCTATCGCTGTTTTATCTACACATGATAATTTATTTTATTTTATTTCTTCCGTAAATATACTATTCACCGCAAAGAATATCCGGTTAGCTCTGATAAAATAGCGGACGGTTGATCACCTTTTGACGTGCAAGTAGGCAATCAATTTCTAGTTAGATATAACTCGTGTTTTTGTTTACTTTTGTATACTATTTTATATATATATATATATATATATATATATATATATATATATATATATATTTAATTAACTGACCGACATCTTACAAATTTTTAGCAGTTATCACAGGAAAATTCAACATGATTACACCGGAAATGACCCGAATGTTTAATTATTAAGTGGAACGCCCCGCATTTTTTTTTTGCTTGAATAGGTCGAAACCGAGCTGCTACTGGCAAATGTCATTTTAGTTTTCAAAAAATATTCAATTAGTTTTATTAAAGACTTATTGTTTTTTCAAATAAGACATAGGTTGGCTATCGAGATCATCATTGATCTTTTATAAATACCTTCAAAAATGAGGTGCGTGATTATTATCGATGTTCTTTAAATAAAGATAATTTTTGTTTATTGGATACTTTCCAATAGTAGCAAAATCTCCCGTGTCATTACAAAGATTTACGTGAAATTACGGCAAAAAAATTGTGACGAAGCACGTAACTTCAAATTTAGTTTAATAGACTATTTCACGCACTTGTCAAATGAACCAACCAGGAGCTCTAGTCAAGTTCGGATTATAGATAACACCAAACTTGACTCTTCACTTTGATTAGCCTGCCAAGTTCGGTGTTTTCAGATTTGCGTATGTGACAGTTAAACGTCAAATATAAATAATCACGCTGTGCACGCATTTAAAAAAAAAGCAGATTTGGGATAAATTCCATCGAATTGAAATATTTAAGTACGTTATGTTATTATTGGTTTAGTTAAATATGTATTTCATTCGATGTCAATGTTTCCTGTTTATTAAACTTTATTAATTTATCTGATCAACTTGTTAACTATTTTGCTAATTTCCTCTATTCTGCCGAATTTCAGATTGTTAACCTTTCACTTTGTTTGTGAAATAGTTTAATAAAATTCCACTCGTGATTGAATTTATCTCATAAGTCTGTCTTTTATTTCATAACTCAACTGAGTTGCTTGAAGAAACCACCACTCGTCCTGCGGACTCGTGGTGTTTTCAAACAACTCAGTTTCGTTATGAAATAAATCGACAGACTTATTGCGAAAATTCAATAGCCGGCCACACACACAAAGGTTTGTCTGGAGACTTTATCCAGGACGGTTCAAATCTGCGGTCTTTGGCAAACTTTGCATGTCGCAGACTAAACTGTCGCACTCCACTAACTTGAAAGACATGTCCGCAGACAACGCTGGCGTACTTAATCCTCTCGCAGACAAAACTGTCCGTTAATGGCGAAAACTTTCAACTTGTCTGCGGACTTTGCCAAAACTGTGGAATTCAGTCTTGACAGAAGTTTTTAGTAAGTCTTGCCGTTTCTGAGTTTCTGGTGACATTTTAATGTTTTGCTATGAGTGAGAAAATGCCCAGAAGTAATATAAATAGGAAAAAAGTTGCATTGTGTTTGGATATGATCAATATGCATCTTATGACAAATACTTTGCGCTCTATAACGACAAAACGTCGAAGTAAATGGGTAAAAAATTGGTTACTGGAAAAGGAAACTCTAAGTCATTTGCCTTTATTAAAGCAATTGAGACAAAATGAGCCCGATGATTTTAGAAATTATTTAAAAATGGACGCTACAAGCTTTGAAAAATTATTATCTATGGTAAAGCAAGGATTAACAAAGCAAATTACTGCCATGCGAGAACCAATTTCTCCAGAGGAACGTTTGCTAGCCACGCTTAGATTTCTCGCAACAGGCAGATCTTATGAAGATTTAAAATATTCCGTTGGGATTTCTGCTCAAGCACTGGACTACATTGTACCACAGACATGTTCTGTCATTTTTGATTATCTGAAAGCAGAATATATGAAGGTAAGTTAATAAATAAATCTTTATTCTGTATTTGAAAAGCGTTTCTTTGCAAATAAACGTAATATACCTAAATGAAATCAACAATAAAAAAAAAACTAAAAATAAACTAGTGTTACAAAACTAAATGGTATATCGACTGAATTAACTACATATTATTATCAGACATAGCTTGGGCAGCATCTAAATAATATGTGCATAATGAATTGGGCGTAGCAGGTTCAGGACTTGGCTGAGGAGATAGTGATATTAAGGCATCAGACGTAGCAGGCCGAGAGCTTGACTGAGTGGATGGTGATGACGTGTTTGTGGTACTTGAGGAAAACGGGTTCGTATTATAGATGGTCGACTGCCAAGAAAAAGTATCGTTCATAACATTTTTCTCAGTAACATATATTAGACGAGTTAATTCTTGGAATAACCCTTTTGCTAATATTTTGTTGATTAGGGACTCAGCTAAGACCTGCTGCATTGGATCCATTTTTCTCAATTTAGCGCTTCAAGACTTCAGTGCCAGGTTGTAATGAACTCTTCATTCTTGAAAATTCCCTCCTTTTTTGGAGTTGAAGGTTTCCGAAAGGAAGACTGAAATAAAATAAAACAATGAATCGCTTATTTACAACTTATCTAACCTAGATAATGTATTTCAGTTTCCAAAATGCTAGGAGGATTGGCAAAAAAGCTCGTTGGAATTTCCCGAATTGTGGAGGAGCTTTAGATGGAAAGCACATTCGAATAGTTCCACCACCTGGGACAGGAGCTCTATATTACAACTATAAAAACTTTTATAGTGTTATATTAATGGCTTTGGTAAATGCAAATTACGAATTTATTTATATAGATGTTGGAAAACAAGGCAGAATGTCAGATGGTGGAGCAATTGAATGGACATCTTTTTATAAAAAGTTAACTACAAATGATTTGAAATTCCCAGACAACGGTGAAACTAATGAAAATCTTAATTTTGTACTTGTAGGGGACTCAGAATTTTCTCTAGAAACAAATTATTTAAAACCCTACCCGGAGAAAACCCTTACTTATGAAAGGAAAATATTCAATTACAGATTATCTAGAGCAAGAAATGTTGTAGAGAACACATTTGGTATACTAGCCTCTTGCTTTCATGTTCTCCACACAAGTCCAGCAGTATGGCCCGAAAGTATTAATAAAATTATTATATTGCACAATTTTTTAAGAAAAAATAGTACGTCTTATGCAACAGCGACTACATTTGACAGAGAAAATCCAGTTACACATGACACTGAGAATGGCAACTGGCGTTCGCAAGGTGTTGAATTGCTTTCTTTGTCAAAAAATCATTAAATGCTAAAATTAATAGAAACAAGTACTGTGACTATTTTAATGGTAAAGGATAAGTTGCATGTCAAGATGACATGATAAATGCCGGAAGAGCATAAGTTTTTTTTTAAATAAGTCATTTCCAAATTAGTCACAAAATATTTTGTTCAACATATCTAGTAAGATATACGTATCTACTTACTTATTACTAAAATACCTATGTATGTATTTTCAATACCACTTACCTCTATTGGTTCCTGTGTATTTTCAATAGCATCCCCTTCATTATTCTCGTTTTGACTCGCATTCTCCATTATATCATTACAAGTTTCCTCCTCATCTTCTGCGTCAAGCACATTTGGACTCGCCGGCTCCTCTAAATTGTGACTTTCGACACTTTTCACCGGAAGCTCTTGGTCAGTTGTAAACAGTAATAATTCGAAGGACCACAGTTTTGGTTCATAAACGTCGTCTATTCCTGTTCCTGTAGTTTTGGAGGCTACAACCTTTTTTAATTGTTTTCTAAAGCACCCGCGTAAATTTTGTATTTTTTTTAAACAAAATTACGGTCCGCACTAGGATATACATTTCTACAATATTCAATCAGAGATTTATAGCCTTTATTCTTTAAATTTTGTTGGCATATTCATTTGATTTTATTTTCCATAAAGCTGGATGACATTTATAAATGTCTATAAATTCTGTTAAAAATTCTTTCCCCATAAAACGATTATCCACACTTTCACACATTTTTAATTCTTTTTAAATACTCAAAATACTAAATCAACTACGCAGATTTAACACGTCACAAAAATCTGTACATTTATGGTAACACGGAAGTTAGCCCGTGAAGTTTATCTTTCAGACAAGTCTCTGCAGGATAAGACTGACGCGCGTCTGGCACGGCTCAACCACTAACGCACGGATTTGTCGACAGACTTTAACGGTGGCGGGTAAAGTTTCATCATAAACCTTTGTGTGTTTGGCCGGCTATTCACTTGTGGTATTACTATTGAATAGTTAATGAAATTCAGTAATAAAATCAAATGTTTCAAGCGTAGAAATAAATCGTTATGCCAATTGTTGCAGTGATACTACCATCCCTTAAGTTGGATGCTACTTTAACCAATCTCGACGTTTTGCATTTTTTTAACTTTATTTTTGAGTAAAAAAAACTATAGACTAGATTAGTAATTTACGTACCATCCCTTCTTTATGAACAGAAATATCATTTAAGGTTTAAAAAATAGAATAATTAATATTGTACAACCGTCATTATTACACAAAAATCTTAAAAAACTTAGTGATAATATTGCTAATAATGATTATTCAAGAAACTGAATTAATAAATTACTTTTTCAAAATTATTTAAATAATGCTAAAAAGGAGATAATTGATTCTAAAATAACTTAATAATGTATAAAAAGTTTCCCCTTTGTACCACAAAATACATAAAATAATCAAATTTTTTGCAAATTTCAAAAACAAAAATGGTTTTCATAACATAAACAGTTTATTTTCAAAACTTAAAGACAAAATGCCAACAGAACTCAAATTAATGGCTTAAAAGTAGAATAGCATTATATAAAAGTGACTGTGATTCGCAAAAGAAAAGATATGATCTAGCAGTTCACAGTGTAGATTTAGACCATTGTAAGGTTATTTTGACGCATCGTGTATATGCAGTATTTTGATAACGTATGAAATGTATTTTGAAAGGAAATCAAGTGTTTGCAGTGTGTATGCAGAATGTAAGTGGATGTAAATGAAACATTATACCCCATGAAAGAATATTTGAATGTTGTAGAAAGATTTTTATATCGAAAGTATTAAATTTGGTTGAAAAATAATGTTTTGGGGAAATTGCTACTAAGATGGCACTGGTAAAAGACTAGCGGTTTGCCACAGGTCTTTGATGCTGCATAAAAGATAATTCGGATTAAAGAAATGGTTGTAGACGTAAGAGTGGCAGATTATATTGATATGTGCAGTATGGAATATGTATGTATATTTTTGTTTGTAAAAATTTTGTAATATGGAGCAATAATCTAAAAATGTAATGCGTGTTCAAAAATAAAGTTAGAATGTGATGGAGTTGGTTAAATGGTGCGGAAATGGAGATCGCTCACATGCGAAATTTTCATAGAAAGTTGAGTTATGGTCTGCATAATGTACAGAGTGAATATAATTACAATTAATAGTTTTTTCGGAGAGTTGTGAGAGCATTTACAAAGTAAATCAAGATGGCTACGTTGTTCTTACTTTGGATAGCGGTGGGTCCATTTCAGACTTCAATGCGGCAAAGAAACGCACGAAATACCCGATTGCGATAGGTAAATTTTGATATTGGCGCGAAGAGATTGGTAACATGGCAGGCAGAAGGTATAAAAGGGAGAGTTTAATAAGGGTGTAAGAGAGAACCGTTCGGTTAGAGCTTAACTAAAGGTGTATCGCGCACGTTTTTGAAGGGATTTTGTTTGTGAAAATTTAGTTCTGCAGCACGTATACAAGTGACTGCAATAACCCATAACGTGGATAAATCATATATAAACATTCATAAATAAATAGTTTAAGTGTCAATTGAAAGGACATAATAGTGTTTTCCTTTCAAGAAATTTAAAAAGTGGAAAAGTAGATTTAAAAATAACACAGCAAATATTTTAACAGTGTTCAGTAGTAGAGCGTGCGATAGCAACAGAATTACAAATTTATTAATTTACTTAAGAGATTAGTGGTCATCATTTACATTGAATGAAGGCAACTAAGAATTTTAATATTTATTTGGAAACAGTTATTGTGATAAACGTTTACTTTGAAGGGCAAACATTAAAACATAGAGCCCATATGAAACACGCGTGTGAACGACAGACATTTGCGTTCGTTAGTGAGTTTAGCGGCCAATTATCAGCCAGTAGGACCGTCTTCTGTGTTTTGTGCCAGTGTGGGTGAAAACTTAAAAAAGGTTACTGGAGCAGATCATATGGATTTTACTACATCACGGACACAGGATTAGCTAACGTTATTTGTAATAAATAGTTTTAGGTTTTGTTTAAAAGATAAAAGTACGATTACCTTTTAAGTTCATTCTTGCTTGTCGAGTTAATACTTTCTTATTATAAGTAAAAGGATAATCGAACTTTATCTATTTTAATGAGTTTAGTATACAAGATTTTAGGGGAATCTTTAATCTATAAGAATTGGTTTTTGTGGTGCTTTTTGAAGCCACGTGTTTGTACATATTTACATTTGCAAATTGGTCAATATATACCCATTATTTAATTTACTTTTGTTGTTTATTTGTGTCAACTGAAATAAAAATTTTAGCATTAACCTGTGTAAAATTGCATAATGGGTTACACCTATTAATAATGAATTAATCTTTGAATATTTTGAGTTTAATGATTGATCTGAAATTGCTTTATGAGCCAGATCGATTACAAAATTAAATTATTTTGAATTATTTGACAGTCAGTAAAATACAGAACACGAATAACAGAATATTCTTATTAAGTATAAATTATAGATTTGAGGTATTACAATTCAAACCTATTGATGGATGTTTAAATACTATTTTTAAAGATAAAGTATTCAGAAAATACGTAGATATTATTTATGACGAAAACACTGATCGTTATATTTAAAATTTTTCGGGAACTAACGAATGTTTTGTTGGTATAAAAATTATTAAACTGACTTTTTTTAATTTAGATTTTTTTTTCTAAATTAGGTAATAGTTTTATAACAGTCAGAAATATAAATTTATATGTATACGAGGGTTACTTAGGAAGTATTCAAATTAATGTTATATGACTTTGGCGATTTTCTAAAAACAAACTAACAGTGATTCTGACTGACAAAAATTACCAAAAGATTCCTACCACGAGTTGAGTTCAGCAAGACAATTCAAACGGAATGCAAAAAAATTGAAGGTTTTTCTTTCGAAATGCTGTAGTTTATAGTAATTGTGTTATAAATAATAATTATTATTAATACAGTGTATTGTTGAATTTTTTTAACTTTATTCTTACCTGTATTAGGGCTGTTAGAACTTGATCCTTAGTACGGAGAGATTGCCAGTGTAATCAGATTCCTAATTGACTCAGATTAAAAAAATAGACTGTTTCAATTTGTTGCTAAATTTTAAGTTGGATTGTCATTAATATTATTTACAATATTTTATTACTTGTAGGGTTCTTTTCTTGCCTTTCTCTTACTGCATCTTTATTTTTCGCCTTTTGTTAACTACAATAGATTGACTAAATAAAATTTTCTTATGCTGTATATAACGAGCCAAGGAAAACGGCCACTTTAATTATTTCAACTCTAATCAGTTGTGACAACATCCGGTACCTTTTACGCTACGAACATCAACAATTATATAAAACATCTATGTGACCTTTTGTTATAATTTTTTTTAAAGCCGGTTTATTTTTAAGTCAGAAACTCTCATTTTCTCGGACCGAGCCAGAAAATTATTATGGTAGTCCGGCAAAAGCTTTTACCGGACTGATTTTTATTTACTTTCGGGCCTATTGTTAATGAAAAAAATAATAAAATAGTTAGTCTACAAGCGTTCAACTGATTTCCATAGTAACTGAGTCTTATATTATTTAAAATCATTTGACATACTTTGACGTTTAGTTGAAAACGTTTATTTTATTATAAAATGGATATTCAAAATAATGAATTTGATTGTGAATTGATGAAGATGAAGAATTGATTTATTACCGTCGAACACCCGGACATGGTATGAACAAACATATCAAATTTCTGAAACGTGGTACTTGAAAAAAAGGTAATAAGCATTTGTTTGAATGTGAAATCGTCTTCGTTGTGGAGTTTATATTCGATGCTGAAGGCCATGCTACGTACCAGAAGAAATATTGGCATAAGGAAATATTTTAAATTAACAGCGTTTATGAAGAATAAATCCGTAGGGTAGAAAGCAAAGAAGTCGAGAGTACTTAATAAAGGGGATATCGACATGTTCTTAGTAGAAGTTTCAGACGAACAATATCTAATGACTTTTGTTGATTATGGGTTATACTGGAGCATGTGGACGAGAAGAAATCTCTAATGTATTAATTAACGACACAGAAGACAAAAAAATATGCTTTTGATTAAAATTGCAAACACCAAAACAAACTATTCGAGATCATTCATTATTAATGGGGTGAAAGAGTTAAATTTGTATGGGAAGTATATAGCGCTACGCCCGACCAACGTTCCTCATCGACGACTCTATTAATTACAGTAAACGAAATTGTAATAGACATGTAGACTTACACACTGTAGGTAATGCTTCTTCCGAAATTTGAGTCTGCCAAACCCAGGGCATTGTTTTAGACGTAGTACGGCGACCTTGCTAGGTACTGCAGATTCTGACGTCATAAACTTAAAACGACATGGTGGTTGGAGTTCACCTCAAGTTGCTGAAGGCTACATTGAGGATTCAGTTCAGAAGATTGATTGTAATTTAAGCAGTTCGAAAAATCTTACGTTATAATAATAATTTTGATATACCGCGCTTAGAGATAAGTAATTCTAACAATTGTACGTTTAATATAACTATTCAAAAATAATGTCTATATTTGTAAATAAAAAATTTACGATTGTTACAAAAATTGTTAAAATTAGTTAATAAAAAGTTCTTGTTATAAAAATGTAAACTGAATAATATTATATGAAAATGTAAACTTTCACCATTAACACTCATAATAAAATACTTATCTTTTTTGGGATTTTTTAATGGTGTACTTTAAATTATACAATCTAAACGTTTCGATAACACTTACAGTTATCTTCGTCAGTAGTAATGTTTGTTAAAAATTGTTAAAGATGTAGTAAACAATTTTGTCAAATTTGAAAAATTAAAAATAATAAAATAATATCTTCGTTAATTAGTCAAATATTAAAAGATAAAGGACTTTTTTATAGAAGACGAAGATTGGAACATTACCGAATTTGTGCCTTCATTAATTCTCGAGTCTTCCTATAAATTTTTCGATAAAAATTGATTTTGTTCACTGAAATTGTCTTACAATTTAATGTATACTTTTAATTAATCATTGTCAATGTTCTGATAGATTACTTATTATCTTCTGAAAAATCATCAATCGGGCACTCATACTATCTGTAAGTGGATAATTAACTTACGCAAAATATTACGCCTTCTGGAATTTTTTTACTACAATTACATTTGTGTCTCAGCAATTCTATTCATCAAACATTGTGGACAATCATAGACCAGTTTGCAGAATATCGAGCAGAAACAAACCAAATTGATAAGTATGATAACGAATGTACTAAGCCACGCACTTCTTCCAGTGAAACAGCAAGCTTATGCCCGGCTTGGCAGATTCGCAGATTAAGTGCTACCTTAACTCGGAGAAACGACTTAGTTCCCGATAAAATAGCTGGATTAACTTTACCTCGAAACTGGGAGGCGCCACTCTCTTAGAAAATGTTCGCCGATTAAGTACTACCTCAACTCAGGGAAACGACTTAGTTCCCGATAAAATAGCTGGATTAACTTTACCTCGAAACTGGGAGGCGCCACCCTCTTGGAAAATGTTGAAGGTTACTTGCTCTGGTAAAGAGAGAATGGTTTCATACTCGAAACAAAAAGGGTTAAAGAATATCACGACAAACACGGCAAATCACAAAATTAGTTTCTACCCCAATATAACTATTTATTGTAACTCTAATGATTTGTGAATAAAATACTTGAACGTAGTACCTTAAATAAGTTGCACGTATTGTCGAACACAAATAAGCTTAATCTTTAAACAGCACGCATATTTAAATACTTATCTTTTTGGGTTTTTTAATGGTTTATGTTAAATTATACAATCTAAACGTTTCGATAACACTTACAGTTATCTGACGAAGATAATAAGTCTTATCGAAACGTTTAGATTGTATAATTTAACATACATCATTAAAAAAAACCCAAAAAAGATAAATATTTTGTGTCAATGGTGAAAGTTTACATTTTCATAGTACACATATTTATGAACAACACACTTGATATATTTAATTGAACGACAAATACGTGTTTACAACAATCTTAGTGAAACGGTAAAATTAAACTTTATTCTGTATTGGAAATTTGGTGTCGCTTGTTCCTTTTTGTGCTAAAACAGATATGAATAATTTACAAAAAAAAAACAAAGCTGTTTTAAAATTTAGTTGCAAAGCAATTAAAGCAGATTATCGTAGCTTGCAGGCAACACACATGAAAGGAAATTTAATAAATTAGCCTTAAATACAAAAAAATGTTTTAGGTAATCTCTTTCTAATGATCACCAAAAAATAGATCTTACAAAAATTGTGCAATAATTTATTTATTTTTTTCTATATAGCGTAATAACCCCTTCTATTGTAGCTACGTGTAATAAAACATTGAATATAAAAATATTGCGTAAATTAATTTGACGGCGGCGTAAAGCACAAAAAATAGTAGTGTACGTAACAAGTCCCCAAAGGGGTCCTTTACTGAATGAGTAAAAGCACTTTTGGGACGTACTACGTACATATTTTTTTTAAAACAGGCACAGTGTTGTACCGTAAACATAATATTATTCATAATAAAATACTTACCTTTTTTGGGATTTTTTAATGGTGTACTTTAAATTCGGTAATGTTCCAATCTTCGTCTTCTATCAAAAAAAAGTCCTTTATCTTTTAATATTTGACTAATTAACGAAGATATTATTTTAACAAACGTTGATAAAGCTCAAATTACAGATTTAATAAATAAAAGGGAATATAATGACAAATCTGAACTTTTAAATCATTTAAGAACATATACTAAAAAACCGCTGCTAAATTATCTGCCATAATGCTTTCTCATATATGTAAATAAATAACTTCAAAGCCCACGATTTGACCTGAATTTGAGTCATGTCGGTTTTTAAACACGATAATTCCCCATTTTTGATCCGCCATTTCGAATTTGTTGATTTTTACAAATGATTTATTCTTAGTGATCTTAAAAACCCCCAACACCCGACTTTCAAAAAATTTTACACCCTAAAAACGGTGCGCCACTGGCAGTTTTTAAAATTATTTTGTTTATATAATGTTTTACAAATTAACAAAGTTGCAAAACTGATCATTAGCCCACAATATCTGAATTTTAGTCATATCGGATTTTAAATACGATAACCCCCATTTTTGATCCACCATTTTGAATTTTTTAATTTCGGCAAATGATTTATACTTGAAAACCCCAATACCCGACTTTCTAAAAAATGGGTTGATTAATTAAATAAATACGATAATCCCCCATGTTTGATCAGCGATTTTGAATTTTTTAATTTTGACCAATGATTTATACTTAGCGATCTTGAAAACCCCAATACCCGACTTTCAAAAAAATCGGTTGATAAATTAAAAAATGCACAATTTTGTACCCTAAAAACGGCGTGCCACTGGTTATTATATATTTTTTTATTTTGATATTATATAAAAAAGTATTAGCTTGTTTTTTTTAATTTTCTAATCCCTAAAAATGCCCTGCCACTGGTTGGATTTTGCTCATTAACGAACTTGCCCTAGATTTTATCGCAAAGAATTTTTATACCTGGTTTCATATCGATAGTTTTAATGGTTCAAAACACAGACACGGAATTTTTTCTAAAAACTATTTTTTAATCTATATCTTTAATGTTTCAAAAGATATTGCGCACACTCACACACAGACAGAGAATCAGACACGAGATTTCCTTTTCTAAAAATGTGCTTTTCGTTTTGTTTAGGCCACAAAACGTCGAGAAACGTAAAAAAAGTGTTTGAAAATTAAAACCGATTACACATACACGTACGTATATGAGTAAGCAATTAGTAGAAATCGTCTTCCCAAAACGATTAGAGAAACATTTTCATTAAATAACTGGTATGACGAAGTGTATGTTATTGACGTGCTCGTCTAATAATACTGTCCAACTAATTTTGCATCAATATCATTATTAAGCACAATTAACCAAATTTTAAAAAGAAACAAATATTTAATTAAAAATTATATAGAGTTTGTTAACAAAATTCAAAGTAAAATGATTATTCAGAACCAGTCATTAATCTCTTTAGATGTGTGATGTTTGTATTCCAATATTCCAATTGACTTAAGTGTGTCAAAGTTTAACCCATTAACGCCTAACGTGATCATATGAACACACAATTATTCTTAAATTTTTAGGTACAACTGGTAACGTTGATCAGATTAGACGTTGTGCACATCACCTCGCGTTCTTGAACGTTCAGTGTATATTGTGCTATCGTGTCGACCGCTTGGTGTTTCGGTGAAACAATAATTAACAGTTTTATATTTACGTTGTGTGTTGCAAACATCCGCAATCGGACGTTAGATTTTGTGTAAGTATGCTTTTGATGTAACACAATATTGTTATTTATTTTTGGTATGAAAAATATAAGATATATACTTTAACCTTTACCTATATGTTATTGGTGTTGATCTAGTTATTATGTATTTTTTACAAAATAGTTCTTAAGTTGCAGTGACCATTTGATCACGCTAGGCGCCAATGTAGGCGGTGGACACTAAATGGCAATATTATTATTATTCTTTTTTATTCTAGTGGGATAACTATGGGGGAAGCATTGGCGATGAGAAATGACGAAGACCAGGAAGTGTTTGAGATATTTATAGAACCCCCGGAATGTAATGTGCTTACTGACGAAGATTCGGAAGGGCTCGTAGATAATTTATCAGACAGACAGCTGCGTGCCAGTAACGAAGTCGTTGTAAGAAACCAAGAAAAACCACCTGAAGAAGAAACAGAGGAACCTGACCAAGACGTCAGTCATGCTAAAAAATCCGACCTACAGAAATCAAAAGAAGCTCGTGTCGAAACAGAATGGATAGAAGGAGATCTTATTCAACCGCCGCCGGTCGTTTTTCCAAGTTCATGTTACGAGAGGTATAGAGAAATTAGTCCCTATGATATCTTTTGTGAAATTTTCGATAACGACGTCTATCGAAAAATATCACCAAGAAATAACAGTCATTCTAATTTTATCTGGATATAACATGGTGCCTTCCAAACGCAACTACTGGGATTCGCAAGGGGATCTGCGTAACGAGTATGTCTATACTTCTATGAGAAGAAACAGATTCCTTACTATTTCAAGATTTCTATATTGTACGGAAAACTCCTCTCCATCAGACAACGACAAAATGTGGAAACCAAAACTACTTATGGTTATGTTACAAAATCGATTCTTAGGACTTTACCACCCAGAATAGCATATCAGCTTTGATGAGTCTATGATCGGGTACTTCGGTAGACACAGGTGCAGGTAATGTATTCGAAATAAACCAATGCGATTTGGGTGCCTTAAAACCCCAACGGTTACCTTATCAACTTTGATATTTATCAAGCTAAAACCCCAAGCGATGTCAACGAATGTGCAGCTCCTTTAATTCAGATGCTAGATATGTTTCCATATGAGGTAAAAACCTTCAAATGTACATATATGTTGATAATTTTTTCAAGTATGACAAAACTACAAGAACTACGTAATAGGGGCTATCACGACACGGAAACTATACGCGAAAACAGGATTCCCAAATCCTGCAATGTAAAAAGTAACAGGGAAATGAAGAAACCAAATCGCGGAGAGCATACTTCACAATTAGATCGTAAAAAAGGAATTATTGTGTTGAAGTGGATGGACAATTTAGTGGTTGCGGCAGCATTTACAGCTTATAGTGTTGAACCGTTGACATTTTGTACCCGTTATTCTCAACAGCAAAAACAGTGAATCCGTGCTGCTCGTCCAGCTCTTGCTGGACAATACATTAAATAGATGGGTGGTACTGATACGATGGACCAAAACGTCGCGTATTACAGAGTTTCTATTCGTGGAAAAGGGCCTTGGTCGTCCACGAGGCTCAAAGTCCAGTTTGGACAACAAAGTGGTTAAGAAAGTTAGACTGGATGATATTCGACATTTCGTTGAGCCTTGCAACCGGCGCAGATGTACTGGACTAAATTGTAAAAAAAAACTGTTCGGACCCAATGTGGTAAATGTGACGTTGGACGGTGTATAGAGTGTTTAAGATCTTTTTCATGTTGAGTAACTTGTTTTTCAATTAAAATTAAATTTTTAAAAATGTAAATTTGTACCTCATTGGCGCCTAGCGTGTTCATATGCACACGGGGGTTAAACTTAACATCCCCTTGAAAATATTTGTTAACGCAAATTTTTACCGTTATTACATCATATTTATGAGAAATATGCAATATGACGCAAGTTGAACAAAAAAAAAATTCAGGCGTTAAGGGGTTAAACCAAAAAAACGCCTGAGTTAGAAACCCATATAACAGTTTTTGGAAAGAGTTAAATTTGTTTAGACTCGTCATTTTTTAAATTTACAGATAGTTATTATAAACAAAACATTAAACATTTAAAATATAAATCGGAAAATATACGATTTAAAAAACCCAAAGGATAAGTATTTTAATGGATTTATTATTAGAATAAGGAATTGTTACATATCTAAAATATTTTTGAAGCTTATCAGCATTTTGGTAGTTATTATAAAAAATATTGTTCCGATAATTAGTGATTTTGGATAATTATTGTTCTGAAAAGCTTTTATATGTTTAATTTGTTTTGGTTTAAATATGGGATCAGAAATTTGTGATTTGTAATTCCAGTATTATAAGGGTGGTTTGAATGAAAGTTAAGGCTTCTCCCAATATGCGTAGGTTTGTTATTACAGCTAAACTTTAGATTTGATTCTTTGTTAATAACAAGTACGTCCAGAAACAGTATTATATTATCGTTTTCTGATTCTGCCGTAAAGTTTAATTTATTATCAAAATTATGGAATACTTCGAAAAATTAATTAATATTGTTGATTGAACAATACTCTAGCAGAGTAAAGTTTGTGGGTTCGAATCCACAGATGTAATTTATGTATGTTACTGGATTTATTGAGAATTAATAGATGTTTCCTATTGCGTATGTTGGGTTATGAATAAGTAGGCAATGAATGGATATCATTTGATTGTAGAGCTGTTGCGGCATTTCGTTTTTTTTTTAAGTTTTCCATATAGGTGGTATTCTACAAATATAATCTCGTTTATTTAGAGTAAAGGGCCTTTTTGCTATTTCTAGGTCTCTCCGATGGTTCGTTCTTGCAGAGTGTAGACAGGAGCCAACAGTTTAGATTTACTCATGCCTGTATTATGACGAGTTTCTGATTTGAGGTCGCTAAAAACGATGATGAATTCTTTGTTAGTCAATTGCGGTTCTTCAGTGCATACTGATATCTTCTTACTTATTCGTCCGACATAAAAACTACCACAATGGTTGCAAAGAATCTGATATACTCCTTCACATTCATACGGGTAATATTTTAGGATTTCGTAATACTTTTTTTATAGAAAAGGGAGACTGAAAATTGCTCGGAATTGTTGCTTCGGGAATATTTTCGCAATTTTGTCTGCCACATCTGTTATGTAAGGTAAGTGATTCATTTGGTTCATTAACTGTTTTAGTGTGTATATCCTGATCGCTAATGCTACTCTTAATTGTTTTATTAGCTTTTACGAAGAATTTTAATATATTGGTAAGCAATTTAAATTCTTCATTTTTTGACTCCAGGTCTGTCGATCGGATTAATGACTAAAGATTTAATAACAACGTTAGTTTAACATAGATGGTGATGTGAGTGAGCATTCAGATATGCACTTGTGTTTGATGTCTTTGTAACCAATGTATGACTAGAGTTACTATTAGAAATGTGTTATTAAGGTGTCTAGAAATGACAAATTCTACAAAATCTATTTAAAAATAAAACGTTAATTTTTAGTTTTTGACCAAAAGTTGAACACATACGGATGCGTACATTTTCGTACAATCGACCATTAGTTATTCATATTAGTCATATCAGTTGACAATTACGAGTCTGCCACAATTATCAATATGGAATTATTTATATCTACTACCAGACGGTCGAAATTCTGTTGTTCAAAAGCTAACCTAAAACAGGTGCGAAATATTGTTTTAGGAAAATAATTTTTAAGTTAATGATTAAATCTTTTTATTTCAAAACGCTCAAATAGCCCAAAATTAATAAGGACTAAGATTTTTTGCAAAGGTTAAACAACTCAAACGGATGCTTTTGGAAAACTAATGTTTAGCCAATGACTAACCTTTGTACCTTCCAACCTACATATACATATGTAGGTATATCTAGAAGGTTATGCAATCGACTTTTTTTCACTACCGCTAAATCGACTTATTAACTCATTTTACAACGTTTCACCAAGTTTCGACAAGATCGGCCATGATGTCTGTGTGTGGAATTGTGGATGTATGCTATAATACATAACTCCAGAACGAAAACACGTACGTACTTAAAATGTTGTATTTGAACTTGTTTTTATTTCTCCTGGTGCTGATTAGATTTTAGGAGAAATTCAACGGCGAAGAGGGGTTTATTAGGAGCTGTTTTTGATACTTATCAAATATTTCTGAAACGGTTATATATTTCAAAGAAATAAAAAAACCAACATATAGACCTTAAACATATCGATTAATTTTGTTCTATGCAATTTTTTAATACGACGTGTAATTTAGCTGCAAAAAATTCCAATGTAGAACTTAAGTGTTATAGTTGAAATTATGAGAGACTTCCGATATTGGATTAACGCTTTTATTCTGCTGCAAAAGAAGAGAGCTGAATGGTCAGTGGAGAATCTTCAAAAAGCGGTAGAAGCTGTAATAGCTAGAATGAACATCAGCGAACCTTCGAAACAATATCAACTTCCCCGAACGACACTGAACGACGCTTGGTCTATATTATAGAACTCGAAATTCGCGTTAACGCCTTGGAAGAAAAACTGTTTTGAATCTATATAAAACCAAGAAGAAGGAGGAATAATTTCATGTATTAGTGAAACGCGGTTGGAAACAAAAGTTTTCCACCTATGGGGCTAAGATTTTATCCAAGCAAAGGCAATCTGAGAATCTGACCAAGCAGATTTGCGATTAAATACGAAAATAGATTTGTATGTGTTTAACACAAAGGATACGAGCTTAGACAACAAAACATCACCGCAAAGTTCCAAGCGTGGAATTGTTATACGCTTTAAGGGAGAGACCTTTGATTTAGCGCAAACAAAAAACGTTATCCAAATCCCCTTTAAATCACAAACACGAAAGAAAACCACAGAACTGAAACCTTTTTCAGAAGCGTCGCAAAAGGCGTGAAGTTCAATAGAAGAATATTTGTCATATACAAGGCGTCGAGGTAAACGAATATTTGAAAGCAAAGGTAGCTCAGTTTTGTATTGATTCCATACTCTCAAAATATCCTCTGGAGGTTGGGCATCCCAATCCAAACCTAGCGTCCATAGTCGTTGGATCAGATGTTTGGTGAAAAATGTTATCGGTGCTAAAATACCTAGCGGATCAAAAACTTTCGCGAGTTCTGATAAAATATGACGTTTGGTGCAAAGGCGCTCTATCGGTTTAGCGGTAAAAACTAAAGTATCTTGGAGCGGGTTCCAATGTAAACCTAATACTTTAAGTGACTCAGATTCAAGGTTTAGAGAAAGCGGATTCATACAAAGATGCGATTCTGGAAATACTGTAAGTAGGGATGGGTCATTGCAAGACCACTTATGCAATTCAAAACACCCCTATTTAGTAGCGAAATTAATTCATCCCGAAGTAGAATAGCGTCTTCAATTGAAGAAGAACCTGTAACTATGTCATCAATATAAGTATTATTTTTTAAGGCGATTGCGGCAAGCGGAAAATTATTACCTTCATCTAAAACTAATTGACGTAATGTGCGTAATGCAAGAAATGGTGCAGTATTAACGCCATAGGTTACCGTATTTAAACAATACTCTTGCAACGGTTCATCGGGCGAAAATCTCCAAATAATGCGTTGATAATCACGATCTTGGGATGAAATTAATATTTGTCTATACATTTGACGAATATCTGCGGTAAAATAAACTTTATGAACGCGAAATTGTAATAAAATTGTAGTAATATCGGTTTGCAACTTAGTACCAACCAAGAGACACTCATTTAAAGATTTTTGGCCGGGAAGTTTAGCCGATGCGTTAAATACCACTCTAAGTTTGGTACTTAAACTATTCGGTTTTACTATTGAGCGATGAGGTATATAGTAACTAAAATTCGGAACAATTTTATGGAAAACTAACGTCATGTGATTTAGGTCGCGATATTCTTGTATAAATTTACAATACTCCTTATACAAATCTAAAATTTTTTAATAATCGGCGTTCTAATGATAAAAAACGTTGAACTGCTAATCCGCGAATGTCAGGAAAAACAGGCGAATTTTCACAAAAAGGTAACGAAACAACATAGCGACCAGACTTGTCCCGGTGACAAGTTTCTGAAAATATTTTTTCACACAAATTATCTGTTTGTGAGAGCGTGTAAATGTCTGGAACATTCTCAAGTTCCCAAAATTTTGTAAGCGCTAATCCCAATGATTATTAATGTATTAATTTTTTTCAAAGGACTTTGGTTTATCTTTTCCAGTAAAATATAACCAAAAATAGTTTGTAATGCGTCAGGTTCTCCTGGTTTACCAAAAAGCCTACCCTCTAACAGAATTTTAGAAAAAATGTCAGCACCCAGCAGGACATCAACATTATTAAAATTATAAAAAAGTGGGTCCGCTAATTTTAAGTTGGATATATGTTGCCAATTAGAGGAATCAATATTTGCAGAAGGTAACCTTTCACAAATTTTTGTTAAAATTAAAGCGTCTACAGTTATAACTGGATTGTTACCATATATATGTTTTAAATTAAATGTTACACCACCCAAGCGAGAAACGGTTTGCGATTGTCCTAAACCCTGTAGAGAAACCGGAGGATGATACTTTTTCAACCCTAACTGGTTAAAACATCTTTTTGATATAAGTGAAGTTTGTGAACCCGAATCTAAAACAGCTCTAAAATTTTGAAAAATTCCCTTATTGTCACAAACTGCTACCCATGCGGTAACAAAACCGAGAATTTTTTTCTATCGGTAAAACCTGTCAAAGTGAGAGATTGCGAAGTACTCGTCCCATGATTATTAGTAGTTGCTTGCGTAATCAATTGCGTCTCAGTAAAACTTAGGCGCGGAGGCCGGGTTTGTACATTACTCACTAAGGGAGTAGAGGGTTCTTTGTTAAAATGAAGAAGTGTATGATGGCGCAGATTACATTTTTTACAATTCATTATAGATTTGCAATTTTTTAAATTGTGAATTGTAGATAAACAATTGAAACAAATATGTTGACCTATGCAATAGTTATATCGATCAGAAGGGTTTTTATTTAGAAATAGGTATAGGACAATTATATAAAAAATGAGATTGTTCACATAAACTACGATTTAAATTATTAGTATCAGTAAGAAATGATTGCTTTGAATTATTGCGGCTAGTAAACGAAGAATGTTTCGTTACGTTTACTGACCTTTTAATTTTTTCTGAAGCAATCGAAGCAGTGTCTACTGCTAAAGAATATTTATTTAAAAATTCAAAAAGTTCTATATATTTAGGAACTTCAGTAGAGTTGTGTGTTAATTCAAAAGCCCTAGCCGTTAACTAAAATAAAGTTCCACTCTTCGGTGGGAAATCCTAGATTTTTTAATGCCGTCAAGTTTTCGGAAAATATATCTAAGAGTTTTCTTAAATTTTGCGCGTTTAAATGATCAATTTTAGGAGCAGCTTCAATAGCGGACCAATAAGAATTTGCTAATAAACGAATATTAGTATATCTTTTAATTGGACTCTCATAGGCCATGTTATAATTAGATCCTATCATTGGTAAACATTGAACCAGAGCAAGGGGTTGTCCTTTTAAGGACGACATTAAATAATTAAATTTTTCAATATCTTTTAAATAATCATTGTTATGGACCAGAGCGTCAAAAATATCTTTAAAGGTTGGAAAACTTTTATAGTCTCCATAAAATTTTATTAATTCTATTTTTGGTAAATTTACGTTACAAGAAATATTTTGAGAGTTATTATTATGTCTATTACTTATAATCTCGTTTGGATTTATCTCCGATTCAAATAAATCAGTAAAAATAGCCTTGGCTGAAAAATACGCGTTCATAAAAGCTTCTTTAATTTTATCTTCAGCATTAAAGTCACCTTCAGTATCTGCGGCCACTAATGTCATAATATTATTATGATGTTTAGAAAATTCTTCGCGTATTGTTTTCGCCTCTGCAAAACGAATTTTAAACAACGTTCTTTTTGTTGTGCCTTGTAGCGCCTGTGCACCCAGTTCATTCAAAGCAATAATTTCGTTAGAACAACTTTGGCGGTAAGCGTTATATTTTCGAATTTTGTCAGACATTTTTTATTAATATAACAAAGTACACGGTAAATAAGAAAAATGGATAAGTGCGTTTAATTGTAAACGAACTAGATCACGAGAGCGATGCGAATACTTAAATAGAAATTCAGTCCGAAATCCAAACACAGACTGACCACCGGGCGCTATGATAAGCGTGATGACCCCTAACACACACCAGTGCAGCATACGCACGTCCTTATCAAAATTCGTTTGAACAAACATAAAGATGGCCAAAATAAATTTCAATAAATATTACATTTATAAAAATGGCGTTTTCTTTTTAAAAAACACTCCAAAATCTCTAAAAATCTGCAAAATAAAAAAAATGCTTGGTTTTTTCACAACCATACGCGTAAAAATAATGCTGTATGCGATATTTAAATATATATTACAATTTAAATATTTAAAGAAGGAGAATATCCGGCTCGAAGGACCAAATGTTGCGCTTGGATAGAGAAAAGGGGTTTATTGATTAAGAGAAAAAATGGACTGTCTATGTTTTATGTACATTAATATGAATATTATGAAGAACAAGGTTGAAAGTGTGTGACGTACTCTTATTCCACGAGACTTCTTCTTGGGAGCTCCCAGTGATGTTGGTTAAGGAATCCGGTCACACACGTTGCATATAGATTAAAAAGGTAATCTAATAACCTTACGATAACTATTAACTTAAATGAGTATCACTTGAAATTTAGTCAATAAAATAACAAATTTAGATTAACTAAGGCGGCGATGATTTATTAACGTGACTATATCGACGTTAATCCAAAAAAAAACGAACGGCTCGAAGCCAGCGCTACCTCCGCGCCCGTTCCCCCAAAACCAACCTCTTAGAACTTGCGCAGAAGGAATTAACATTTGCGGCAATACTTATAAATTTAAATATAGGTGGTAAATGTACAAAATAGGAACCAAACACTGTTGTCAAACATGTAACTTTGAAGTTTTTACACATGTTATATGACGAATACGGAAAGATATTTGTTGTGTATAACCCTGCGGCTGGTGAACTACGTACACTGTACGTTAAAACGTAGGTTCAGTTTAAGTACATGTGTTAGAAAAATGTGCAAATGTGCATCGGCATGTCTTTACATAAATGGCAAATATCGACTTAAAATCATTTACACAAATTTTTTTACTTATATCGTTTTTAAAATGTTACAAACTTAACCAAACTAAATTGAATATTTCTCATTTATTTAAAACAGGCATAAATAAATTCATTGTGACGATGTAAACAATTAAGTTCCTAAAAGTACCTAAACAATTAAAAAACAATTTCTGATGAGCCCGAATACCTACTGTTAAGTATGTTCCCTAACATTTTTTTTTGTTTGATCATGTACGTTATGTAAGTGAGTGTGACAAGAACAGTAGTAATCACTTTCACGTTAATAAAAGTCACAATTTTTCTTGCGAAAGTTAAGGATTTTTATTAAAATTTGAAGGCGAAAGTAATATATAATTCATTGGTCCTTCTGAGTGGAATTGAGTAATTGGAGAAAGTAGCATCTTCAAAAATTGGAAAAATATACAAACCAGTATCGAAAATTTTCCAATATTGTTGAAACCATAATTTCAACCAGCATTGACCAGCATCAAACAAAGTAGTCCAAAAGTCAAGCAAGAATGGAAAGTAACTGGTTGAAAGCAAAAGGTCAAGGGGAAAAATAAACAAAAAGGGAATTTATATCTTAGTTTTATTACAGTGAGTCCGTTCCATTTCAAATTTTTCCTTACTTTATATTTTGGTTGTTGTTTAATCATTATCTGTCAATCAAAATCATTTAATTTTAGTACTGTTTAAAAAAAAAAGACTAATACTTTTGAGAAGCTTTTGAAAATGCCTGATAATACTATTGAAACCGAGCTTACCACTTTAAAAAAGAAACGTGGTAGTAGTAGTATTAAACGACGGCTAACTCAATTTCAATCATTTGTAGGAATTTTTTGAAAATACAACCGGATTTTATCTTTAAATGAGATTAATAAAACACAGATTATAGATTTCGAAGCGAAGATAGAGAGATTTCGAGGATTTTAGAGGATTTTGATGAAATACAAGCAAAATTGATGTACTAAATAAAGAGGGGATTTTTAAATGAATAAAGTCAAGAGCGTGTAATGTTTGAGGATTTTTATTTCCAGGTTTTAAGTCAATGTCGTAAGTTTTTGGCAGATTGTTCTAACAATACAAAACAAAATTGTGAAATTTCTAATAAAGGTAGTACTAGTTCTAGTTCAAGTGCGGCATGTGTACCTACGGTAAATGTGAAACTTCCAGAGATAAAATTACCGAAATTTTCTGGTTTGTATGAAAACTGGTTTGAATTTAGGGATACTTTTGATTCGTTAATTAACCATAATGCGCATTTAGCAAATATCCAGAAGTTTCACTATTTACGTTCAGCTTAGAAGGTGGTGCTGCACAAGTCATACGTGCTATAGAATTCTCTGCGGATAATTATACAGTAGCCTGGTCTACGCTTTTGTTGAAATACAATAATGGAGGTGTTCTACTTTATAACCATGTTAAATCTATTTTTGATATTCAACAAATAAATCACGAATCCTGTTTCGAGTTACGAAAAATGTTAGATTTGTTATCCAAACACCTTAGGTCCTTAAAACCCTTAACCAGCCAATTGAATCATGGGATACCCTAATTATTTATATTTTAACAAATAAACTAGATAAAAAGACAGCCCGTGAATGGGAAGAAAAGCGCGTAAGAATTTGTTGTAACAAGCCTGATATAGGTACATCCAATCATGACATTGATATTAAATTACCCACGTTGTCAGATTTTCAATATTTCATAAAACAAAAGGCTGATTTATTGGAAACTTTAAATTTAACCTCTGAAAAATCTGCAAAGGGTTTGCGTACAACAAATTCGTAGCAACAAACCAAAGGGATGCGAAAGTAAGTGCTAGAGTACAATGCAGCTTTTGTAATGGCCCGGAAGATTTTATACAAACATGTAGTTTTTGCAATTAAATATTAACCATAGAGTGGCGAAAGTTAAGCAACTAAAGCTTTGTATAAATTGTTTGCGTGGTAATCACTTTAGCAAACAGTGTTTTGCAGGACACTGTAGAAAATGCAAAGGGAAGCATAATGCGCCGCTTCATTTCGAAAGTAAGTCAAATGATGGTAGTTCAAAACCAATACCGAAAGTTCGGAAGAAACTGGAGATAAGGCTAGTACATCAAGTCAAAACCAAGTTTTTAATTGCGTAACCAAAAACCAATTGTTAAATAATATTCAAGGTGGTACGGTTCTTTTGTCTACAGCAATAGTTCAAGTTAAAACCAAATCAGGAACATTACAAACCTGTCGGCTATTGTTAGATTCTGCCTCAGACTCCAATTTTGTAACTGAAGAGTGTTGTAAACGTCTTGGATTACAACCAACAGAATGTGATAATACTATTTCAGTTATAGGGATCAATCAAACCGCTACAAATGTTATTAAATCGTGCAATTTAAACGTTTTGTGGTTAGTTATACCTACAGTAAACAATTGTTTACCAGAACAGTTTATAGATATTGCAACCTTGGAAATACCTGTTCATTTGCAGATGACATTCTTTTGCAGCAAGTATTTTTTGTAACTTAATGTGTATAGGTCAAGTTCGTTTAGGTATCAACGCTCCGGCGATTCAATAAAAAATTTAACTATCAATTGTGATTTGGAAAACCAACTCAAAGCCTTCTGGGAATTAGAAGAAATTAAACCACAACATGAAATATTCTCCGCCAAAGAAAAGCAGTGTGAAGATATCTATCAAAAAACCACATTTAGAGAACCCTCAGGTAGATTTGTTGTTTAAATACCATTTTATCAGTCAGTGTCACCTTTAGGTAATTCTAGAGATATAGCTTTAAAACGTCTTAGGTCGGTTCAATCAAAACTTAAGAAAGATGACACTATGAAAAACTTTTATTCAGATTTTATACAAGAATATTTAACCTTAGGTCATATGGAGCTTTCTAAAACTTAAAAATTAAAAAAAAAAAATTAAATCTTATTATTTACCTCACCACGGTGTATTTAATGCAAACAATCAAACCACAAAATTGCGAGTAGTGTTCGATGCTTCGGCTCGTACTGATACAGGGTTGTGGTTAAACGATTTGCAACTTATAGGTCCTAAAATTCAAGACGATTTACTCTCACTTTTTTTACGTTTCAGACATCATCTGTAGGTTGTCTGACATTGTTAAAATGTACTGACAAATTCTTATCGATCCGTCACAGCGATCCTTACAAAAAATTGGGATGACCCTGTACAGGAATTTGATTTAAAAATAGTCACATATGGTAAGGCTTCTTCGCCTTGGATAAGTGTTAGGTGTTTAAAATAATTGTCCATAGACTTAAACAGTAAATATCCTATAGCTGCGAACGCTATACGTAAAGAGTTCTATATGTGCTGTCTGGTGCAAGTACCCAATCTGAAATTATACAGATCTGAGATGAAGTAACTGTTATTTTAAAATCTGGTTGTTTTGATCTTCGAAAATGGGCATCGAATAGTACAGCTGTTTTAAATCATGTGCAAGAAGAAAATCCGTTGACAATATTAAAGTTAGGAGACGGCGAGAAAACTAAAACGTTGGGGTTTGCTGGTCTTCTTCTTTTGACATTCTTAAATAGAATATATCGTTGAACTCAAATAAAACTATAACCAAAAACACAATTCTTTCAGAACTCCCACAGGTATTTGACCCATTAGGTCTTCTAGGTCCTTGTGTGATCCTGGGTAAAATTATTATGCAAAAGTGTCCTGGAATGAATCCTTGCCTGCTGAGTTGAACACGAAATTGGAAAGTTTTCGTAAACAGTTGCTTGAACTTAACCAACTAGAAATACCAAGGTGTGTTGTTGTTCCAAAATGTACTGAATTGCAAATTCACGGTTTTTCCGATGCTTCCATGGAGGCATACGGTGCTTGTTTATATGTCAGAATTGTTGAAGAGCCAGGGAAAATTCATATTAAACTGTTATGTGCTAAAAGTCGTGTAGTTCCATTAAAATCTTTAACAATACCCAGGCTAGAGTTGTGTGGAGCACTTCATTCGGCCCAAATCTGAAATAAAGTAAAACTTTCTATGAACATTGATGTTTTTAAAACTTATTTTTGAAGTGATTCTACTATTTGTGTGTCTTGGATTAAAGCAGAACCGCATGAATTGCAAACCTTTGTTCAAAATCGAATTCAAGGTTTAACCAGTGCAGATGATTGGAGACATGTTTCTACCAATCACAACCCAGTTGATTTATTGTTTAGGGGGGTAAACCCAAGTGAGCTTCTTAATCTTTCCTTATGGTGGCCTGATCCGTCTTGGCTACAAAACCCAGCAGAAGAATGGCCAGAGTCAAAGATCTACTTCACGGGTGAGTTGCCAGAAAATAAAGCTGTTTCATATTGTTCAATATTGTGATTCATTTTCTGACACGGGTTTCTTCTTTTAAGCGATTATAATGGGTAGCTTCTTAGTGTCATAGATTTGCTTTTAATTGCAAAAGCAAGATTGTAAATAGAGAGTAAATACTATAGACTTAAAGCAAGCCACAGAAAGACTTGTCAATGTTTCACAGCGCGAAAGTTTTATCGAAGAAATAGTTTGATGCAAGGTAAAACGCCTACTAATTATAACCGTATTTTAAACTTAAATCCTTTTCTAGATTCTGTCGGAATACTTTGTGTTGGGACTATCACATTTTTCATTTAATAAAAAACGCCCTGCAATTCTTTCAGATAAACATCATTTAACCAAATTACTTTTTAAATATGAACATGAAAAGCTGCTTCACGCAGGCCAACAGCATCTTCTTTATTGTATACGAGATCAATGTTGGCCTCTTTGTGGTAGAAATTTAGCTCGTCAAACAGTTCATAAGTGTGTGCGATGCTTTAGAGTCAAACTTTTAACTTCTATACCAATCATGGGCGTGCTTCCGAGACAGCGTGTTAGTGCTTCTTCGCCATTTTTTACAAGTGGTGTTGACTACGTAGGTCCGGTTTTAATTAAATCTAAAAATGGTCGTAGAAGTAACCTTACAAAAGCATACATCTGTCTTTTCATTTGCTTCTCTACAAAATGCGTGCATATTGAATTAGTGACAGATTTAACCAAATTTAATCTAATGAGGTTTTTTTAGACAACCGTAGCAACTTTGTAGGTGCACATGCGGAACTAAAGGAACTAGGTCAATTTTTAAAACAAAATCAAAATAATTTCCAAGAAGCCTTTTCTAATACAGGGGTAAATTGAAAATTTATACCTGCATTCTCTCCGCAAATGGGTGGGATATGGGAGCCCGGGATTAAGTCAAAAAAATCTCATTTAAAGCGAGTCCTGGCTAATGCTCGGAATTATATACTATTTTAGTAGAAGTATATTTTAAATGCAAGACCCCTTGTCGCCTTTGTCTATTTCTCCTGATGATCTGCATGCTCACACCCCAGACAATTTCTTGATTGGTCGTCCATTAACCTGGTCACCCGATCCTGACGTCACCGATATTCCTGAAAATCGACTTTCAAGATATCAGTACGTGCAGGCCATACAACAGCGATTCTGGAAACATGGTCGAAGGAATTCCTGTCCAAATTGCAAGTCCGAACCAAGTGGCAACTTACATTCATAAACTATATCCTGGTCCTGATAACATAGCCCGTGTAGCAGATGTTAGAATCAGTGGAGGAAAAATAGTACGTCGTTCCTTTGCGAGATTGTGCAAACTACCTATTGACGATTTTATCGTATTGTTAAAATTGAGTAAAAATACCCTATTTTTTTTGTACTAACCTTTGAAAGTCAATTCTTTCAAGGCCGGGGGTATGTTAAGTATGTTCCCTAAAAAGATTTTTTTTTTTGATCATGTATGTTATGTAAGAACAGTAATAATCATTTTCACGTTAACAAAAGTCACAATTTTTCTTGCGAAAGTTAACGCTTTTATTAAAACTTGAGAGAAGGCAAAATTAATATACACTTACATAAAATATTAATATACAATTTATATGAAATCGTTTTACTGTCTAATTGCTTACGGTTTATTCCTTTATTCGGAACCTTCAACAAGCCGATTCAATTTTAAATTATGATATTTTTTACAAATTGACTATTATTATGTTCAGTTATTTTTTTAACTATAACTGTAAATTTTGTTTTTAATTGTTTATGTACTTTTACGAACTTGAAAGTGTACATGGTCATAATGAAAGTTTTTATGCAATTATAGCAAAAAACTGAAATTTTACAGTTACAGAATTAAGGATTAAACCGTAAGCAACTAGATAGTAAAACGATTTTATATAAATTGTATATTAATGTTTTATGTATGTTATGTATGTAATCTTCTTCTAGCGCATGTATTTAAATTGAATCTACGTTTTAACTAACACCGAGCTGGTAGCGTAGTGGTGACACAACCTGCTTAGCATTCGGGAGGTAATGGGTTCGATTCCCGTTCCGTCTACCTTGTATGAGATTTTTTCAGGGGGTTTTCATACACATGTATGAGGTAGTATTTTCCCCCTCAGAACCCTAATTCCGTTCCTTCCGATCCTATCCTGACCGTAACCATCCTTAATCCCACCATGCATATATACGTAATGTATGTATGTATGTTGGGAATCCGTGATTGTGGCTGAAGGAGCTCGGAAAGCTCGAGCAGCCCACCCTCCGCCCGCCCTCCCCTTGGGAGGAAATGAAATACATGGCCTTTTCCTTTTTTTTAACTTACAGTGTAGGTTATAGTTCACCACCCTCGGGGTTATACACAACAAATTTCTTAACGTCTTCGTCATATAACGTGTTTCATGTTCGACCGTACTTCTTGAATAAAAGCGCTAATCCGATATTGGAATTCTTATATATATATATATATATATATATATATATATATATATATATATATATATATATATAATACCACTACTAGTGCGTCCAAAATGATCAATAATCTTAGAAAAAGCGGTGTTGCTTGAAACTGCATGAGTTGGTTTTCTCTGTTGGTTAAAAGCTAACATTTAACCAACAGAGAAAGCCAACGAATGCGGTTTCAAAGGAAACAACATTTTTCCAGGATTATCTGATTAATTTTGATCCACGCGCGGTATTCGGCAGAATATTTCCATATATATATATATATATATATATATATATATATATATATATATATATATACAGGGTGAATCTTATCTAATCCGCCATAATTAAAGGAGTGCTAGAACTCATCATTCTAAGCAAAAAGTTCATATGTACATGGGTCTGGAAATGCTTCGTTTCGAGATACAGGGTGTCAAAGTTGAAAAAGAAATCGCGTTTTCTTCAATATCTTTCGACTGTTTCGAAATAATTTCATGAAATTTCGTATGTGGAGGTTTTTTGGGATGACAAATTTGTGGTCCATTTAGTTGTGGTTTCTAGGGGGCGCCAGCGGCAACCATTTCGACCCCTTTAAATCGTCGCAATTTTTTTGTGCTACACTGTATACCATTTTGGACTAGAAAAATCGATCTTCCTATCTTTTCTGCTAAAAAAAGGTATATAAGGAAGTCGCTAGGAGCAACCCTTTCCGAGAAAAACGCATTTAAAGCTCATGATGCATACACATTTTCGGAGGGTATTCTTTTGACAGGTTTAACAATAGGGATTCTTACTTGTTTACTTATGTGTCTGCTCTAGCAACTTCACTTTTTTAGCAGAAAAGATTTGAATTTGTCATCCCAAAAACCCCATATAAAAATTTCATGAAATTATTTCGAAACAGTCGAAAGATATTGAATAAAACGCGATTTATTTTTCAACTTTGACACCCTGTATCTCGAAACAAAGCATTTCCGGACCCACCTACATATGAACTTTTTGCTTAGAATGATGAGTTCTAGTACTCCTTTAATTTTGGCGGATTAGATAAGATTCACCCTCTATATATATATATATAGTCGTTGGCTTTAAATTGGTTCTCCTCATATAAATTATGCATGAATATAATAAAATGCAAAAAATGTTAACAACACTAAAACATGTTAATGTAAATACTTACAATGAAACTGATAATATAAAGTTCTTAGGAGTGTATGTGGACTCTAAGCTAAGATGGCGTTGCCATATCAATGGTTTAATCTTAAGATTGAGCAAAGATATCTATGTTCTTCGTAATTTAACTGTTAGTGTGTCTTCTGAAACTTTAAGAACGGCCTATTATGGTGTGTGTGATTCCATTATTACTTATTCAGTATTAGTATGGGGTAACTGCTCTAACAAAGAGCGGATATTTAAACTGCAGCGAAGGGCTGTAAGAATAATGCTGGGGTAACATTTACACAATATCGTAAAAATAGGTTTATCAAATTAGGCTTTCTGACATTTCCTCGCATTTATATCTTGAGTTGCCTGCTATATGCGCATAATCAAAACGCTTCACTTTTACACGCAGATAGATATTCATCACCACAATACTCGACATAAATTTTTCGCGGCTCAAAATATCACATAACCCTGAACTACGTCTGTATTTTTAAAACGCTTAGCATTTTACAGTATAAGTGAAATTTTAGATTTTGATATGCGATATTATAATTTTACCTAATGTAATATCAACTTATACTAGTAACTAGTAATTTTTTTTTCTGTTAGTGACTTGTGTAAACTTATGTATCTATATGCATAACATCAATAAATTCTATTCCATTCTAGTCTATTCTATAGGCAAACGAATAAAACTTTTTAATTACTAAGATTGTAACAAAATTTAGAAAACGAAACAATACTTGCGTTCAAATAAATTCCTAATTTTTCACTTTATTCTTCGGAACACTCTTTCAATATTGCTATCAATCGTTTCTCACGAAATTTTACGAAATCGTTTCATTTTTACAATAAACTTAACTTAAATTTTTTAACGTGGCTGTCAGTGTTTGACAAATGCTTCTTCATGACAAGAATAGGTCTGTTACTATGGTAGTTGAGTATAACGCCATTGCAGTAGAATTACCTCTGTAATTTATAACGTTCAATAGGATTATCGCTGTAATCCTAAACAAGTTGCATTGCTGTAAGGAGTAAATTATACATGAGGGAAATAGTTCAAATTTGTTCAATATCTGAATAACGATTAATTTTGTAAAAAAATGTGTAAATATGCTTCTTAAAGAAAATTTTATTTTACACAACCTTTCTTTATAGTTTTTTAATAAAAAGCTATGTAAGTCAAAAAATTAATGAAATAAGGCAAAAAATGCTTAAACTATATTGTTGATATTTTCATAAAAGTGGGTGGCTTGGACATTTTTTTTCAAGTTAGCACCTAGATGTCTATAAAGCTGTATCTGACAGGAATGTTTAAACGCCGATCTACCAGGTTATTATTGTTGTTTTTACAATGTTGCCTATTTTCTTTATGACCGTAATATAGCGTAGCGTATTACGAAGAAGGTTGTATTATAGAGTGACATATAATAACAATATTTTATAAACCATACATTACGGGATTTTAAACGATTGACACGATTTCTGACATACATTTTTAAAGGACGTTTGGAGCAAAAAGTGGCAGAAAATTTCAGTTAGTGCAAAGTGTTCAAATACATATGTAAAGTCGCAACAAATTATTTTAAACAATTAGATATCAGAAAAATTATGGGAAATATTAATACTGATAATTGTCTTTTGTTTTAATTAAATAGTAATAATAATCCTTCATTTGTATCGCAACCCTTATTTGTACATCAGGATAAGCTGAACACTTTTCTAAATCACATATGAGAGGTAATGCATTTCTAATACAAAATAAGCATTTTGCTTATACATCACTAAGATAAATAATACAGAATGATCTAATATATAACGACAACTGGTGACAAATATAAATGATGGAACACGCTACCTTATTTTTGTTTTTAAAATGTTGCCTGTTTCGTTAATGAATTACAAAAGAGGTTGCATAATTACCCTAAAAAAGTTATTAAAATTATTTTTTAAATTGCACTTTGTGGCTTGAAGGTCGTGTGTTGTTTCACACCAGATATTTTGTAAAAGTTGAACAACTCAGACGGATGCGAAATTTTCCTTTGACTAAACTAATTCAAAATTCTTTGACCAAATCGATAAAAGTGCTCTAATACCTCAGACTTAATAAATGACCGAGCTTTTTTTGCAAAATCTGAAACACTCGGATGCCAAATTTTATCGTTAGTATCCCAATTTTTACGCCAACGATACAGATTTTTTGCGTCAACCAACAAAAACTCTCAAATACTTAGGAATTAATTAATGTTTAACCTTTTTTTTGTAAACGTTGAACGTCTCAAACAGTTGCGAAATTTTTAAGCCATTAATTCAAATTTTTTTTGTCCAAACGGATAATGTTCAAATGCTTCAGAATTAATACAAATCTAAGCTTTTTCTTGCAAAACTTGAACAACTCACATGGTTGATAATATTGCTTATAAGACACTAATTTTTAAGGCAAAGATCTAAGTTTTTGTATTCAAACCGATATAACCTTCAAATGATTAAGCTTTTTTTTTTTCAAAAGCTGAACAACTCAAACGACTGAAAAATTTTACTTTTAGGAAACTAACTTTAGAAAATGATGGATTAGATATTTTTAATTTACGCGATCAAGGCTACGACAACGGGTTCAACATGTAGGGTAAGCATAATGGTTTACAAAACAAATTTAAATCTCAATCGTTGCCGTTAGAGATGGCACAAAATGAAATATAGTATTTGTCAATTTTTTTTCTGTAGTTCAAGAGCTTTATAACTTTTTCTCTGCTTCAACCCATCGATGGGCATTTGGAAAAACATATCAAATTTGACTTTAAAGCCGTTATCAGATACCAGATGATCGAGCCGAATTGATGGCATGAACTACGCCAAATATACGATGCTGTTTTTGCAAAATTTTACAAACTCAAAATTTTAATATTGTGCAAGCGTGTACTGGTTTAAGTAATTTAATTGATTTTTTAAAAAACTGTCGTTCACACAACAGTTTTAATGATTTATTAGAAGAAGCTAGGAAAGTCGCGATTTTATTATCGATCCAAATTTAAAAATGTGGGCGTTTTAAGGCCTCGAAAACTTACAAAACAATTTACTTACGACGGTGACGATGAACCTGTACAAAATGAAGAATTAAAATTTAAAGTACATTGTTTTTTTTTAATTTGATAGATATTACTACAACACCTTGTAACGATAAATTTGAACTGTTGTCTACCCATGCGGCAATTTTCAAGTTTTTATGGAATATTTCGGAATTTAACGGTCACTCTGAACCCGAACAGCTACAGTTTTGTACAAAACTTGAGGGTATATTATAAATACGTTTGTCTATGAACTAAAAACAGTGTCAATCAGTGTCATATTAATAAATGGTTAAGTGATAAAAATCGAAATGAATTTGATTTTTTTCTTGGTTAGTATGCTCATGCTTAGGTTAGTAATTACTTATTTTAGCTTATATATATATATATATATATATATATATATATATATATATATATATATATATATATACGTATATATACAGTCCGCGCGGCCAAAGAATGCCTGAACGTTGGATGCGCATTCGTCCAACTTCAAGTCTCTTAAGCGGCATGTCAGTGGCGTCGCCACCAAAAGCGCGTTCCGTTTATTATCAAGTATTACACTAATTAATTATTTATTTCTGTTATTAACTTACATACGTACTTGTTAATTTAACTTTATTACAATTATTGCAACAATACGACAGTGAACCATTTTGTGTCCTATGTGAATTTTAAAGCTCATAATGCTCAAATTTATTAGACAAATATGTATAAACAACAAATACTTTCACAATACATAGTAAAATAAATAAGTAGTTTTGCGGCGCATGTAATGCAAATATTCAAAACTGTTTTTATTAGTTAGTTCGTTTTCAACTGTGATTTAAAAGCGAGTGTAGAAATATGAGTTCTACATTGGGAAAAAGTGGCCAAGTAATAAGTGGTCAAACGCGTGAGGTGATATATAATGTGTACAGTTATTTGAAAAACTTACACCCCACATATACCTTGAAATAATTTAAAAAAACCGTGTCTGAAGCAACAAAAGTGTCTGCTAGATCAGTGGCAAATATTATTAAAGAGGGTGAAGGTCCAACAGAAGAGGGAAAACCAAGATTTTCAACTCCAGGCAAGAAACGCCCACGTCCGTCTCTTGTGACCGACTTGAGAGATTTCGAAAAGAGCCTTTTTCGCAATATAGTATATAATTTTCACAAGACCGAGGGTGCACGGGTGACAATTCCTACTCTACGCGAGAAACTCCACAATGACTTAAGTTGGCACGGTGGTGCTACATCTTTACGTGTTATATTTAAAGACCTGGGATTTCAATGGCATCGAACTGAGAATAATAGAAAACTTTTAATAGAGAAGAACGATATAACGGCTTTAAGAATTACTTACTTACAAAAAATTCAATTCTACCGAGAATTAAATCGTCCAATTATCTACATGGACGAAACATATGTTCATAGTGGACACACACAATCAACGTCGTGGAGTGATGGCACAACTAACGGACTGCTGTCTGCAATTTCCATAGGACCAAGAATGATTGTGGTACATGCACGAGGCGAAATGGGTTTTTTACCAGGTTGTAGTCTGATATTTAAATCAGGAACTAGCAGCGGAGACTATCACGACGAGATGAATGGTAGCAACTACGAAAAATGGTTACGTGAGAAACTTTTACCAAACTTGACTCCACAATCGGTTTTGGTTATTGATAATGCGCCGTACCATAATGTTTAGGTGGATCGTGCTCCAACAAGTAATACGAAAAAGGCAGATATGGTGAAGTGGTTAATAGAGAAAAAGATACCGTTCACTCCTTTGATGTACAGACCACAACTTTATGAAATAATTAAGCTACACAAAGAGGAACATATAACGTACAAGTTTGATTGCATATTAAGTAATGAAGGACATACGATGCTGCGACTACCTCTCTATCACCCGGACTTAAACTCGATTGAGTTGATTTGGGCTCAAGTGTAAAATAATATTGCAAAGAGAAATACCACCCTTAACTTCAACCTCGTTAGAATATTGTTGGAACAAGAATTAGCGGCTGTTACTCAAGAAAACTTGAAAAAGTTCTGTAAGAAGGTAATCGACCAGGAAGAAAAATATTTAGAGAACGAAATACTAATTGACCTACAAGTCGAAAAACTGGTGATAAATTTGGAGGATGATTCAGAAACTGAAAGTGGCTGGTCTAGTGATGAATGATTGTGTGACTTATTTGTTAGTAGTATTTAATATTATTATAGTAGGTAATTATCGCCGTTTGAGTAACTTTTCCCCAAAGTGTATGGTAATATAAAAATTGATTACCTAAGAAATATCATATTTTTTTAAAATCCTGAATAATACTTTTAAAATACAGCCTATTCTGTTTCTATAATTAAAAATCGAACATTTGATTTTCATAAACGATTAAACTGTTGTGTTCATTTGTAATTCAAATATAAAATTTATTACTCAACATGGTTATTTTTTTATTTTATAGATGTTTAAACTATTACTGTTCATATGTAATTCAAATAAATAAAATATTTTAAAATTTCTTGTGATTTGCTGACAAATAATTGAAAACGCGACACCGACGCCAATGGTAATGCTTTCAGTCGCTATTGCGTTAACGAGTGCGGCCGAATGCACGAACATCCATGCGCTACACGAGGCATTCTTTGGCCACACGGACTGTATATATATATATATATATATATATATATATATATATATATATATATATATATATATATATATATATATATATATATCTTATTGTAGACTGTTCAGGAGTTCTTCTCCTTTTCAGACCTGGTCATTCCCTTGTTGTTGGTGTTGCGCTGTTTTGTGTTATTGTATTGTGTACACTCATGAGGTGTGGTAATTTTTGGTAATAAAAAAAGAAGAAAAAAAAGTGTTTAAATTTATTTGAATTTGAATTTTGAATAGTGTGTGGTTGGGTTTAAGTGAGCGTGTGGGTTAGTGTGGTGTGGTGTGCAGTTTGATTAATTAGATCGTTGGCCGGTGTCATGCTGGGTCGTCATCGAATAGCCGGGGGGTTGCGGAGGGCATATGGGGTACTACCGAGGGAGTCTTCTACCTCTTCAGGGAGATCGTCGAGGAGTTGTGTGAGGATTGCGGGAGGATGTTTGAATTTTAATTTGGGCTTTTTTCGAGGGAATTTGGGAAAGCGGTAGTTGTAGGGAGTGGTAAGGATTTCTTTGGTTGGGATATTGTTGCCGAAAATTCTTTTATAGGCGAAGTTTTCCTGGAGTTTTTGGATACGGTTTGTGATTGGTGGTATATTGGCGGGGTGTAGGGTGAGGTCATTATGGTACCTGAGGGGTAACCTGTGTATCCGTCTAAAAATTCGGCGTTCACAGGAGGCGATTGAGGAAAGGTGATTGGGGTTAATGTTTGTGTATATAAGAGCTCGGAAATCTATAACAGGGCGGATGTATGTTTTATATGTGTGTAGAAGTGTTTTGGGCTGACAACCTCTGATTCTACCCCGAAGGGCGTCTAGTAGGTTTGCGCTGTTTCTAATTCTGTTTAGTGTTCTTTTTACATCGAGGAGCAAATTGAGGGTTCTAGTGAAGAGGATTCCTAGGTAGGTGATTTCATCTTGGAGTGTGAGCCTTTCTTGGTTAAGGGTGAGGGAGACGTTTCTGGAGGCAAGATTGGGGAACTTATACTCTGCGTAATGAGGATGTCGAAAAAGGATTATTTGGGTTTTGGTTGGATTGACGGAGACTCTCCACTGGTACGCTCAGTTAGAGAAGTTCCGTAGGGTTTTGGATATGAGGCGGGAGGCCGTTTCGCTGTTCCGATTAACCGCCGACACGCAACGACACCTCCGGGTTGGGTAACTTCGGGAATGTCGGATGCAAAGATGGTGTAAAGGATAGAGGCTAAGGTCGAACCTTGCGGAACGCCTGCTGTAGGTCTTGAAGCACTCATTCTTTAAAAAACTAAAATACGTACTTCAAACTGATATGATACTTGTTTTTTAATGTACTATTATTGATTTTCAAAGTCATCAAATAAAGTATACCAAATTTTTTAGAGTAATCATTGTAATTATTAAACTAAATTTTTTAGAGCGGTCATTAAAAAATGTGATATGAAAAGTGTATTTTATTCATTACTTATTACCAGCTTTCTGATGCATCTAAAAATAGTGTCTCCGTACTTAACTTCTTAGTTATTAGTTTATAAAGAAATTGTTGCATCTGAGTAAGGAATAATAATTAAATTTTCAAGCCTAATTTCCCAATACGCACTACTTTGTTTTTAATTATTCTTAAGAACGTAATTTGTTCCATAACAAGAATTTTTTTTTCGGATCATAAATGTATCGTTAAATATGATCGTCCTATACACACACCAAGAAAAACAGAAACAAGCAATGGCGGAACTAATTTATAAAAAATGTATGCGTCTAATTATGGAATTTCTAATAGTACTCAAAAGTGCTCCTCGTAATTTAATTATTTTTTGTAACATAATTTTTTACATAAGAAGAATTTCTTTATTCGGACTATTAAATATGGTTATCTTAAAAGCAAAACAAAAAAGAAAAACAAAACCAAAGCACATGGTAAAACCACTTAATAAGAAGGATTACGTATCTTAAGAGGAACATACGTGTATTCCGCTCCTAACATATAGTTAACCATTTAAATACAAAAAAACTCTATTTTTGGTATTTCTACAGACACATGTGTTGACAAAATACCGTATTTATGTGTATGTGTGCGTAAGCCTGTGAGGGTGCGTGGGTTCATGCATGTGTGAATGCGTATGTGCGTTCGTGCGTGTGTGTGTCTGTGCCTGTGTCTGTGTCTGTGCCTGTGCCTGTGTCTGTGCCTGCGTCTGCGTCTGCGTCTGCGTCCGCGTCCGCATCCGCGTCAGCGTCCGAGTCCGCGTCCGCGTCCGAGTCCGCGTCCGCATCCGCGTCAGCGTCCGAGTCCGCGTCAGCGTCCGCGTCCGCGCCTGTGTCTGTGTCTGTGTCGTGTGTGTGTGTGTGTGTGTGTTGTGCTTGTGTGGTGTGTGTGTGTGTGTGTGTGTGTGTGTGTGTGCGTGTGTGTGTGTGTGTGTGCGTGCGTGCGTGCGCGCGCGCGTGCGTGCGTGTGTGTGTGTGTGTGTGTGTGTGTGTGTGTGTGGGTGGGTGGGTGCGTTGGTGGGTGCGTTGGTGTGCGCGCAAGTGTGCATGTGCGCGCGCGTGCGTGTGTACAGGATATACTAAATTATGTTAAGCAATAATAAGGTTGCCAAATTTTTCATCACTACTCTGTAAATTAAGCAGGTAACATAACCTCAACCAGAATCTTAATTATTAGTAATATAAACACAATAAACAGCACCTATATTAGACTATGACTCATATGTCAAATGTTATTAATTGCATTTTCCTGCTTGCACTAAACACAAAATTTATAACTCAACTAAATTATTTCGGAAACTATATTTTTGATGAACATTTTTTTGGTTAATTTATGTTCACATAAAGAACCTTTAATTGAAATGAATTGAGCAATAGCTTACCTTCAGTAGTTCTTGCGTCATAATCAAAAATATATTCGTGTGATACACAACTGTCATAAAAGCGTTTGTATGTTCTTAGAAAGTGAGGAGAAGACTTGTTAATTAAAAATATATCCTCCGAAATTCGTTTCCAAGTTATTGAATTATAATCGTAATCAACTTTCATGCCACCACAAGCAAATTGATAAAAGTCTTCACATGGATCTACAGAGTGATTCATCAGACTTAACATTCTAGAAGCTACCGATTTACATCTTGATGTTAAACATATTTCTTCTTCTTCTTCTTCTTCAGTTGTTGTTGTATTTAATAGATTTGGTTTGAGGGTGGTCGTTGTAGGAGTTTCTGTAAAATCTAAACCAGTTGCTTCAACAACATTCATGGTGTCGTCTATATGTTCAAGTGTTGTTGTTCTTATTGTTGTTGTTGCAGTTGTTTCAGTGGAAACGGTTGTTGTTAGTGATGGTGTGTGTGTAGTAGGAGTATTTGTTTTGTTTGACATAAATCTGATGTCAATCTGCACCGGGGTAGTGCTTAATGTCGTACTTTCAAAGCTTGATGTACCAGTAACTTTTCCAGTCGCAGTTTGCTCAGCTCCTTCAGTTATTGTAGGCAAAACTGTAGTGGTTTTTAGTTTTGGTTCTGTTATGATAAACACATCCGGTGTACTTGTCGTTTCATTTGCTGGTTTTATTGTCATTGTAGTTGTAAATGTTGGTGTTTTGTTTATGAGAGTGGTAATGGGCTTCATTCTTGTTGCAGGTGGCAATGTTCCGACAGTGGCAGTAGTTAGAGATATCATCTTCTCAAATACTTTATTGCTTGGTTTTTCATCGTGATATGCCATATGTTCTGTATCCTGAAAGAAAAATTTTTTTATTGATTTGATTGTAAATAAATTGTATATTTCTGAAGTTACAAGATTAGTCGTATGTCGATTGTAATTACTCCGAAGTAGACTTCTTTACTAAAAAAATATTTTATCCGCAAACGTCACAAAAGTGACACTTTTATGACTCAATGTCAAAGGTAAAAGTTTTACTTTTCAGACATGGAGTAAAAGTTGTACTTTTGTGCCTAGGCATTTTTATTTTTACCAAATGTGCTTATTAAATGTGCGTTGTTATGGTTTCATTACTTGCAAAGCATTTAATTGCAAAGCGTCCTGGTTATCTTATTCTTTTAGCTGCTAATTATGTTTGATCTTTCCTTTCGATCTTTAGCAATTGTTTTTACGTTTGCGGATAAAAACGTATATGTTATTCGGAGTAAAAGTGACTTTATGTAGCTCAGCTCAGCTTCGCCATATAAAGTATCACTTTTACTCCTAACAACATAATATACTATTTTCTTCAGACGTCAATAAAAGATGACATTTTAAACTTCACCTGACAACGTTAAAGATTGACATTTTCACAGGCGGCTGCAAAAGTCTTTTGCATCCTCTCGCAGCGGATGCAAAAGTAATGTAAGTTAATAACTCAAACACCCAATTTGGAAAACAACGAAAACAAATTTATTGTTTAGAGTTATAAAGATTAAAAGTACAATGATTAAAACTAACATTCTCTCCAAAATAAAATCTGCCAGAGGTGTCAGTGGAGGTCTTGCTGCGTTCTAAGGAAATGGTCTTTAATTCTTCCGCTTCTACATGAACTTCTGTACTCGTAGCGCTTGCACTAGGTGCAAACCTTTTCAAGACTGCCTCTTTTTTTGTTGCTAGAGAGTCTTCAATATAAGGCTCAGCTACAGTACTGGATTTCCAGCCACCATGGCGCTTCAAGCACATTCAATTTGTGCCACCGTCCACAGTGCTGATGTTTTTCTTAGACAATGCCCTGTGTATTCTGTATAGTTCGCTCTTGAGCACTTTCCATTTCCATATTTCAAAAAAAATCGGCGATCATTCATATCTCGTGGGCGCAAAGCAACATATTTGTTATATAAATTTAGGAAAGATTCCCCTGCAACTGTAAATAATTTAATTTTTTTTGTTTTGCTATCTGGAATTTTAATATGTAGCAGAGTTTTCAGGTTCTCAATGTCGTCCACCTTCATCGCAACGACATCACCCTGAGATACCAATAATCAAAACTATCTAAAAAACATACAAAATATAAAGATTTGTTTTCATTCTGTTTCTAAAACTTACCTTCATTGCCAAGTATTTTTCGTCCGATGCTTCCGATAAAAATTTGTTAAATTGGTCTTTTGTAAATACTTCGGCCTGCTTTGGGGTGTATCCTTCATTCTGCTTCTTTAGATATGCACGAAGTTTCAAGTATTTGCTTATATCTACGCCATGTCGAATGCTCAATAATGATTTTATCATCGAATATTGGGACCACGTTGTCGAAGCTTTTCATTTTCATTTTGTTGCTAATTCGGCAAAATAAGCTAACGTTACGGTTTCAGAGTAGCTTTTAATATTTTTTTCGTCGCACCATTTTATGAATTGCTGAAAAGCGTGTTCATAGATTTTGCTCGATTTTGTAGGTAATAGTAGCTTCAGTAATTTCTGACGGCGTGTAGTTCTCCAAATCCATCATACTCCTAACAATCTAATATTTTAATTTACACAAATAGGACCAAAAAGTTTAATAAAATACTTACAATAACACGGAGAATCTTCACAATTTTCAACTTGTTTAATGCATTGTTTTCAACAAAACCTAGCAACGTCTACTGTTGCTTGCCAGAGCACGCTAAGTAGATCTAACTATTCCTTATTTTCACAACCTAATTATTTTTCCTTATTTCATATTTAAGTGGAAAACGTCTGAAGAAAAAATAGTATATTTTATGCGGAGCAAAGTGACTTTTTGTGGCTCATCTGTCAAACCTACAGATTCGCTACAAAAAGTGTCACTTTAGCTCCTTATAAAATAATATACGTGCAAAAAACAGTATGAGCATCACGAACATAAGGGTTGTACCGGTCTCCGGGCCGTCGACCGGTAAACGTCCCTTACTGTTCCTGATACTCAATATACTATAACGTTTGGCATATAACGTTGTGGCATTAATACAGTTTTTTTTTTATTGCGTTATAGAAAATGTATGTCTATATTCTATTAAATTAATGAAATATACCAGATCTAGTAAAAATAATATGCGTACTAAACCATCAATTTTAAATGAACAAATAGGACGAATTGATCATACAAAGATCAAAATGTTTAGATTCAAAAATGTCAACAAACATAGGTAGGATTAGAATAGGAAAATACATGAAATTACAAATTTTTTTAATTTCCACTCCCCTTATCTTATATACCCTTTTTTGTACAAATTGGTTCTCTTCTTGAAACAATAAAAATCAGATTAATGTGTTTAATCTTCCACAACCTGTTTCTAGAAGTGCATAATTTATTTACTGTTTGCCATACTGATAGAATAATTACTGTCGCGGCAACCATCAATTGAATTGTGTAACGATTTGAGAAGAGAGGATCACTGTCGTGAATAATAATAATTTAATTGAGGTGGTACTGATATGTTTCATAATTTCAAAGGTTTAAACACATACAATATTATTTATTGTTTCCCAGTTTATATTAATATGATTTCTTATTGTTTCGCACACAAAATAGAAGACAAAATGATAAAAAATATTCTTTTCTGAAAGTAAAAGGCAGAATTATTAAAATACTTGTAATTGTAAACAGCAATAAATGACCGTCAATATTTTAATGCTAAAAATGTGTCAAAACGTAAATAGATAGTTTTGGTTCGGTTATTACACCACTGAGGATTTAATTTATCTTCCCGATAGGCAATATCACAGTAAACAGTTGCATTAAATATGTTGAACAAACAAACTGAAGGAAGATTTTTCGATAGATGTTGTTTATCGAAAGCGAAGAAAAACATGTAAAACACCACTTCTGGGTATTGATGGCACCGCTTTAGGTATTAGACGTCAAAATACCGGTTTGTTTCTTTGTCGTTGTATTGTTTTGCTGCAAAACTTTAAAACCCAACACATGTTTTTGTACCAATTCAAAACTTCTCAAATGTAAATATCTTAAGATTACATAATAATACTCGTTTATCCATATTCAAATAAACATAACAATCTGTCTATAATTTATTTTACATTCATTAGTCTAGAATAGCCTCATTATCTACATTAATGTTCGGTATTATAAACCTTTTATTCCTCAAATAAAATTTACTTTCCGAGTAAATTTATTTATTCCATGGATTTGCGTATTATAAGTACATAATAATTTATTCATCTAATAATTTCCTAGAACGAATTATTCTTTGTTTTTCTACCAAATAAGTGTCCGCGTGTCCGCGTGCGTGTGTGTTTTCGTGTGCGTGTGCGTTTGCTTATGCGTGTGTATGTGCGTGTGCGTATTAGGGGCAGTTTTTGGTTTTTAACAAATACTTCTAAAACAGCTGCACATTTCAAAGATATAAATATACCTTGGTATAGACCTTAAACATATCGATTAATTATGTTCTATGCAATTACTTCCATATTCAACGGATGGGAAGTACTGTATCGCTAAAAAATTTTCAAAAATTTTTATTTGCTCAATCGCTTTAAAAACAAAATGTGTCCCTTTCGAAGGACTTAACATATTATAATCTTGAAATGTGGTAAACATATAGATGTCAAGTACCCAATGCGCCTGATTGTTTTTAGGGTCAGTGGGTATGGGGAAAGGGGTAAAATTGGGGAGTAAGTACACATTTTGCAAATTTTTATTTTTTTAGATTTTTTCCTTTTAATATGTGATTAGTAATATAATTGTGAGTATTTTTGTCCCTATAATTTTTGTACAACAAACGGTTTACAAGATATTAGCAAAAAAACTGTCTCTTTAAAAAAACGGTTTTTTCCTAAATATCTCCAGAACTACATAACATATTCAAAAAGTGAAAATACCATTAGATAAGAAATAAAATTTCTGACAAAAAGTGTTTTCGCAATTTTTTCGAAAATTTTATCATTTTCGAAATATTTCCAAAAAAACTGGATTTTGGAACCCATCCACACGATATTTGAAATTTTAGATTAAATATTAGATAGAAATTTCTGATCGAAAAGCATTCTTGTAATTTTTTTGTAAAGTTAATCGTTTTCGAGTTATTTACAAAAAACCGATTCTTTGATGTGGAAGTATTGATACAATTTGCAGCCGTTTTTTCCGACGCATAATTTAGCGGCAAAGAAATTCCTAAGGTAGAATTTAAGTGTACTTACAGTTTTTTCAATATCCGAATAACTATTTATAAGAACAGTAGACATATTTTTTAAAGCAAATTTAATTTTACATAGCTTTTCTTACCATAATGCAAGGTAAGTGTAAAAATTAATTAAATAAGAATAAAAACGGTTGAACTGTATTATTGATATCTTATAGAAGATATCTTATAGAAGCTTTGGAATTTTTTTTGAAGTTATGTATTTATGTCTATTAATCTCTTCCTGACACGAAGTTTTAAACGCCATTTTGACATAGATTATTGTTTTTGTTTCTAAAATGTTGCCTGTTTTCGTTATGAACGTATAAAAAAACAGGTATAGTTATCCTAAAAACATTACAATTAAAATTATTTCATTTCTTTTAAGTTTTTAAGTTAACATCGGGATGTCTATTAACCTCTGTCTGACATGAAGTTTTAAACGTTGACATAGATTATTGTTTTTGTTTTTACAATGTTGCCTATTTACCTTCCAATCTACATATACATATGTAGGTATAGAAGGTTATGCAATCGACTTTTTTTCACTGTCGCTAAATCGCTCATTTTACAACTTTTGGCCAAGTTTCGCCAAGATCGGCAATTATGTCTGGATGTCTGTGTGTGTGGATGTATGTTAGTACCTACGATAATTCCAGAACGAAAATTTTTAAATTTTTTATTTAATCTTGTTTTCATTTGACTTAGAGTTGATTAGATTTTGAGAGAAATCCAGCGGCGGTGAGGGCGGTTTATTAGGGGCAGTTTTTATCAAATATTTGTAAAACAGCTGCATATTTCAAAGATATACAAATACCTAGATATAGACCTTAAATATATCAACTAATTGTGTTCTATGCATTTTTTGACATAACGCGTAATTTAGCGGCAACTTCCTCAAGTTCCTAAAGTAGAATTTAAGTGTTGGTTCAATTTTTTTCATTATCTGAATAATGATTAATTTTATAAGAAAAAGTGTACACGTATTTTTCAAAGAAAATTTAATGTTACATAAATTTACTTTATAAAGTTTTTTAATGTAAACCGAAATAATTGTAAAAATTAAATAAATATGATTGAAAATTCAGACGCTGTGTTATCGATATTTTTATAGAAGTAGGTGGATTTGGAATGTTTTTACGTTAATATGTATTTATGTCTATGAATCTCTATCTGACATGAACTTTTAGATGTCATTCTGGCATAGTTATCCTAAAAAATTTGAATAAGAGTTATTTTATTTCTTTTAAGTTAGCATGTAAATGTATATTAACCTCTGTCATGCAGTTTTAAACGTCTGTTTGACATAGATTATTGTTTTTTGCGTTTGCAATGTTGTCTGTTTTCGTAATGAACTTCTTATAGAAAAGGTTGCATAATTATACTTAAAAAAATGTTATTAAAATTATTTCATTTCTTTTAATTTCTGTTTTGTAGGTTGGAAGGTCGTGTGGTGTTCCACGCCAGATACTTTTGTAAAAAACTTATTATGAAAGAGGATGCATAAATATCTTAAAAAATGTTATTAAAATTGTTTCATTTCGTTTAATTTCCATTTTGTGGGTTGGAAAGTCTTGTGGTGTGCCACACCACATATTTTATATTTATAATTATATAAATCTATACGTTTCGATAACAATTAGTTATCGTCCCCAGAAGTGTAATTGTTATCGAAACGTATATATTTATATAAATACAAATATAAAAATATGCCATCTAAACCCTCAAGCTGAGTTATTTATTGAACTGAAATTCCATACCGCATGAGTGGAAACTAGAATTAAAACGAAGATTTCACTACATTACTTAAAATGACAATTGTTTCGATAACACTGTGTCAGATGGAGTATTTAAGCTACATTTTCTTACAATGCATAAGTTTTTATGCAATATTTAACGTGTTGTTAAGAAAGTGGGCAGTAAACAAGAATTTTGATAATTAAAAAGTCGTGAATTGAATACATCTAGTTACTATTAAAATTATGGTTTTCTGTATTTAAGTGTGAACCAATGTTTGATTTATTATTATTACATTGTAAAGATTTAAAATATTGAGACACTCTAGTTTCAAAACTTCCTGTTTAACCGATATAGTATTTAGCAATTACCACAATTCAAGTTATTAACTGCTTACTTATCTCTCCTATCAATTTTTTACATGTTTTCGTAGTGTATTGTTCCATTTAAAGGCTATATTCAAATCAAGTTTTCTTAATTCGTAAGAAATTATTTTTGTAGGTTTTCCTACATATGCTAAAGAAAAGAGATCCTTTCTTAAAACTGGGATTTTAGGGCAAACTAAATTTAACGCTTCTTTTAATAGTTTTTTATGTAGGTAATATTTTATTTAAACACCCGTCGGGGTATCTGTTATTTACTGCTATTGGTTTTATTAAATTAAGTATAAGAATTAAATGCCACCATCTTATAATTATATGGATGGACAGATAAGTTATGCACTACTGAGTTTGTGCAGAAAGGTTTGTGAAAAATAGAGAAATCTAGTCTATTACCTATCTATTTTAGTAATAGTTAAATCCAAAAAATTTATTTGGTTATTTTTCTCTCTCTCTCTCTCTGCAGTAAATTCTATAGATCGATAAAGTTTATGTAAAAAAATTAAAAAAGTAATTTAGTTGTCTATTAGAGCCTGTGAAACATGAAAAAAAATTGTCAACATATCTGTACCAAAATAAAAAAATGTTACTAAGCGGGTGGTTATGTATTTGATTGTCTAAATTATCTATATCTATATATGTGTATATACATATATATATATATATATATATATATATATATTATGAAATACAATTTTGATCTAAACATACTATTAAGGTATCTAATACATCCTGTTTTAAAGAGGGATTAACGTTTTTCTTTGTTGACATATTGCCAATCCCAGGTGTAGAGGTAGTAAATATTATAGAAAACTAAAAATGCTCAGGTCAGTTCTTAAACGAACAAGTAGATGTACACAATTCACCACTTTGCAATTTGTGTTACAAATTTATGTGAAGCTGAAGAAATAGTACCTATATTTTTAAAGTTTCAATCGATTGTGCTAATTAATACCTACAAAAATTAGTATTCATTTTATGTAAACAGTTTTGTCATGTCTTCAGTGTCATCTATGTCAAGAAGACCTCGAGTTTTTGTAATTAAGCACGACCTACTTGATACATATAATGAAGAGGAATTTAAGCGCAGGTTTAGGCCTTCTAGAGATTCTGTTATGTACCGTGTGGCCAACTAAGAATGGACGCCGGCTATATCTCGGGAATTATAAATCTGACAAAATTGGAAAAAATACTAATAGATAAACAGGCCAAAAGAAATTTCTACAAATTATATGAAAATGTAAATTTTCACCATTATCACACATAATAAAATACTTACCTTTTTTGGGTTTTTTAATGGTGTATATCTGTTAAAATTGTTGAAGATATTACTACTGACGAAGATAACTGTAAGTGTTATCGAAACGTTTAGATTGTATAATTTAAAATACACCATTAAAAAAACCTAAAAAAGATAAGTACTCTACAAATTAGTTTCTAGTTCCTGCGATGGCCGCTAGGGGGCGTACACCAACACCAAATTAGAAAATCGGCTTTTTCTCTTAAATCAGCGTTATCAAGATATGTCCAAACTAGTTTTATTATAAATTATTATTAATTTTTTTAAATACACAAATAAAAAGTTTGCCTCGAGTAGGATTTGAACCTACGACTTGTACTTTGCTAGAGTACCGCGCTAACCAACTACGCCATCAAGGTTCAAGCCCCAATCGTTGTAAATTTTGTCTTTATGTAAGTAGAACTGATGCAAATTCTAAATATAATGAAATTACAGTCAAATTACTTATATTAATGGAATGTGAGCCTGCAATATCGCAAGGATTCACACATGCCAAAGCAACTTGACTAATATTAAATTATTATAAGTTTTTGTTATGAACGAATAAGTTCAAAGATAAATATGTAATTAAAAATTATTATTAATTTTATTAAATACATAAATAAAAAGTTTACTTCGAGTAGGATTTGAACCTACGACTTGTACTTTGCTAGAGTACCGCGCTAACCAACTGCGCCATCAAGGTTCAAGCCCCAATCGATGTAAATTTTGTCTTTATGTATGTGGAACTGATGTAAATTCTAAATATGATGAGATTACAGTTAAATTACTTATATTAATGGAATGTGAGCCTGCAATATCGCAAGGATTCACACATACCAAGGTAACTTGACTAATATTACATTATTATAAGTTTTTGTTATGAACGAATAAGTCAAAGGTAAATATGTAATTAAAAATTATTATTAATTTTATTAAATGCATAAATAAAAAGTTTACCTCGAGTAGGATTTGAACCTATGACTTGTACTTTGCTAGAGTACCGCGCTAACCAACTGCGCCATCAAGGTTCATTATGTTTAGAATTTACATCAGTTCTACATACATAAAGACAAAATTTACATCGAAAAAAACTCAACCGACAACGTTAATATTTTATTAGAAGCACCCGAGAAGTCTCTCTCAAACGATACTTAGTGTATAAAAATCGGTTGAATTAAAAAGAAATTGTGGCATGTTTTTCAAGCGAACATTTACCTCTTGCTAAAAAAAAAGAAAATGTTTCAAAAGTTTACGTAGTTTAGAATAAAACTATTTTGGACATCTTGATAATTCCGATTTAAGAGAAAAAACCTATTTTCTAATTTGGTGTTAGTGTACGCGCCATCGCAGGGACTTGAAAGTAATTAGTACTTTTTGTATAATGTGGCCAAATTGACAATTCTCGAGATATAGACGGCATCTATTCTTAGTTGGCTATTCGGTATATTCTGGATTTAATCGGAAATCGTTTAAAACCTTTAACAGCAAGAAATACATCCATATTTGGTTTTTGTTGGGTACGTTTCAGATTAATATTGTCAATCATATTAATGTTACAAAAGATACAGTTTCTAAAATTTTGCATAAAATTAGTGTTGTGATTAATTAAGGTAGATGGATATATATATATATATGTATATATATATATATATATATATATATATATATATATATATATTAAAATACGTTGTAATCTAGGTGACTATCTAAATAAAATATTCAGTTAACCAGTTTGCCTTCTTGGTTATGTATAAATACTATTAGATTCACTAACAACACACCACTAAACACTAACTATATCGATCCTACTTAGCGCCATTACATGCACTCGAACCACTGTATCACCCACTACGATTGTGGCGACTGTTTACACGTGGTAGGTGGAGGCAGACATAGAGGAGTCACGTGACTTCTCCACCTACCTGAGCAGAACAGTGCGTGAGAATTATTACTTTGACTAACCCATGTTAGCTGTTATTCATAATGTGTAGTTAAAGTGATTAATATTACTAACTGTTTATTTATTATATAATATATATATATATATATATATATATATATATATATATATATATATATATATATATATATAGCATGTTTCAGAGTAAGCGCCTTATTTTTTAGTCACGCTGTGGGCACTATTTTCAAAATATTTGGCAGTAATATGTTTTAGGACATTCTCTACACAGATTTCAATTGGACGAGTTATTTCAAAATGGCGACTTTCAATTTTTTTATTATTGTGATCCTAAAAACATTCTTTTTACGATAGTATTTCGTTTTTCTTAAAAATTCATTTCTTTCCCTGTCAAAAAGTAAACTAACATTTTAATCTAGTAGCGCATGAATGTTTTACACTGCATGTTATTTTTATCCAAATATCAAGTAGCGGTAGACACAAAAGAAACAATTAAATTGTAATTTTAGTAGTCAAACGTCAATCAATGCAATTTAGTTGTCAGTGCTTGTTAATAACAATTACATTATTGAAGATTATAATTGTTAATTTAAAATTAATTGATTAATTAATTGATATGTTTTTAAAATGCCATTAATTTATACGAGAGACGAGTTAATTGATATGCTCCTAATATTTGGAAAAACAGATGAAGATCCTTATGAAGCAGCCAGATTGTACAGAAATAAATATCCAAACAGAAGACACCCTGACCATCGAACATTTACTAAATTATTGGAGAGAACGCGTGAAACGGGAACTGTGGAAAAATAAATTTTACCCATTCAAAATGATTCTTCAACAAGAATTAACCGAAAATGATTTTCTGTTAAGAATTAATTTTGCACAAAATAGAAACTTTTTTAACAACGTTTTATTTACGGACGAAGCAAGTTTTCGAAATGATGCTGTTGTTGTAAGACACTGGACCCTTGAGCGACGTTGTCAACATTGATGGAGTTTAAACGTGTGGTGTGGAGTTATAGGACAGCACATTGTTGGGCCAATATTTATTAATAGACTAACTAGAGAGAATTACCTCAGTTTATTAGAAAATGAAATTCAAAATCATCTGAATGAACTCCCACAAAATATAAGAAAAATTTGTGGTGGCAACAAGATGGTGGTCCGGTACATTATGCCTTTCCAGTTAGGGAGTTTTTAAATAATCGATACGAGAACCATTGGATTGGTCGTGAAGGACCAGTTGGTTGGTCACCTAGGTCACCTGATATGTCACCACTGGATTTTTTTCTCTGGGGATAAGTAAAATCCCAGGTGTACATCGCTGAACCAACAACTATTGAAAATATGCATGAGAGAATTCGTACTTGCATAAACGAAATTTCTCCGCAAATTATCCTTCGATCTATTGGCTCCATTGGACGACGTTTCGATTTATGTATTGAAGAGGAAGGAATACATTTCGAGCTATTTTTGTAAATACCTAATTTTTATTTGATGTAAATTTCACATTTTGAGTTTCAAAAAGTACATGTTTATTACAAAATAAAGCTTAATTGTTTCTTTTGAGTCTACCGCTACTTCATATTTGGACAAAAATAACATCGAGTGTAAAACACTCATGCGCTACTAGATTAAAATGTTAGTTTGCTTTTTGATGGGGAAGAAATGAAAGAAAAATGAAGTATTATCGTAAAAAGAATGTTTTTAGGATCTCAATAATAAAAAAAATTATTGCATTACATTCAAAAAAAAGGAAATTGAAAGTCGCCATTTTGAAATATTCGTCCAATAGAAAATCTGATATCACCATCGTGTAGAGATTGTCCTGAAACATATTACTGCCAAATATTTTGAAAGTAGCACCTATAGTGTGGCTAAAAAATAAAGCACTTACTCTGAAACAGGCTGTATATATATATATATATATATATATATATATATATATATATATAGTAATCAACGGAGAACGGGTAACAAGAAGACCTGATACATACATGCAATAAAATCGCTAAGCGACCTACTTTATAGTTTTTTTCTAAATAAACGTTTTCGAAGTATTCGCAATATAGTGGGAAAAAATATTTTTCTAGTTTATATTAAATCGTCGTAAAAGAGTAATTATTTCTTTACTACAATCGATGGGTGTCGAATACGTATGTTTGAATGAGGTTGTCTAGTAAAAATATGTATTAATACTTCATTTATTTTATAGGTTAATTAAATAAAGTGATTAAAACTATTTTAACAAGAGGATTGGTACCATCAGGCTTAATCAATAAATGCAAATCGTATTAAACGAAAAGCTCTGAAGGTTATTAATACTGATATCCAAAACGGCGAGCAGATTGAAAAAATATTGAAATTGAAGAAGGAAAAATATAATTAAGAGGAGGAAAACCTGTATCCTCTACTGCTTTCAGAATTCGATAAGTCCAGACTGAAGGCTTGCAAATTGAAAGATCCGAAACTTCAGTTAACCCCCTGAAGGAAAACACCACTTAAATAATAATAAGGATAAAATTGAGTTTGTGGCCTCTCCTGTCACCACAGATCTGCAAGTCACTCCTGAAGGCAAAAGAATGCAGGTCCAGCAACGCCAGTTGTTAATTGACAAACGTCGCAATAATATAAGAAAATTGAAGAAGTTGAAAAATACAAACTGTGTTGAAACATACCGCAGTGAATTAATTAAAAGTTGTAAAAATTTGTTGATGTAATGAAGAATAAAATTTAATTACAACTTCTGATATTTCACTGTTACCACAGTGAAAAATAAATTTCTAAACGCTCGGTAATTAACCACCGGCTGCCCCAGATGTAACCTGGCATCGTGCCATCGATAACCAGAAAAATGAAATTGAATATTTCGTCAAGATTAATTAAAGAGTGTTTATCATTGAACATTTAATTGAATTCAGAAGCGCGAAGTGAGTAAAAAAGAACAAGCTGAACCCCAGGCGAGTGTTCCAGTTGTAAAGAGAAGCATGGGAATTATTATTTTTCTTAAGCAAAAACTAGGCGTGAGGTCACATAAACAATGGCATCTAAAACAACCGATTAACTTGGAAAAATCTGACATCGTCTGGATGTTAAATACGTCATGTAGATGTTAACTTAAAATGAAAAGAAATCTTCATTTTTACTTATACATTTTTGTAATAATCTCCATGGCTCTTTTTACACTTAAACACATTTCACGCTTTTAATTCAATTAATTAAATTTACACTGTTCAATTTTCTTTACTTGATCTTAATGAGTAACTCAATTACAGTTCTCTGCTTATCTGTGACTCGATATTAGGTTTCAACTGGGGTAGCCCGATGTTATAGGAGACGGTAAATTGAGACTTTCAAGCTGAAATGTGATGTCATCATCGCTCTTTTATGCGCATGCCTTATCTACATGAATACGAATATTTAAAAATGGTTTAAATATCACTTTCAATGTCAAACTGCTACAGCGCTGGTGGTGTCGCTTGCAACTCTTTTGGTGCGGGTTCGAATCCCCGGCCATACAATTTTTTTTTATTACAAGTTTTTGTTATGAACGAATAAGTTCAAAGGTAAATATGTAATTAAAAATTATTACACTAGCAAAGTACAGGTCGTAGGTTCAAATCCTACTCGAGGTAAACTTTTTATTTATGTATTTAATAAAATTAATAATAATTTTTAATTAAATTTTTTTTTAGGTTACTGTAGTTTTGTTTATCTAATCTACTTTTAGATTACTGTAGTTTTTTTTATCTAATCTACTTTTAGGTTACTGTAGTTTTGTTTATCTAATCTACTTTTGCTATGTTTTACAGTGTATGGGGTTTACAATAGTATGGCGCCAAAATGATGACGTCTAACATACATGACGTCATCGACGGAAAGTCTCAATCTACCGTCTCCTGATGTTATTTGCGGAGTCTTCCATTGTGGTGCCAGTCAGAGGTCATCAGAATCCAAATTTTAGTTATTTATTTTCAACATTCTATATATATATATATATATATATATATATATATATATATATATATATATATATTTTAAGTTTAAACATGTCCTAATGGTCGGATGTAGCGCCGCCTAGGAAATACACCGAAATCGATGATAAATCAGAATTTCCCATCCCAAGAAACCTCCATATAAGAAATGTGACACCCTGTAGCTTCATTATTATCAACTTTTGGACTAAGGCAAGTTTAGTTAAATCGGCTTATTTTCACGTAAGTAATCTTCATTATCCTTTTGGCTATGCAATTTAGGGACACCCTGTATAGGTATATATATATATATATATATATATATATATATAAATAAGTGTAAAAATTAAATAAATATGACTGAAAATGGTTAAACCATATTATCGATACTTTTATAGAAGCGGGCGGGTTTGGAATTTTTTTAAAGCTAGCATCTAGATGTTTATTAACCTCTATCTGACGTGAATTTGTAAACTTATAATAACGGTAAATGTCTGTTTGACATAGATTTTTTTAATTTTTAGAATGTTGATATTTACGTAATCAACTTATTAAAAAATAAGTTGCATAATTATTTTAAAAAAATTGTTATTAAAATTATTTCATTTCTTTTAATTTCCATTTTGTTGGTTGGAAGGTCGAATTTTGTTCCACCCCAGATAATTTACTTTAAATATTAATATTTACTAAAAATTATAAAAAAAGCAGCAACATTACTTAAATTTTTGTATCTTTACTAGATACTGTATATAATTTGACATTTTGTACAAAAAAATGAATAGTTTTTGAATGAATTAGTTTTTATGGGAACAAACTATTATCACGTTTTTTGCATAAAAACCACAAAGATAAATGATAAAGCGTGAGAAGTTTTTAAACTACCGGTGTTCTTATTTAACAATTAATTTTTATAAAAATATTGAAATGATTCCGTTACATTAAAATATAAAGATTACCTTCTTTCCTTTATCTTCATCTTTTCCACCCCACTTTAATGTAACTAACAGAATTATCGCACAGATAGCAATAAAAATGAGTAAAGCACATAAACATGATCGAAACGATGCGTCTTTAGAATCATTTTCGCCGATGCTGTATGAACCCCTTGCCATTTTGGAAGAACAAAACCTGTGTGAATAGCAATACCTCAGCAAACTGTTGTTATCTCTGTCTTAAAGGAAACCACGGTTCGACACAGGATACAATTAACCACATATTATCACGTAATTACAAAAAGAGTTTTTATGTATGTCATTAGATTAAAATATATTTTTTGCTGTCTTAAGGTATAAAATTACAACAGAAAAGTTTGGAGATGAAGTTTGTCAAATTTTATTTCCCACCCGACTCAATTTAAAGATGTATGTTACTTATTAGTAGAGCCCGGAAGTTGTGGCAATTGCACTTTTTTTTCCATAAATACAATTTTTAAGAATGTTTGCTTTTAGTGCAATTTATAACTTTCCCCACTGTCAGTCATTAGTGATAGGCGCGAATGGGTATTCCCTTAAAAGTGAGGTGAAACTGAGGGTAATTAATTGATTACCAGTTTGCGAGCCCCGTTGCGTTTAAATTTTTCGATCAGTATTTAATTCTGTGGTGTTGGAGTTCACTTCAACATTACTGTTTTTTTTTCAAAATGCCTAAAGTAAAAAGTGCTTTGTGCCATAAAGTGGAAATGTGGATTGCTCCGTTCAACAAAACTACTCAAATTTTTACTAGGGATGGCGTAATTATATTTTGCAACTCTTGCCACATCTAGAATGTGCTTATAAATAGAGAAGGATCTTTCAACTACTACACTAGTGCTGGGGGACGTACTAATATGTAGTAAAATAACATTTTTAATATTTGCATTTACCTGTCTTTACATGCGCATCCAAGAAGTATTTTTGAATAGATAAAAAATACTTCATGGATGCGCATGTAAAGACAGGTAAGTGCAAATATTGAAAATGTTATTTTACTACATATTAGTACGCTCCTATCACTAGTGTAGATATTGAAAGATCCTCTTCTATTTATAAGCACATTCTAGATGCCTGTAGGTGTACTTTCACGGAAAAAAACTCTGAAATGTATGTTGTCGTAAATTTTAATGGCGATTTATTTTAATGTATTTTGTATATAGAATAAAAGTAATGCTATTTTTAGTGCAATTTTTGATTTTTTTTTTGCAATTTTGTACATTTTAATGGCAATGTATGGCGCAATTTTTGAATTTTTTAGTGCCATAACTTCCGGGCTCTACTTAGTAATATTACGAAATGCGGTTAGATAAGTAAAATATACCTAATGTGTTACCCAAATAAGAGAAGATGAAATCTATTGAAATAAAGAATGGGCTGAGAAGCGTAACATTTTATTTTCGACACGTAAATGTTTCAAAGTGACCTACTTAATTCAACTATCTAACGTATAGCGCGCAACACTTGCTTGTTCTCACCCTACAATTGACAGTATTTTGACCAAGTTTGTGCACCAGTTTCTATCAACATTCTATGAACACTCAACAATCAATATCTGAAAATTTGTTCGTTCCTGTGGTAATGTTACCAGCGCGATTTCATTACACACAACAAATTTTTATTATAACATCTAGTATCCCTCATGTTTCCTTAACCAGTAACATGCGATGAGGCAACGAATTCAATATATTATTTAACAAATTGGTTGGAATTACTTCTCAATTAGCCTAACATTAATTGTTCTCTGGTGTTAAACTATCGTCATTCGCCGTAAAGAGGTTTCTCAAGCTAACTCCATAAATATTCTACACTTCTAAGTCGAGGAACACTGCAGGCACACCATAACGTTGATATATTTTATTCTCCCTATGTTGATTATATGTGTGAATTGTTTACCTGGAAACAACGCGGCAATATTAGTGACTCATTTATGATGCACCCTTTGAGCAGTTAGTACTTACTCATTCTAGAATATCTCGTCCTACTTCTCTTTGACTTGAAGTCGCAGCCAATTTCGACACTAATCTAGTTCGGCTATCGAGAAGCACTAAAACTTGTTTTTCTAGCGCGAAATTGTGAAAATAATATCATCACTGAAAACATAATCTTTTGACCCTTATACTTCCCACTGAGGGTAACAATATTCATAAGACCATATTTTAACTTTCTACGGAGCTTAGTAACGTTACGTCTCAAGTTTAACATACGTTATATAGAAATTACACAATAGTTTTATGTCCGCTCTAAACACGTTGCAGTAAAACAGTACGACGGTTACAATACGTTATTGTAACTTTTTACAAACGTTTTTAACGTACCATCTTAAAGATAGGAACGTACTGTAGACGCTGGATTAAAGCTTTATGTGCGCCCTAAATACAGTAACACTCAGGTTATTGTTAATAATAATGCAATTTTCACACGTTTAAATATTACTTCAAAGATTATTGAGTTAAAGCAAACTTTAACCCGTAAAACACATACAATAACTTAATCCTAAACATTCTTTTAGATTTTCGTATTACGATATGAACTGAATCTCCAGATCTGTCAATACTGGATTTATTCCTATGGGGTATTCTGAAAAACATAATTTACCAAAACCGTCATAATACCGATGTTACACTCCAATGATTTGGAAAACGGTTTTCTAAGTAATTCCTCACTGCCAAAGTGTTACAGGCTGGGGCTCCGTCTTAAGGAATATTTTTCAGGAATGTCTATATTTATATTTTGAAAAGCTAAATCAGAACTGCAGGTGATGGTTACCAAGCCAACTATGATTTCCATTTAAAAAAATGAAAGTTTATATTATTACTCAAAAACCGCACCCCTAGAAAAATTCGAAACACTCCACTGAATTAGGCACTTCACAATGTGTTAGTACCGTTGATCAAATATATCAGTATAATAGTATTAAAGAGGTATAAGACCTTGAGTGAGTGAGTGAGTGAGTGAGTGAGTGTGTGTTGAGATTGTGTGATTGAGAGTGTGTGAGTGTGTAACTGTGTGTGTGCGTGTGTGTGTGTGTGTGTGTGTGTGTGTGTGTGTGTGTGTGTGTGTGCTGTGTGCGTGTGTGCGTGTGTGCGTGTGTGAGTGGGTGCGTGTGGGCGTGTGTGGCGTGTGTGCGCGTGAGTGCGCGTATGCGCGTGTGTGCGTGTGTGTGCGTGCTGTGCGTGTGCGTGTGTGCGTGTGTGTGCGTGTGTGGCGTGTGTGTGCGTGTGTGCGTGCGTGTGCGTGTGTTCGTGTGTGCTGTGTGTGCGTGTGCGCTTGGGCGCGTGTGCGCAAGCGCGTGCGCGTATGCGCGCGTGTGCGTCTGCGTCTGCGTGTGCGTGTGCGTGCGCGTGACTGCGCGTGCGTGTGCGTGTGAGTGTGCGTGTGCCTGTCCGTATGCGTGCGCGTGCGTGTGCGTGTGCGTGTGCGTGTGCGTGCGTGTGTGCGTGCGTGCGTGCGTGCGTGCGTGTGTGTGTGGAAGTGGGTGAGTGGGTGAGCGACTGAAACCGAACGTGCGATTTAGGGGTGTGTGTGTCGTGCGTGCAATCGTACTAAAGTAAGCAGTGCATGTATGTGTGTTTCATATTATTATTGTTTAGACATAATCGTATTGTTGTTTGATTTAATTTAATAAATGTTCAAACCAAATTTTTATTTTATATCAGGATTGTCTCGAATTTCTCTCCCAATAGTTATAACCTTAGCTAACAGTTATTCTTCACTTTCAATTGTAGTAAAACGCTGATCAAAATTGTGACAAGTGACAGTAAACAAACGTTTAAAACAATTGAAATAATGCAAGTGGTGTGCTGATTTATTATTACTACAAAAGAGTTTTTAACTAAAACGTGTTTGTGATTATATTTTGTTGTAATTCATCGAGCCATTTTTAAAACATTAAGAAATAAAATTTAACCATCGCACTTGGTTTAATACATATTTGGGGACAAATGTAACAAGACCATAAATAAAGGAAATATATCAATTCTTTTAAACTAAAGAAATCATAAATAAAAAATTTATAAACCAAAGCTCAAACGAAAGTACAACACGCATATTGTTCGCCGTTATCATTCAATATTTCTGTTAGTTTGCGTCAGTGAACGTTAGTTCAGTATATTTTATTTATTACAGTGCTTGAATTTTAACAGAATAATGTATAAATTTAAGTTTTTCACTCTATATATAAAAGAATGGTGCCGCGTGTAACATTACAAAACTTAATGCTTTCATGAACTTGTAATTCACAGGTATTCAGTCTGATATGTAATAATAGTTTACTTTATTAATATTGTCTAATTAAATTCTATGCAAACGATTATTTGTCATACTTTAAAACATTTTATGTTTAATATTGGGCATTAAGTGTTGTGCTTTTTAGGGTTAGGGGAAATAAATATATACGTATTTATGAATCATATATATATATATATATATATATATATATATATATATATATATATATACAGAGTTAGTATAAAGTATGCAACCCCCTGAGTATCTGCTCAACGGTTTATTATTTTTAAATACGATTGGGCATCTCCTTCTAAAAAGATCCAAGGAATCCAAACATGCAATCAGATTTACTGTATCATTTCCGGTTACACCGGAAATAAATATCAACTTTGTCATTTTAAATGAACACCCTATATATTTTTACATTTTTTAATTCCTTGTTTAATTTTGGATGCAATGAACCTCTATATTCATATTTTTATTGCCCGGCAACATGTTTTCGAGAAGTGTTGTAAAATTATTTCGATTACCGATTTCTTGGGTTGTTACTAATGAAAACAAATCTTGAAAACTCGATAACTTAACCATTTATTAATTTTAACAAAAAATAGCATGAATTACAAAAATTACAATAAACGTTCAAAATTACGCCCTTCTGCTATCTGACAACATCCTAAACGGTCTTCAAATTCTTGCAAAGAATTTGCATTTGTATTTGTAACAAAAAGTTTCTTATGCGTAACTCTAACTCATTTAAATTTGTAACTCTACTTCTGTATGCTTTATTTTTATAACCCCTCAGAAAAAAATCGTTGAGGAGATACTCAGGTGGTTCCATACTTTATACTAACTCTGATATATATATATATATATATATATATATATATATATATATATATATATATATATATATATATATATATATATATACAGTTTTCATATAAATATATATGCTGGAGAGCTTCGTTTTCGAGATACAAAATAAATAGAATATTTTGAAAATTTCTAATACGACAGCTTTGAATAATTTAATTAGATATAGGAAATATTAACAAAAGTTGCTTAGAATTTTATGCAGAATCCGAAAATGCAATAACATACAGGATATTCAATTTGAATTTTCAAAGTTGCCTTGGGTTTCTGGTAGAAGTGGCAACGTTGCACTTTTGAAATTAGTTTGAAAAGATAGATCATGACCTATTATGTCTACATACCAAATTTGGAATAGTTGTCTTTTTAGTTCACTTGTATCTTTATAGAACAACAATAATCTTGAATCACCCTGTATACATAACGCAAATACTCAAAACTATTGCTACGACTGACTAGATAATTAAAAGATCTCTCAAAAGTTCCAAACACCTCCCTTTCTATTAAAGAAAATCATCAATGATGTCACCACTCTTACATAGGTAACCTCAAAAATAAATTAATAACCTGAACAACCGCGCGGCTAAAAATAAAATCGACGGGTATCGGGATTTTTCTCTGAAGTTGCCTATTTAAGAATTATTGAATTTATTCCATAATTTAGCCTCTCACTGTCTAATTGTCCCACATTATTTAGGGCTTGTGATGATAAAATACGAAAATCAGTGGCGGAAATATGGGTGTACCATCACCCCTTTTCGAAACAATCTCCTACGCCACTGACTTTATTGTAAATCCAATAACGTGTTCTGATTGATTATGCTTTTGGAACAAAAAGTATGGTTCCATGGTACATGGTAATGTCTGCCAGTGATGCAAAATTTAATTTTGAATTTCAATTTCACGAAGTAAACTATGACTAAGTTTTGACATTTATACGAACAATATTTTAATTCAGAAGTAATTTCGTAAATTATTTTAGTTTGTTGCTGGTTTCAATTTTAAATAAAATGCCTTTTCTATTTTCTAATCAAGAATATGCTGACATGCATTTTGTTTATGCATTGTGTATTCAACAAAATGGTTTTATTTCGAACAATGATTACATTAGTCATTAATTTTTATTTTGAGATTCAAACATTTTGTTTAATATTTATTTGTACCGGCTTTCGGTTCGTAAACATGAATTAAAACTATTTCCAGGTAAAACAAGCTTTTATGATGTTTCGTAATAAAAGCAGAGGGAATAAATGGTATTTTTTTTTTTTTTTTGGTCGAAAATTGGTCTTTGTTGCATTCTAAATACATTTTCTTAATACAATTTTTCGATATCTTGTCAATTTGACCTATTTTTCGGCATCACAGTTAACATTTTTCAAAATTCCGCCTAATCTATGGTCATGTGACAAACGTTACTATGGATTTTTGGTTGTCAGAAGCGAACTGCCAATAGAGTTTTCAGAAATTTCAATAATAAAATTTTTCCCATATGTGTCCAACTTTATGGCCGTCCCTATATATATATAATATATATATATATATATATATATATATATATATACGTATATATATATATATATATATATATATATATATATATATATATATATATATATATATTGTTATAGACGGTATCTTACTAACCCCGGTATAGCAACAGGTCTGTAATGAACCCGACCGCCTGCGCTAATATACAGAACGTTGTGAGGCCCGATTTTATGCACATAATAGATTATCCGTTCCCTGTGAATCCCGGCAGCGTTGTTGATATTTTCTAGCTATTTTACATAGATATGCGCTTATTATTCTCTTTTTTTTCATATTTTCAATTACATTTCGGTTGACCTAATCTACAAAATCTCATATGTCCTTTACGTCTTGGATCAAAACTACGTTTTGTAATTCCAATGTATACTTGTGCACATTAACAAGATAACTTATACACACCGGAAGATGATAATGGGTTTGAAACATCTTTAGGTGACCTTAAATATTCTTTAATAATTCTTGTAGGTTTAAAAATAGTCCTAATACCATATTTAATTAGGATTTTTGTCAATCCTATCTGTAACTTTACCTATAAAAGGAAGAAAAGCAGTACCAACATTAAGAACTGTTTTTTTTTCTTTAAGGTTATGTCTAGAAGGTGTAATAACATTAATATCAGTAAGTGAATATCCATTACCTTGCAAGGATTTTGTTTAATATTTATATTCGTCTTTTAAAAACTCAGGATCACAACTCCGTTTGCTCTATCTAATAAAGGTTTAATTACACAAATTTTCTGACATGGATGGTAGTTGCATAATTTTATCAGTATGTCGGTTTTCTGTAAACCTTAAAAGATAGTGAATTATTATTTTTACATATTAATATGCCAGGAAATGGTAAACCTCCATTAGTTTCTTCTTCCATGGTAAACTGGACGCTAGGATGTACACCATTTATAAAAACCAAAAACATATGTAGTGCTTCTTCCCCATCTCTACAAATAACAAATGTGTCATCTTCATATCCATACCAAACTGACGTTTTTTTTTTGGGAGTATTTTGTAACGCTAATATTTCAAATTTTTTCATGTAAAAATTAGCTATAACAGGACTAAGGGGACTACCCATTGCTACACCATCGATCGGTTCATAGCATTTACTATTCCACTGAAAATAAGTCGTAGTAAGACAGTGCTGAAAAGGAATGGTTATATCCTTTGGAAAAAGGATGATCAATATATTCAATAGTTTCTTTTAGAAGGACCTTTGTAAAGAGCGAAACAATATCAAAACTGACCATTATGTCACCTTCTTCAATTATGAAATTATGCATTTTTTCATCAAAGTAAACACATTTTTTTAATATAATCGGGTGATTAAAGAACATTTAAGGTCACCTGAAGATGTTTCAAACCCATTATCATCCTCCGAAGTGTATAAGCTATCTTGTTCATGTGGAAAAGTATACGTAGGAACCACAAAACATAGCTTTGATATAAGATGTAAATAAAAAAAGATATTTTGTTAATTAGGTCAACTAGAGAAGTCTGCGGTAGCTGACCATGTCTTAAATAATTTAAATTATGACATTCAATTTGACATTATGGAAATATTCACAAATTTACACTTTACATCACATTTTCATTCAAGTTTGTAAAATTTGTTTTTTGGTTGACATTTTTCATTGTTAGCCTTCGACCGTTAGAGGGTGTTCTGATCTGTCATTTTCAAGACAGTTTAACAATATTTAATTTTTTAATGATCTGGTTATAACTTTACTAAAACTGTATTCTATAGTTGACTTTCTACGTTTTCCAAACAGTTATGTTAATAGCAGGCTTATGTTTATGTTTTAATTTTTCAAATTTCACCAAATTGTTTTGAACATCTTTAACAATTTTGTTAGATAATACTACTACTGACGAAGATAACTGTAAGTGTTATCGAAACGTTTAGATACATTGTATAGCTTTGATATACATATACCCCATTTAAAAAACCCAAAAAAGATAAGTATTTTAATAGGGAATAGCGGAAATTATTGTAATTGATTTACTCAATAATGTTAAAATGTGCATATTCAAATTATGCACATACGTGCCAATGTTTTAAAGATATGTTAGCGCATGTTTTTCAATTAAACAGTGATCGCAATGTTGCCGCATGTTGGGTCACACAACGTACTGTTCGTGAAGATCAATAGTTTGTGTGTAAAAGGGACCTCTGAAGCGGCCTCCTTAGAGCTATTCTGTATATAGTGAAGGTATAAACGGACATTATGAAGTCCGATTAAATTTTCGGATTTATACGTTTTGATGCCCATACAATCATATTTTGTTGATATACACATGGATACGCTGTCGAGCCCGTGGACGGACTCAACAATGTTGTTTTGGCCTTTTTCTGTCAAAATTAAAATTAACAGCCCAGTAGTTGGACATATGTATATATATATATATATATATATATATATATATATATATATATATGAGATTTAATTGAGCATAAGGGTAATATAGCAACATTTATGAAATTATTATAATGAATGGACAAGTACATATGTAATCATGCACCAGATTCTACGCTACACAAAGTTTAGTTAACAATGACATTATGTAAATGAACGCTGTACAAGAGAATTTTCACATTTCATGTTTTCGATACGCTTCGGAACGCATAATTTCTGTTGATTATATTCATATAATTCGTTTATGAATAGAAAATCTTGGCTTAGTGGTATGTTCTGGATCAATCCTAAAAAGGAGAAATAATTTGTATTAGATAACGTGACAACGATAACGTTACAAAATATGTATTGAAATTACAACAACATAAGTGTGTGTAGTTAACAATTATTGTGAGAAAACCTTACCTTGGGCGGTGTAGTTGAAGTTTTACAAGCTGGATTTAAAATTATAAGTGAAATAAACGGATGTGAGTACAAAACAGTTCAGAACTCTTTGGAGAGCATACGTTTGGAAAGTGTAGCATACGTTGAGTGCAGCCAGACTGGAACTTAGGGTGAATTTATGTTTTTGGGGCCACAGAACTCGAATATGAACTTATTTTGTGCCTAAATGGTAGAGTTAGTTAATAATAAGGAAAATTTAATATTTGACATTTATATACAAAATGGGTGATTTTATATGTAAAGTATTGATTGTGCTTCAAAACATGGCAAGTGGGGTATCATTTTGAAGGGAATTGTATATAGAATTTATTGGTAATTTTAGTTTTAAGGATTTGGTTTATATAAGTAAGATATTTGTTAATTTAAAAATTAATAATATTTAGAAAATGTGTTATCCAATCAGAGCATTTGTTTGTATTGTAAATTGCTAAGTAGAAAGTTAAAATTTAGAAAAAAAAGGGTAAAGATTTGTAATTTTTCTAATCAGTCCATTATAGAATTTCAAAGGAAGAACATGTACAACTCAGAGCAGGCATAAGCAATTGATGTTATAAAACTAACCTAAATTTGATCTGCGGTTGACACATGTTCGGTTGAAATTTTATAACCTAAAAACGATATGTGTGTAAAATTCGGAAATTGTGTATTTTGTGTTAACGATAAATGTTAAATATGAATATTAATTTATTTAAAAGAAAATTAATTAAAAATACAAATGATTATTTAAATTTTAATAAAAATAAATAAATAATGAAATCAATTACCACTATTGATGAATTCATGTACTTGTTGCATGTAATACATCAAAGAAGATCCACAGCAGTTGCACATGGTAACCAGGGCGTCCAATTAAGGACAAACTAGACTACACCTGGTGAACACACAACAGAAAGTTAAGTAAACTTTAAGTATTAGATTTAAGTTATGTTATATGTTTTCGTATATGTGTAAAGTGTTCAAAGCAGAATATTTGCTAATCCAGGATAACGTAATTTATCAAGAAAAAGTAGAAATATTATTATCAGTTATTATTGTTAGGTGGTAGGCATGTATACTCCATGCCAGCCGTGGAGGTACCACCACCCTTACCATGGGTTCCTTAATATTGGGTCTCCGATTTTCTGAGCTCGGTAAGGGCTGCCGGTTTCCATCATCCTCAATCTATTCTCATCCTTATTCTTCCTTCTTGCCCTCACTGTCTTCCTATCGGATTAAAAGTCCCAAATTAAAAAATAAGATGGCTGTGGTTTCTAGGGTTATAAATTCCGGACGTAAAATCCTGCCCCACTCGGATGTCCGGGAGGGCAGGGCCCAAGCGACCTCGGTCATCGAAAGTATCAACTTTCTGATTCACTACTGCAACATCCGCGGTATCAGGTCTAATCTTAATGCTATTCACCAACATCTTGAACAATTACAACCTGATATATTGTTTCTATCTGAAACACAAGTCTCCTCGGAAAGCTCCGAGTCACCCGACTTGCAATTTCCTCAATACCATCTTCACTCTAACTTTCGATATAAAGGAGGCGTATGTGCCTACATCAAGGACAGAATTGCTTGCAAGAGGGTTTCTTCCTTAAAAAATAAAAATTTTGACGTGATTTGGTTTAAACATTCTGGTCCTAATTTTGTGAAATTCTACTGTTGCATTTATAGGTCTCCTAATGACAGCAACTTTCAAGACTTCTTCGATTACCTTAGTACGAAAGTTGACTATCTCCTGTCTCAGTTTCCATCTTGCGATATCTCATTTGTAGGCGATTTCAATGTTTATAACTCTAATTGGCTTCAATTTTCATCTACTACAAATCCCGCTGGTCATAGTGCAGAAACATTTGCTATTTCATGTGATCTCACACAAATGATTTCTGAACCCACAAGAATCCCTGATAACCCTAACCATACTCTTCATCTTCTAGATCTCTTTCTTACATCAAACCCTCTTGTTTATAAAACTTCCGTTCTTTCGCCTTTAGGTCTTTCCGACCATTGTCTCATAAAAATCATTTCTACTGTACCTAATTCCACTGTTGTTCGCAAAACCGATAGAACCTTGTGGTGTTTTAAGTCAGCTCGATGGAGTGATTTACGGGATTTCTTTGCAACCTTTCCATGGCGTGAATATTGTTTTAAGTCGTCCTCTTCTTCGGACATCGCTCTTTCAGTATCTGAAGTCATCCTCATGGGAATGGAGTTATACATTCCGAAAAAACAGTACCGTGCAGGTCATTCACGTTCCCAACCCTGGTTCAATAAGGCTTGTTCTGATGCAATATCTTTAAAAAATAAATGTTACATTAAATGGAAATCTAATAAATCGGTTGACAGTCATGTAGAATACGTTGGTGCTAGAAATATCTGCAAAAGTGTCATCACTAAAACTAAAAAGTTGTTCGAACAACGAAAATGCAATGAACTAGCTACATCTCCTTTAGGCAGTCGTAAATTTTGGTCTTTAGCAAAAGCCATTAGTAAAAACTTCCGAACATCTTCATTTCCCCCCCTGACATCTATTGATCGGTAGTTGCTGATTCTGTAGACAAAGCCAACGTTTTTGTGGATTTGTTTGCATCAAACTCGTGTCTCAATGATTCTGGAAAAGATGTGCCCTAGTCAACTCTTCTTCATACGTTATGAAACCAATTCATTTTCGGTACAAGCTCTTGGAATCGATCATCAGTAGGCTTGATCTCAATAAGGCGACTGGCCCAGACGGTATCCCAGATATTGTCTTAAAGAAATGTTCCCCGAACTAGTACCAGTCCTATCTAAGCTTTATACGATCTCTATATCTTCTGGGAATTCCCTTCATCATGGAAGTTAGCAAATGTTCAACCTATTCCCAAAAAGGTGATAAGACCGATCCCTCAAATTACAGACCAATTGCCATCACTTCCATTTTGTCTAAAATCATGGAAAAAGCCATCGATCAGCAACTGCTCACGTTTCTTGAAACTAACAAACTCCTTAGTGACCATCAATATGGGTTTAGGCAAAGTCGTTCAACAGGCGATATTCTTTCATATGTGACCCAAGTTTGGAACAATACAGTAGAGCAGTCCGGTGAAACAGTTGTAGTCGCTTTAGATATCTCAAAAGCATTTGACCAAGTTTGGCATAAGTGTTTACTTGCCAAACTCACTTCGTTTTGGTTAAATGACACGCCTATCAACTGGGATTCTAGTTTCCTTGATAAAAGACGAATACGTGTCGTAGTTGATGGGTTTTTTTCAAAAGAAGTTAGCATTAACGCGGGCGTACCACAGGGATCCGTTATAGCGCCTACACTTTTTCTGCTGTACATAAATGACTATTTTTTTCAACAACTAACCCCATCCATTGCTTTGCTGACGATAGCACTCTTCACTGTAGTTCATCTCAGTCTACTCATAGTGATAATCCACCTTCTATGTCAAATCAAGAAATTAAAGCTGAAATGGCAAATTCAATTAACAAGGACATTCAACGTATTCTCGAATGGGGAAGCAATAATCTAGTTTAATTTAATGCTAACAAAACTCAGTGTTGCCTTACGTCCGCCAAAAAAGATCGATCATTTCCTGTTGTAAGTATGAATGGTTCAGTTCTTAAGTTTTCAGACTCTATTACTCTGTTGGGCATGACTGTGTCTTCAAAACTCTCATGGGTTGACTATCTTCTGTCAGCTAACAAAACAGCTGCTCGTAAAATAGGCTTTTTGTACCGATCTAAGAAGTACTTTACCTGTCGACAATTCCTTCTGCTGTATAAGGCCCAAATTCGGCCTCATTGTTAGTTTCAAGGAACGTGGGCAGTTGCTGATCGATGGCTTTTTCCATGATTTTAGACAAAATGGAAGTGATGGCAATTGGTCGGTAGTTTGAGGATCGGTCTTATCGCCTTTTTGGGAATAGGTCGAACATTTGCTAACTTCCATGATGAGGGAATTCCCCAGAAGACATAGAGATCGTATAGAGCTTAGATAGGACTGGTGCTAGTTCGGGGGAACATTTCTTTAAGACAATAGCTGGGATACCGTCTGCGTCAGTCGCCTTATTGCGATCAAGCCTACTGATGATCGATTCCAAGAGCTTGTACCGAAAATGAATCGGTTTCATAGCGTATGAAGAAGAGTTGACTAGTGGCACATCTTTTCCAGAATCATTGAGACACGAGTTTGATGCAAAAAATCGACAAAAACGTTGGCTTTGTCTACAAAATCAGCAACTACCGATCCGTCAATAGACGTCAGGGGGGGAAATGAAGATGTTCCAGAGTTGTTACTAATGGCTTTAGCTAAAGACCAAAATTTACGACTGCCTAAAGGAGATAGCTAGTTCACTGCATTTTCATACTAGAATTCGCAATCCAATACTATTATTAATTAAAGATGTAAACCCATGACTTGTTGATGTGTACAGGGTGAGTCAAGCTCTACGGGACGGAATCTTATGAGCAAACGGTAAGAAATAATAAAAAGTCCTTTTACAGGCATATGTAGATTAGTAACAGCTACAATTTAAAATTAATCTCACATATACAAAGTGTTTAAAATTCGAGTAACATATCAAAGTTATGTTTTTTTTAATGAAACTCCCAGTGTTTTATTAAATTTTTCAATTACGTTTTAAAAAATAATGTTAGTTTATTACGGTGTTCTTGAAAATAATTAATTGCAGCTTATCAAGTCAAATTCAAGCTATAATGTTTTTGCTTATTTATTCTACACTCTTCAGGTTTTCATTCGGTATAATTACAATGATAAATTGTTATACAGGGTGTTCCTGTCAATTGGTTTAATTTTTATCATCTTTTTTGTGGAATTTCTTTGTTATTTTTAATGGAACACCCTGTATTTTATTACATTTTTGAATTTACCATACAAAAATATAGTTTATTTATAAAGGGTTTCGTATGCCTATTTTTAATACTTTCCGAGTATTTTGCATTAGATTACTAAAATCAGTGCATTTTATTATTTTAATACAAAATTTATAATAAATGTTCAATATGATGTCAGGAGTTATCCTGGCGAATGCACTTTGAGTTCGTATTTTCATTTCTTCGATGGTTGTTAAAGGTTTCGTATGTCTATTTTTAATACGTTCCGAGTAATTTGTATTAGTTTACTAAAGATACATAAAATTTGTATTTTATTCACAACGGAGGCTGTGACTTTAATTCAGTATCTGTCAAATGTGCTTATTGTTAATAAAGCATTGCTAATTTCATATCTAGTTTTTTGTCATTGACTATAAAATGAAAAAGTATTCGTTAGAAGATCGTGTCAATATGATTTTAATTCTTGGGGAATGTTTGGAAAATTGGTTACTGGCAGCACTAGTGTATGCAGAAAGATTTCCTTTAGAAAATCATCCTCGCAAGGAAGTCTTTAAAAGGTTATTGGCAAGATTTCGTGAAACAGGTAGCGTGGCATATAAAAAACGAGAAGTAGATGTAAGTCAATCAAGTGTTAAAAGAATTCTTAAGAAACATCGTTATCATCCATATCACATTGAAATGCACCAAAATTTATACGAACACGATTTTGAAAACAGACTTGAATTTTGTTTACGATTTCTTGAAAAAGAAGGTAAAGAAGAACACTTTTTAAACAAAATCCTATTTGCCGATGAAGCTACATTCGATAACAATCGACTATTAGTTAACCGACATAATTTTTACTATTACAGTACTGAAAATAACCACCAGTACAGAACAACAAATCATCAAAATCGATGGCCTCTAAATGTTTATGGGGGGATAATAGGAGACTAAGTAATAGGGCCACATTTTTTTTATGGTTATTTAAACGGAAGAAATTTCATTAGATTTTTAAGAAGTGATTTTTGTATATGTGAGTCCTGTAAAAGGACTTTTTATTATTTCTTACCGTTTGTTCAGGAGATTCCATCCCGTTGAGCTTGACACCCTGTACAAATGTTTAAATGTTTAGAAATAAGATCGGAAGAATTAATTATATCTAAATTTATATCAACACAATATTATACACCGAATTGATTTCTATGAAATCATTAGTATTTTTCAAGATACTTTTGTACATTTACTATTTATATTTTATGTAAATCTGTGCATTACAGTTATCGTCCTCAGTACCTATTGGTAAAATCTTTAAAAATTGTTTAAGATCTCAGAACAAAAATAACATCTCAAGCAACTGTTAAAAGATATTATCACTACTGAGCATGATAATGATACCTGTAATTGTTATCGAAATGTGTAGATTTATGTAAAATATGAAAATACGCAGTTATAAAATCCAAAAGCTAAGCATCTTAATTAAGTGTAATAATGGTGAAAGTTTACATTTTTGCATTACTTCATTTATCTAAAATTGTATCTAGTTCAGTATAGAATGGTTTAACGATTCTATATGATAAACGGTCAACAGCAGTAATTCCATACTTGTAATCCCTTATTTTGTTAACAAATCTTTAATATGTGTAATAGGTTTGGTCACATGGAAAGAATGAACAACGAAAGATTTACAAAGCAAATTTATGTGGGTGAAGTCGGGCCTGGTATGCCGCATAAAACTTGGCTGAATGGAGTAGAATGTATGATAAAAGAAAGAAAGATAAGGAGCTTTAAAAATAAAAGGGCATTTCAGAGACAATGTATGAATCACGCGGAAGCTAGGGACGTAACACCTAGTTTGATTTTTCTTATGCCGTCTCAAAAAATACACTAATGTGAAATAGGTATGTGTCATGGCCACACACCGCATGTGTTTTGGATTTGGTGTTTCGTAGGTATATTTCTTACGTTGCGATTAATGCAATTAAGTCAATTTTTTATTTAACTGTATGAGAAGATAATAAATAAATTTACAAAAAACAGTTCATAAGATACGTGTATGTGCCGAATTTATTGTTTCCTACTTTATAAAGAGTTTTGTTTAACTTCCATAATTAACCTAACCACAACGTAACTCTCTATAGACGTTACAGATATCAAAGAAGAAAATCTAAGTCTGCTTGAAGTAAGTAACACGTCATAAGGTGAAGTGATATTAGTAAGATTTTTTCCCAATTTTACGTTAGTTTCATTGTAGGTAATACCTACATGCTATCTCAACCTCATCATACGTTACATTACATTAGAATACATTATGCCACAAAAGCAACACATTTCTTTGGTTATGAATGCAAGTAACGTAACATGTTTGACATGAATCAACGCTTGGTTACATGCTCTAAGATTGGCCACACCTATTTATCCGAATATCTATAAAAAAGTTTTCGATCAGAGAGAGCGGAGAGAGTAGATACTAGTACAGCCAATTTTGAGCTAAGTTTACTTCCCCCCAAAATAATAGAAGGCAGTCATAACTAACAAATAACAGATTATCGTTACTGCACAATGCATACTTGGTTATAAGACATTTATATACGTAGTTTAATCATTCCTTGTTGGTTGTTTTACCTTACATGATGTTTGACAATTAGGCGTTTGAAAGTTTTAAGTTACTTTTTGTGAAATCTTTTAACTATTTTTTAATTTATTTACAACCTTCAGTCTCCCTTTGATCGTTTTACATTGTGAAACTGATAATACTCAATTGAAATAATCGTGCTGTCAAAGTTCTTGAAGTTTGAACAAAACAATGTTTCTGTACCTACATTGTCATTTAATGAAAAGGCCACGTATTTCATTCCCTCCCCAATGGGAAGGGCGGGCTGCTCGAGCTTTCCGAGCTTCTTCAGACACAATAATCGATTTCCAGCATACATACATACATTACGTATATATATGCATGGTGGGATTAAGGATGGGTGTGGTGAGGATAGGATCGGAAGGAACGGAGTTAGGGTTCTGAGGGTAAAAATACTACCCCAGCATTTGCCTAAGTAGCCGCGCATGGTGTGCATATACGCAGTGACCATGCCGCTACATGTGTATGAAGAAAACCCCTAAAAACCTCATACAAGGCAGACGGTAATGGGAGTCGAACCCATTACCTCCCAAATGCTAAGCAGGTTATGTCACCACTACGCTTTCAGCTCAGTGGCAGAATGTTCAAAGTTCTTGCCTCTTATCTGAGCGGCGCGGGTTCTAACCTGGCCGAGGTAGTTGTTTTTCTAAAACGAAGAAAAAACAAAGCACTCCTTCTTCTCGCGTAAGAAGTAAAACTGTATATTCGCTGGTGATACGATAATTGACACGTTAAAGATCCCTTAGTAAAGGTGTAATTTCTTTAGTAGGGCAAAATTCTAGTGACAAGCAGTGCTAATGACCATTAGTAGTTGACACAAAGAGATGCCTGAGATTTCCTTTTGTGTCTAGATATTGGCCCACAAAAAAAAAGAACATATTGTAATTCAAAATAATAGTATCTTGCTAAAAATAAGTTACTACATGCATATAAATTGTATACAATACAAGTGTTAAGTGTATGTAAATTGCAATTTTGAATAAAGGTAGGTATATGATTTGAAGTGTAAGGATATGATTAAAAGTAACAAAAAATTTGAATTTCGCGCGCGTGTAAAAAATACTTCCCCCCAAGTTCTGTGAGGGCTCTGTTACGTCTATCAAGTTTAGACACACCCTCTCTGTATTTGTGTTACGAACTCATATAACGTTACACAGTTTTATGCAGGCGCCCTCAAACTTACACATAATGCATTTAACTAAGATGTCTACAGATGGCAGTGTATTACGAAATGGCATTTGGGCTGCATTCAGACAAACCCGTGGTATGCCATCTTGGTCGAGTCATTAGAATATTATATAATGATACTTAAATTACTGATATTCCATATATGTACCAGATAAAACAATTGCATCTTGTTTTGGAAAATCACTAAATAAACTAGAAGTTAAAAATCATTATTAATTTTATTAAATATATAAATAAAAAGTTTACATCGAGTAGGATTTGAACCTACAACCTGTACTTTGCTAGAATACCGCACTAACCACCTATGCTATCAAGATGCTAACCCCAGTCGATGTAAGTTTTGTCTTTATGTATGTAGTAATGTAGAACTGATGTAAATTCTAAGTATAATCAAATTACAATCAAATTACTTATATTAATGGAATGTGAGCCTGTAATATCGCAAGTATTCACACATACCAAAGCAACTTGACTAATATTAAATTATTGTAAGTTTTGTTATGAACGAATAAGTTCAAAAGTAAATATGTAATTAAAAATCATTATTAATTTGATTAAATACATAAATTATAAATACTTGAGGTAAACTTTTTATTTATATATTTAATAAAATGAATAATAATTTTTAATTACCGTAAAGTGGGGTTACTTTGTGACTGCTCGCTAACTTTGAGGAAATCCATTCAAAAACGATCAATTTAAATTTCTGTAGAACGTCACCATGATTATACCATACATTATCGAAAGTCCATCATGTGCTGCCATCTTTTACCAACTTTCCGAATCCCAACTCCATAACCTTAGTGTGTGTCCGAAACAAACATTAGAAGCAAGAAATCCCGTGTCTTAGAATTGTCGTGCTACTTTCTATTATCGAAAGAAAATTGAGCCTATATGTTTAAATACAAGAAAGTGCACTTTGAACTAGTACTATCAAGCTTCATTTTATGCAAGTACAATATTCGATTGAATTTTTTTTTGATTTTGTGTCCAAGACCAAAGCAAAAATCAGGGAATTTGGGGGTTACTTGTGACAAAAAAAAAACTGTCCCAAAGTAATCCCTGTGGAAGTTATAACTTCAAACGTACTTGATGATCACAAAATTAAAATCGAAAACCGATTTTTTCAGGTTTACGATGCCGCGCAATTATAAACGGAAGCCCGGATCTCGAAATTACAAAAATTACACCAACGAAAAGTTAGCAGAAGCCCTTGAAGAAATTAAAGGGAAAAGAATAAGTATACGTAAAGCAGCAGAGAAGTATAGCATACATAAGAATACGCTTTGGTTTAAGCTGAAAGGAAAACATGAGAAGTAACATGGGAGACAAACAGTTTTTACTAACGAGGAAGAACGAGCATTCAGTGGTCCCATAATTGCAATGTCGCCCTTAGATACGTTGTGAAATCCTATTTAGATCGCCGGGCAGGAATGTAAGTTATTTCAATAAAAACTTACCCGGTTCTGATTGGGTAAATTTGTTTCTCAAGCGTCATAAAGAACTCTCTTATAGATTTGCGCAAAATATTTCACATGCTAGGGACGCAACCGACGAAGAAATTGTAAACACGTTCTTCGATCATTTGGAGAAAGAATTGCAAAGAATCCATCCTTCCAATTTATGGAATTTTGATGAAACAGATTTAGTGGATGACCCAGGATCGAAAAAAATAATCACCAAAAGGGGAACAAAGTACATCGAAAGAATCAGAAATGCATCAAAAGCGTGCACTTCTATAATGGTATGCGGAAATGTCGAAGGCAAACTAGCTCCACTCTATATAAATTATAAATCCCAAAAACTGTGGTCTACATGGACTGAAAATGGCCCTCCCAATGCAAGGTATAACCGTACAAGTTCAGGGTGGTTTGATTTTCAAATTTTTGAAGGCTGGTTCCTAAATTTATTACTCCACTATTGAAACGTCTCGATGGACCAAAAGCTATCCTTGGTGACAATCTGAGTTCTCACTTGATTCTGAAAGTTATTCAAGAATGTGAGAATAATAATATTCGCTTTATCGCATTACCGCCAAATACTACACACCTTCTCCAGCCATTGGATCTGGCGTATTTTCGTTCAATGAAAGAAAACTGAAGGAAAATTTTAAACAAACGGAAGGAGACTGCTCACGGAAGCAAGTTCACCTCTGTACCAAAGGACAAACTTCCTTGTCTACTAAAAAAGTTAATGGAGACGTTAGCAGAGAGAGGCGTAGAAAATTTAAAGGCGGGTTTTAGGAAAACAGGACTTTATCCTTTGAACCGAGAAGTATTGAACCGCTTGTGCGGTCGTATTGTCGCTGAAGTTGTTGGAAACAGTTTTATGCAGCATCTTAGCAACACACGAGTGGAAGAAACACGAACGATACAAATAAGAAGAAAAAAACGACTAAACGTTCCACCTGGGAAAAGTATAAGCACTATAGATTTTCATAATATCAGTGCTGTGGATCCAATTAAAGATGATGCCATTGTAGACCTTGCTGAACGACAGCCTTCTTGTTCCGTTACAACAACCCAAGCTAAAAACAAGAAAACACGTGAGCGTCATTATTCCCCAGATACCAGTGCCGACGAAAAGGAAGTTCAATATGCAGAAAGTGTGACAGTCCATGGACTGAAGAATTCCCTTCTGATGAAGACAGACCTGCTGATGATAGAGAAACTCCAGTTCTCACAGAGATAGATTTTTCTACTTTTGTATACATATTATACCGTTCCATTTTTTACTTTTAGTGTTTAGTAGTAAAGTTTAACAAGTTTCGTTTTTTCCGAAGTTATATTCATGTATTTTACGTTCCAAAGCCGTTATATGGAATAAAAGTTCATTTTTTTATATTCCTTATTTGGTATTAAAATTTCCGTTCTTTAAATATCTTTTCTATCACTAACTGAAACCTTTAACGATCCTGTCTGAGTATTTTAGCTCTCTAATGATCATTAAGGAGTTTCTTTGTGACAATATTGCAATCCAACGGCATTTTATATCAAAAATACGAGTGTCACAAAGTAACCCCGACCTCTGGGGTAACATTGTGACACTTTATTTTCTAAATATATTTTTTTTATATAATCGAAAATGAAATTTTACACCCAGAATATGAAAGAGGAAGGTTAAATCTTTCTGCCATGTAATAATTAGTTCATTTTGACCAATAGCTAATGAAATATAAAAAAACCATGAAAACTGTCACAAAGTAACCCCACTTTACGGTACATATTTATTTTTGGACTTATTTGTTCAGAACAAAACGTATAATAAACTAAAAGTTGATCAACATTTTTATTATTACTTCTAATATTTGCATGAAATACGCTAAATGTATCCATTAGACCCAGAGAAATAAGAATTGTGAAAAATAAGTACATGCATATATTTCTAAGATAAGTTTGTAAGTAGGTATGTGGCTATTGTTGACTATTTTTATGCTTAAAATTATCTAATGAAATGAGTATTTAAAACTGAACATGATAACTCAATATAAATACGTATATTAAGTACAACATATGTAATTTATAAAAATAAATTATAAAAGATGAGTAATAATAATATTCAATACAACTGACATCTATTAAGTAAATTAGTAACTATGTAACCGAGTTATAGTCCAGATGTCTCTGATATGCAAAATCTATTTTTAATGAAATGTGAACCTAACCATAAAATTTAAAAACAGATAACGATAAGTCCTATTATTTTAACATTTCAAAGTATTTTTCATGATATTGAGTAATTATACATATTAGTCAGGAGATAAAATGAGATAGTGTTGGAAATAATAGATAACTAATACACTTAAATTAAATGATTGTATTTATAGAAATACATGATACAATTATTGTACTTTAGATATACCTACAATGCTTTCAAGACAGTTTCATAAATTGTACAAAACAATTCTTCGTAAAAATCGCGGTATTCATACAAGTGTTATTAATTTAGATCAACCAGAACATCCATTTAAGCGAACTGTAAGAATATTAAAAGAAGATATATCGAATAGTTTTAAAAAACCTCAGTGGAACTCCAATTTTCCATCAACTGCATTTCCACGTCATGCTGATATTGTCATTATTGGTGGAGCTGCAGTAGGATCCTCAATAGCTTATTACATTAAAGAAAAGACTGGATTGAATGGTTTGAGAGTTGTAGTGATTGAGAAGGATGTTTCTGTTAGTATAATACATAGTTTTTAAAAACTCCTAATTAATTGAAGACCTTTTTAGTATTCTAAATGCTCAACTGTTTTGTCAGTTGGAGGGTTACGACAACAATTCTCCTTACCAGAAAATATACAAATGTCTTTATATGGTGCCGAGTTTATGAGAAATATTAAGAAAAAGTTTGGTTCGGATGCAGATGTATACTTTACACCAAATGGGTATCTTATGCTTGCAAGTGAAGAAGGTGCTCAACAATTAATGGATAATTCTAAATTACAACGTGAACTTGGAGCTGTTAACAAAATATTAAGCAGAAATGAATTAAAAGAGAGGTAAACAGAATTTTAGTTGGTAATCCATTTAATTTTCATAAACTTTCCATAAGATTTCCCTGGATGGAAGTTTCAGATTTAGAAATAGGATGTTTGGGTCTTGAAAAAGAAGGGTGGTTTGACCCATGGGCTTTATTAGGCTTATTAAAACGTGGAGCTATAAACTTGGGAGCTCAATACATTACTGGAGATGTTGTAGGTTTTACATATAAAAATCAACAAGACATAATTGTAGATGGTGAATTAACAGGTAGTTATGAAGGTTTAAATGAAGTGGAAGTGAGTTTGAGATGTTGACGATTATATTAAATTTCAATTCAATATAATTCAGGTTAAATTGCCAGATGGAAGCATAAAACCAATCAAATTTGCTTATTGTATAATAGCATCAGGTGCGGAATCTGGAAATGTGGCAAAATTAGCAAAAATTGGAACTGGCCCTGGAATGCTTTCAATTCCTTTACCAGTAGAAAAGCGGTATGATTGCCATTATTATTGATAATCATATATGTATTAATTTTTGTAGAAAGAGATATGTGTATTGTTTTACTTGTCAGGGAGAAAGTCCTGGTTTGAACACTCCTATGTCAATCGATTACACAGGATCATATTTTCGACGTGATGGGTTAGGGGGAGCATTTATTGGTGGTGTATCTCCACAAGCTCACGAAGAGCCTGATGTATCAAATCTAGATGTCGATCATGAATACTTTGATAACAAACTTTGGCCTTTATTAGCAAAACGGGTACCAGCTTTTAACAGTATAAAGGTACTTTATCATATTAATGTTTTTTTTATTATTAATACACATTTTAGGTTCGAAGTGCATGGGCTGGTTATTATGATTTTAATACATTTGATGAAAATGGAATAATTGGTCCACATCCTTACTATTTTAATTTATATTTTGCCACTGGTTTCAGTGGTCACGGTATACAACAATCACCAGCAGTTGGAAGAGCAATTGCTGAACATATAATAGATGGTAGTTTTCAAACAATCGACTTAACTCGCTTAGGATTTGATCGATTAATAGTACAACAACCGATGTTTGAAATGTGTATAGTGTAATAAAAGAAACAGTTTAATTGAAACTATTTTATATTAACAATGTTTAAATAAAAACAATTTATTTATTACTTGAATTGAGCTGGAGTTGGGCCAAATAAACCATTGCCTTGTTTTGATGCTGCACGAGATGGAGCAAATCCAAGTAATTTTTGTATATTTTGTCGAATTGACATCGTACATAAGATGTACAAAAATATGAATGAACAATCTGTGTAGTCTTCTCCTGATAAATTACGATGGCTTAATCCTTGAATCCAGGCTAATGGAATGAAAGGTAGTTTAGCTACTACTCTACCGTCAAAGCTAAAACATAGTTATTGGGAATACTCTTGATGTAGTATATAATTAATTACTTACATGCTATTAAACATGCTTAATAAGGCTGTGAAAGCAAAACCAATTGCAAACATTGATTTCATTTTTACTAAAGATAGGTCACGATTATTATTCTTTAAACGTTCCTCTTCTCGCTCTATTTTTTTTTTATGTTGTTTATCTAAAGAATCTCCATGCGCCTCTTTACGTTTTTCCACTAAAAATTTATGCCATTACGAACTATATAAAGGAAATAAATTAAATTCTCTTACGCCTTTTACTTTGCTTTTCAACTTCAGTCTTTAGTTTTTGATATTTATCTGTTCGATATACCATTAACCAAGTTAATCCTTCTCCCAAAAACGCTGTACAAATTGATATAAATACTATGAGTAACGTGTCAGTCCACATTTTTTGGATTTTTACAATTAAAAAGGGAGATAAAATTAAATATTAAATTAAGATTTTTGAGGTTATTAAAAATTTTATGAAGTTGAACTACCAAGACATTCTAGATAACTAAACTACGTGTCTATTTAAGGCAGAGATAGTGGAAATTTGTGTTTACAGATGTCGCTACGATTATTGCGACATCCGCCTGCCTTATTGAAACATTTGAATCGATAAATCATACAAAGAAAACTTAGATATTAAAATCAAGATACATTTCTAATTATTTTAATATTACGTGCATTAAATTTTATTTAAAAGTCAGGTGATACTGGCAATGTGGCAATTTGTCTTGTAAGGGAGGAAAGCACATCTTGTTTCCCTAATGAAAAAGATACTTTCTTCCAGAGGTTGAACAGATAAAATCGAATTATGCACAATAGTATGCCACCAAAATTACATCAGATAAAACAGCCAACATAGAGTACCTAAAGCTTACTCCTGTAGTGATTCAAACTTTATTTTAAATCCCGTGCTCTAACAAATTTCACACTACAGTTAAACCAATTCAAATCGAGGGGGGAACTGTTATATATGTCTATCCAATTTGAATCTCCCTTGAAAAAAAGTAATAACCGAAGTTATCACATGGTTAGATTATAATGCGTGTTTCGGTGGTGGCCAGTGAAGCCTGCCATCAACGTACACCAATACAAAAATCAAGATTCGTTTGGAAGAAAAAAAAAATTATTTAGACTGAATTATAAGTTACGGTATTTATCTTATTTTACGGTACCACACCTGGGCGGACTGCGAATATTGGATTCTCCCTTTCAGAGGTGGAAACGGGTTAAGATTTTTCGGGCGCCACCCAAAGGTAAGTTGCTGTTCAGGCGGTCTTTGAGCCCAGTCCTCAACTTGCACGGTTTCCAAACGGCTGCTCGGGTTTCTCAACGAAGGATAATTCAGGGTGTCGCGGTGGAAGATGTTCTTAAAACAGAATTAATTCGGGCGGACGGCGGATACGATAGCTGACAAAGGTCACAGGTCCCCCTTTTACAAACAAGGATCTTTCACCAAAGGCTGATGATCGATGTAATGATTGTTAATAAATACGAGCCCTCTCAATCTGATTAAATTTCAGGGGCCAAAATTTAAATATGCGGTTATCAGTTGCAAGGCAATTTTACTACAAGACTACAAGCACTAACACAAATTAAATACTTTTTTAGGAGCGAGTATCCATTAAGTTTGAGTTAATTAAGCAATTTAAATCTACTATTTTACCTCATACTCTCAATTGAATGCACTTTGCAATAACGCAGTGAGAACGAAAGGAGGCCCGCGCGGCCTACCTATATAACATACAAAATGTTAGCAGATGCATAATTAGAAATACCAATTCTCCTATGCTCAGACAGGAGCGTCGTAAATTATTTTGATTAAAATTAAATTAATTACTAATTTTTTAATTGTATTAGTACGCTAAAATTATTATTGATTAAATAACGGAGCGATTGATATAAAAATGTACCACTTTGTAACATGCAGAAATCGATATTTGATTCATTAGTACCGACTTCATAATTTTCTATAGTTACTGTACTAAAAATTATCTTTGGATTGAAAATTAAAGATTGATATTTAATGTTTTAATCGTTACTTGCTTCAATAGTATTCATTTTCTAATTTTCTGTATTCACTATAGTACAACTTTTATTTAAAAATTAAAATGGACATAGTAGCGCCATCTAGGAGTGTTTAAGAAGTTCTTGTTGGTTTAAAAACCGCTTCTTTAAAGATACCTGTTGCTTCCGTCGAATTACCCCTTGAGGACTGTACATGTAATCACTAAATAACAAGTTCTTTATTTTCCACAATTTAATAATTTTGTTAACAAATTTAATAACAATGTGTTTGATAAGAAAAATTTTTGGTAAAATCTTCTTGAGGTGGTCTCTCGAGCAGCGATTTTGTGAAAAGTTTATGCATTTTCAGAAAAATTCTCTTTTTCTGGTTCTATCAATGTTACCATTTCTACAAGAGAATTTGTAAAATATTTCTGTACCTGATAAGGAGATTATTCGGTTCAGATGTATTAATCGCTGTATAAGAAAATGTTGCTTTCACAATTTCTTCAATTCCTTTGTGATTGTTAAATTTCTTTCAGTGCCAAATATTATCATTCACTAAATCTCTATTCTCAAGAATTAAAATTAATCTTATTTTGTTAATAAACCACGTAGAGCTCGCCTTCAATCTAAAGAGGTAAAACAACATTATATGACCAAATTACAATTACTTACCTTATCTTATTTTTAGCTCCTTCGATTTTCCTGGATTTTCTCTTCTATTTTCTTCTTAATTATAACTTATAGTTCTACGTTGGCCTTGTTTGTCTTGCTGCTGTTGATGTTTCGTTTGTCTGGAAGGTACGTTATGCTGTGCGGAAGATAGGTACTTCTGCTCCCTGACTGTTTAGTTTAAGAACGGAGTGCTAGGAAAGGGAAACGCCAAGTGAATACTCATGGGTGGTGCAGTATGCGGAAAGGAACAACAGAAAAGGAAGTGCAAAGGGGTGTATAATAGTGGGAATAAAAAGAAAATGGTTGGAAAAAGAAGAAGAGGAAGTACAGCAAAGAAGAGGTATTGTAGAAAGGAACATACAGTGAGATGATAGAAGAGAGGGGGAAGGTATGATAATAATAGGACGGGATTTAAACGCGAGAATAGGGGAAGAGGGGGGAAACAAGAAAACAGAGGGACGAGTAAAAGACAGACAAAGGATAAAGTGTTAGATATGGATGGAAAAGAACTGTTAGAAGTGTGCAACGGAAGGGGGTAGAAAAAATGAATGGGAATAGAGAAGAAAGAGAGAGAGGGGAGTACACGTATATAGGAACAAGGGGAGAATCAATAATAGACTATGTAATAACGAATACAGAGGCTGAGAAAAAGGTGAAGACATTTAGGGTAGGGGAGAGGATCGAATCGGACCACCAACCTTTGGAATTGATAATGGAAGGGAGAGAAAGAGACGATATGGTCAAAGAGGAGGAATTCATAAACAAAGAAGGTATCGGCTGAACAGAGTATAAAGAGGTACAAAGAGAAAATGGGAAAAACAATGTGGGAAAGTAAAAGAGTGCAAAAAATAAGAGAGAGAATGGAGGAAGCAACGGAGAAAGTCAAGTTTCACAATGGTAGGGGGCTGGAAGAGATTGTAGGACCGAGAATGCAAGGAGGCTAAGAGGAAGGCAAGAAGAAACACTGTGGAAAAAACGGAAAGTAGGAAAATAAGAGTATAAATATGCAGTAAAGAAACACAAGAAAACATGCGAGAGTAAAAGGGACGAAAATAAAGAGAAACAGGAATAGCAGATTAAGGATATAGAAGCGGTAGAAGGCGTATGGAAATATTTAAAGATAGAAAAGAGGGAAAGATGGACACAAACGGTAATACAAATACACGAGATATATTTCAGGAACGTACTGGAGGGGGAGCATATACAGGAAGGAGAAGGAAGACAAAATAAGAAAAGATACAAAACACATGAAGGAGAAACAATAAAAGAAGAGGAAGTAATAGAGGCAATACAGAAGGTAAAAAAAAGGTAAAGCTGCAGAAGAAGATGGGACACAAGGTGAAGGATGGATATATGGAGAAGAACAGGTAGCAAAAAGGATGACGGAAAACAAAATATGGAGAGGGGAAGGATTCCCGGAGAGGTGGAGAGAAGGACATATATGCCAAGTGACAAATTACAGAGGAATCACATTGCTAAGCACGGCCTACAAAATATACGCGACCGTACTGGAGGAAAGGCTAAAGAAGAAAACAGAAGAAAAGAATTTGTTACCAGATGGACAGGCAGGATTCAGGAAAGGAAGAAGAACGATGGATAATGTGTACATTGTGAAACACATGGCAAACAAGGAATTAGAAAAAAAAGGGGAACACGGTAGCGGTATTCGTAGCCCAAGTAGTGGCTTTCAATAGGGGGAACAGGCGAAAGCTGTGGGAATACCTGAGAAAAAAAGATAAACGAAAAGCTAATAGAAAGGACAGAAGAAATATACGAAGTAACGAGGAGCAAGGTGAGGGTGAATGGGGAGCTAAGTGAAGGATTTGTAACAAAGAAGGGACTAAGGCAAGGATGCCCAATGAGCCTAAGCCTGTTCGCTGTATACACAGGAGACCTGGAGGAGACTTTAAAGGGGTAACAAGAAGGAGACCTGGTGGTGGGGAACAGGAAAATGTGGTCGCTGGCATATGCAGATGACAGTGCTAATAGCAAAGGAAGAAAAAGAAATGAAGGGGATGTTAAAAATGATGGATATATATATTTGAAAAGAAAAGATCTAGCGGATGGGAACAAAACTAAGGCAATGGTATTGAGAAGAGGGGGAGGAAAAGGAAAAAGGAGGAGTGGAAATGGAGGGAAGAGGATATACAGCAGGTGAAGGAATTCACATACTTGGGTTCCACGATGAGGCAAGGTAATAAAGATGGGGAACGTACAAAGGAACGTGTGAGAAAAGCAAACAAGTAAATAGGGCAAGTGTGGAGTGTAGGAGAGCCTGCTTGGAATGGACTCAAGGAAAAGGAAACCATTATTTGAGAAACTAATAAAAAGTGTGGTGTTGTACGGGGCGGAAGTGTGGGGGTGGAAAAGTATAAAGAGATAGAGGGACTGCAAGAAAAATACTGGAAGTTGGTCCTGGGAGTGGGAAGAGAAACGCCGGGATATATTATTAGAGATGAGGTGCAAGAAGAGAAAATAAGAGTGGAGGCGTGAAATAGAGCGATAAAGTACGAGGAGAAAGTGAGTAGAAGAACGGAGTGCAAAATATTACATGAATGCTGGAAAGAAATAAAAGATGGAAGCATAAAATATGGACAAGAAACCAGAAAAGAGTATTATGAAACAAACTTGTATGCAAAAGAAGAAGTGGAGATACTAAGAAGGATAGGAGTGAGCGCGAAAGAGGACATAACTAGAAGGGACAACGATGTACAAAAGCAGGAAAGATGGAGGAAGGTGAAAGAAGGAAAATATACTGTATGCTATAGGAACATTAAGGGAAAAGGGATACCGAGATATATGAATGGGGAAGGGAGGAGGGAAAGAAAGAAAATATAGCGAGATTTAGATGTGGAAACGAAGAGAGGGGAAACATATATTGGAGAAGGGACGAAGCTAGAAAATGTAGGCTGTGCGGGGAAGAGATAGAGACGATCAATCATATGCTGAAAGAATGCAGGGAGCTAAATGAAGAGGAGAAGACGGCAGAAGAGATACTAAAGGAAGGGAAGCGGATTGGATGGAAGAAACATGGAAAAGAAGAACACAGTTGAGGGGAGAGGAGACAAGAGAGAAGAAGACAGTGTAGGTTAAGTAAGGAAAGGTGATACTGTAAATAGATAAATGTAAACAGCATAAATGTATAACAAATTACTTTGCAATATTTGTAAAAATGGACAAATAAATATATTATTATTGCTGTGTTCTTTTTGAATTCTGTCTTGTAGTTTTAAGCACAATTTTTTTTACTCCGCATAAGAATGTTCAGATCAATGCGACTTAATTTTAATTGATTGGGTATTCATACGTAAATCCATGCTAGGGTCAATCGCGTGAACTGTAGAAGCTTTTCCAATAATATATGCAAATCAAGCTTTGATTATTAGGGAGTTTTGTTTTAATTTTGTAAAACAAAGGCAAGTTGAATTGATACATTTCTGAATTAAAATTTCACTGGGCAGGCGACTTAAAGATATATAACGTGATTGAATCTTTAAGTGCTCGTTGTGAGCTGCAGAACTGCATGGATTTGGTTACACAATGGTGTCCTAGAAATCACCTACCCCTAAACGTTGGCAAAAGCAATATCATGTCTTTCACGCGTAAAATGGAACACATTAGAACTGACTACAATTTGGATTCCCGGCTTCTAACGCGCACTAACTCAATCGAAGATATAGGAGTTACTTTCGATAGCAAATTGATATTTTTAAGTCACGCCAACAATGTAGTCAATTCATTCTTAAAAATGTTAGAATTAAGGTAAGAACCTGCAAACGTTTTTCAAGGGAGGATGTATTGAAAACGTCACATTTTTCTTTCGTACGGTCGCGATTAGAATACGCTTCTTTGATAAGGTTCCCATACTATGCATCTCATCAAAAGACTATCGAAGTTGTTCAGACAGGTTCATGAAATTCCTAGTGCTTAAAGCTGATCAATATCCAATTCGAGGAATTGACAATAATATCCTTTTGAATCGATTTTCAATATCATTAGATACTAGAAGTATACTCACTTCCTCAATATTTATTTATAAACTTGTCAATAATAGACTAAACTGTCCAACTCTTCTGCATTACTTAAATGATATAGCCCCAAGATGTAACGCCAGACAAATCTCAACTGTTTATTTAAGCACTGCTAGAGCAAACAGTTTGTACCAATTGCTTTCCAACCTACATATACACATGTAAGTATAGAAGGTTATGCAATCGACTGTGTGTTCACTATCGCTAAATCCACTTATTAGCTCATTTTACGTTTGGCCAAGTTTCGCCAAGATGTCTCTCTGTGTGTGTGTGTGTGTGTGTGTGTGTGTGTGTGTGTGTGTGTGTGCGTGTGTGCGTATGTGCGTGTGTGCGTGTGAGCGTGCGTGTGTGTGTGCGTGTGTGTAAGTGGTTGTATGTTAGTATCCACGATGACTCCAGAATGAAAATGTCTACGTATTTAAAATTTTGATTTAAGCTTGTTTTCATTTGACTTAGAGCTGATAGGTTTTGGGATAAATTGAGCGCGGTAGAGGGGGAGGGGGGGAGGTTATTATGGGCAGTTTTCGATTTTTATCAAATATTTCTTTAACAGCTGCATATTTCACAGATATAAAAATATCTAGATATAGACCTTAAACTTATCTATTAATTATGTTCTATGAAATTTTTTCATATGATGCGTAATTTAGCGACAAAAAAATGCCTAACCTAAAATTAATTTTATAAGAAAAAGTGTATTTTTAGAGAAAATTTAATTTTACATACATTTTTTACAGTTTTTTATGTGTAGCGAAATAAATGTAAAAATTAAATAAACATGATTGAAAATGCTGAAGCTGTATTATCGATATTTTTATAGAAGCGGGCGGTTTTGGAAATTTTTTTACGTTAATATGTATTTATGTCTATTAATTTCAATCTGACCTGATGTTTTAAACGTCATTTTGCCGTAGATTATTGTTTTTGTTTTCGTTATGAACGTATAAAAAATAGGTTGCGTAGTTATCCAAAAAAAATTAAAATTGAAATTATTTCATTTCTTTTAATTTAAGTTACCATCTGGATGTCTATTGACCTCTATCTGTCATGAAGTTTTAATCATCCGTTTGACATGGATTACTGTTTTTGCGTTTACAATATTGTCTATTTTCGTAATGAACTTCTTATAAAAGGGGTTACACAATTAGCCTACAAATATTTGGTGTGGAACACTACACGACCTTCGATCCTACAAAATGGAAATTAAAAGAAATGAATAATTTTAATAAAATTTTTTTTAGGATAACAGTGCAACATCTTTTATAAGAAGCTCATTACAAAAATATGGAACATTTTAAAAACAAAAACAGTAATCTATGTCAGAATGACGTTTAAAATACCATGTCAGATAGAGATTCATAGACATAAATACATGTTATCGTAAAAAAAATTCCAAACCCCTGCTTCGATAAAAACATCGATAATACAGTTTAAGCATTTTCAATCTTATTTATTTAATTTTTACATTCATTGGGTTTTACATTAAAAAACTTTTTATTTGTATAAAATTAAATATTCTTTAAAAAATACGTCTACACTTTCTCTTATAAAATTATTCAGATAATGAAAAAATTTGAACTAACACATTCTAGCTTAGGTTTATTTGCGGCTAAATTACAAATCATATCAAAAAATTGCATAGAAAATAATTAATCGATATGTTCAAGGTCTATATACAGGTATTTTTCAATTTTTTTAATATGCAGCTGTTTCAGAAATATTTGATAAAAACCAAAAACTACCAGAAATAAACCACCCCTCAACGCCGTTGGATTTCTCCCAAAATCTAACCAGCTCTAAGCCAAATCAAACCAAGCTTAAATACAAAATTTTAAGTACGTAGGTATCTTCGTTCTGGAGTTATTGTGGATACTAATGAACACACACGCGCACGCACGCACGTACGTACGCACGCACGGATGCCCACACACACCCACCCAGCCACACACACTACACACACACACACATACACACACCACACACACACACGCACACACACACTCCCACACCGATACCCATACTCACACCCACACCCACACTCACACTCACACTCACACCCACACCCACACCCACATACAAACAAAACCACAAACACACACGCACGCACACACGCACGCATGCACGCAAGTGCACACATGCGCACGTTCAAACAGACACGCACGCACACGCGCGCGTATACGCACATGCACACGCACACACACGCACATGCACACGCACACGCACACGCACACGCATACGCACACGCACACGCACACACACGCACTCACACATGCACACGCACACGCATACGCACACACACGCACACGCACACGCACATGCATACGCACACGCACACGCACACGCACACCCACACCAACACTCACACCCACATACGCACAAACGCACGCATGCATGCAAGCGCAAACACACGCGCGCTCGCACAGACACACACACACACGCACACGCGCACGCACACGCACACGCACACGCACTCGCACACGGACACGCACACGCACACACATGCACACGCACACGCACACGCAGACGCACACGCACACACACGCAGACGTACACGCCCACGCACACACACACACACACGCACACGCATACGCACACGCTCAAGCTCACGTACACGCACACGCACACGCACACGCACACGAACACACGAACACCCACACACCCACACACCCACGCACCCACAGACCCACACACCACACACCAAACCCACACGCCCACACACCCACACACCCACACGATAGTGAAAACAGTCGATTGCATGACCTTCTATACCAACATTTGTATATGTAGGTTGAAAGGTAAAAATGTTATTAACATTATTTCATTTCTTTTAATTTCCATTTTGTAGGTTGGAAGGTCATGTGTTCCACACCAGATATTTACTTTTATAATAACACTCCAAATTGCAAGATAAAAGGTGTTACCGTTCAAAAGTTAATGGCAGAGGGGTGATGGACTTTTGGTCTATACTGTATCCATATATTTTCTCCCCCAATGAGCAACGTCAAAATGAGCAACAAATTCGAAATCTTACATAAAGGTAAAATTGGGGCTTGAACCTTGATGGCGCAGTTTGTTAGCGCGGTACTCTAGCAAAGTGTAGGTCGTAGGTTCAAATCCTACTCGAGGTAAACTTTTATTTATGTATTTAATAAAATTAATAATAAGTTTTAATTTCAAAGAAACTGATTAAGATTTTAAAAAGAAAAAGTTTTATCTTTGATCAGCTTGTGCGATATGTGTAATGCATGTTGAGCTCATAATTTGGTGTTGTTGCCTCCAGTGATTGTCGATTCTTAACGGATCACGTGTAACGTTTTTGGTCTAATATTTGATTCCTGTACAAAACAATAGTAAATTTTTAAACAGAGCATAATATTGAAATATATAAATTGTCATTTGAGGACGTAAATTTGCTATAAATTATTTTAAATTCAAACCTATACATATAGGATAGTATTTGTTTATTATTAATGTTACATTAACAATAAAGAAACTTTTACAGAGGAAAAAAGTACATAATTTTTGTATTTGTATGATATCTCGATAGAACTACTTTCAGATAATAAAACAATTTTTTTATTTTACTTTGTCAATAATATACGTTCAATCACAACACTTCAAACAAATTTATTATTCAGAAGTATGTACTTTTAACGTTACTATCGTCGACAGGTCGATATATTGAACCAAAACTTTGACTACAGTTTTATGGCTTTTGCTGGTAAATATTTGTTTGCACATGCTTATTAGAAAACAATTATTCGAACTTTAAACATGGCTTGTATAGCGATAACACATCCTAATATGAGTATTATATATGATAAACAACAAATAAAAAAATATTCTTTACATAATTTAATAAAACACCTTTTATTAATGGCACAATGCTTTTCCATATTTCCACTGGACGGTATAAGGCAAGCTCCAGAAAACTTAAAATTTCGCTGGATTTCGTTTAAAACAATTTATTCTTTGGCGACAATAATTATGGTTGCAGTTTATAGTGTACTAATGTTTGTTTACACGATTAAGTACAGTGGTCACTTTTTTGGTTTTCGTAAGTGACGGTACACCTTTATTAACATACTTAATTCAAATATTTGTATTAGTGGTTGTGTTGTGGAATGTTCGAGGATTATTAGGACTAATATTTTTATTTGGGGTTAGTAGATCGTGGCCTCGTTTAATTAAGTTATGGGCGGATATTGAGATAAACATGTCGTGTTATGGACCAGTACCAAAATTAAAATTACGCTTTACAATGTTACCTATTCTGTATGTAGTCTTGGGTGGAAGTAAGTTTTTAAACATTAATTATCTATAAATACGTTTAGTGTTTGTTTTTAGTTGAACATGTAATTTTTCTTTATGGTGGTATTAAAAGAACAATTGCGGAAATAAAGCCTTCGGAATCTTGTTTAGAAAAATTTTTCACATTGATTCATAGTGAGTTTTTTACTTTGTTCGAGTACGCACATTGGAAAGCAGTAGTAGTGGAGGTAAATATTAAAATTAAACATTTTGGTTTGAGGACGTGAGCTCTTTGGTTCATATCCTTTTTTAAGATATTTGTTTCAGTTCTTGTCTGTAGTAACAACATTTCAATGGCAATTTAGTAACCTCTTTATTACGCTCATGTCTACCGCACTTGCTGAAAGGTTTCGACAAATAAAAATAAAAATATGTTCAAAGACGGTAAGTAGGTGTATGGACTTGATTAATGGTAGTGTTTACATTTACACCTAAAAATTTCAAAAATTAAAGTGCTGTAGGTCTGTAGCATTTAATCGGAGAAAACTCTAGAAAATTCTTCTTTTTAGATACAAACTGAAACTGAATGGAGAAAAATTCGAAAGCAGTTTAATAATTTAACCAATTTATGCAGATATCTAAATCAAGATATTTCAAATGTAGTCATTTGGTCATTTCTTGGAAATTTATATTTTCTCTCAGTATCTGTGTTACAATGTCTCTCGTAAGAATCCTCTCCATTATATTATTCTTTGAAATCATTTAGACCAGAATATATTCAACACACAGTCTTAAAAATTATTACCCAATTCAAAAATGATTGTACTAGAAAGAAAGGACACTAAGCATAATATCTAAATTTTGTATGTTTAAGCGTTGAGGATTGTTTACAATGAACACAACAGTAATAATAGTGCTATTAGATAATAGTAGGTGCAATGAGTGAGTAACGATTATCTAGAACGTAACATATATTAAACAAAGTACATACAATAATACTAATAATAATTAATTAATTTTCTCTGCTAATTTATGTTCTATAGCTAATGTAGCTAAACCTTTTAGCCGATTTTGGGTAGTTGTGGAACATAAGAAATGTTTAATTATTTTCAATTTAGCAAATAATAATAATAATAATAATAATAATAATAATAACAATAATAATAATAATAATAATAATAATAATAATAATAATAATAATATAAATCGACTGCAAAAAATACAAAATTCGTTCATTAGACGTCCTCTTGGTGCTTTTTATAATAGCCCAAGTGAAAGTTTATGTGTTGAAGCAGGCGCATTGCCCATATTATTGCACCTTCACCTTAAAATCTTGTATTATGAAGTAAAATAAGGGTCCAACAAAATCATATAAATTACAGGATATTATTTGATAATAATGAAGTCTACAGGAATTGGCGTATGCTACATAAACAGTATGTATGGACAATGAAATGTGCGCTTGAATCCATAGATTACAAACTTCCCTACGCTTTACCTCTTGGCCCTCTTGAAGTGCCTCCTTGGCAGGTATCACAAGTTGATACGATAATGACCTTGGCAGAACACGTTAAGAAAAATACGCCTCCTACAGTTTATCATCAGGAACTACAAGAAATTTTACAAAAATACAAAAATTATTTAATTATTTATACGGATGGATCCAAAACAAGTACAGGTACATGATCTGCCATGTCCGTGAATGGAGTTGAACATAGTTGATCAATGTCCAGAATATACACAAGGTGATTCTAAAATAGGTGGTCAAAATTAGGGAACTTATGCAGGATAGCAATGCACCACCGAATTGAAGACGCTTTCAATGAAATAGTACAAGAGCAAAGACTAAATCGTGTAGTATTTTCACTTATGAGAAGACTGCAACAGTGTATACAGGAAAATGGAGGACACTTTGAGAATTGAAATGATATCATTATCGGTAATTTATTCATATTTTCTGTTAAATCTGTTTATAATCATTTATTTCAATAGTATTCTACTCTCCGAATTGTAATAATACCAATAATTGAGAATTGAAATGTGAAATTGAGTTTTATTCGGAAATGGTTACAGATAGCGAGCTCAATAAGGTATACCTTTTTTATGCAATATTGATCGCAGAATCCAATCGTGCCTTTGGAAAGTTGATACTTTTTGTTAGAAAAAAGTTACGTCATTTTTAACCACAAAAATATGCGGCAACTAGCGCCATCTGCACGATACATTGAAATTAGATAAATCACGTTATTCGGCATAAGAATTATAGGCAATGCTACAAATTTAAAAGCTATTTATTTGAAAACTAACGGAAATACTAAATAAATTAAATTATCAAATTGAAAACTAAACACCCTGTTTCTCCGTAATGGTGTGTTTTACGACCCAAGTTGATATGAACTTTTTGTTTGCATTGCTATCCTGCATCAGTTCCTATTTTAGAATCATCTTGTATATATATATATATATATATAATATATATATATATATATATATATATATATATATATATATCTATTTATGAAGCAGAACTTTACGCCATTTGGCAAGCTCTTCGTTTTAGTGAAATGATCAAATGATCAATGCGTCGCCTGCTTTAGCGAGTGTAACAGGCATGGGTTTATTACACTCATTAGTCATTACTGTCTACATCACCTTCATCACTTTCAGCTTCCCGTTCTGTAATTTCTTGGATAATTTCTTCGTCAGTTTTAAACCCGAAGTAATCACATCGGCATCAATATCTACGTAGTCATCTAAGGGCGCGCAATTTTGAATATTATTGATGTCTCTACTTTCTAACCAAGTAGATAAAGGAGGCTCGTCTTCTTCTTCGAAACTTTCATTTACAGCAGAAACAAAACCAGCTTTTTGTAACAGTTCTGAATTGTTGTGGGGTCACATTATTCCACGCATCACTCATTAGGCGAATTGCATCTAAAACGCTTATTTTAAGATTCTGTTTATTTTGCATTCGATCGATTAACTGTAACACTAATAAGCGACGGTAGAAAATTTTAAAACTCCTGATAATCCCTTGGTCCATGGGTTGAAGGATACACGTTGTGTTTGGTGGTAAAAAATAAGGGTGATGTTGGTTAAATTTTGCAATTCAAGATGCGCTGGGCAATTATCGACCAATAGTAGTAATTATTTATTGTTTTACAATAATTACAGTTTTCTGTGTGCAATTTCAGCGAGTTTTATTTTGTTCAAAAAAAAAAAAACAAATAAATCATTCTTTATTCATAATAAAGGCTTAGTCATTATTTTGTCGTGTTACGTTTCAACTTGTATTTTAACGAGTATACAATTATTCGTGTTGTAACTTGCATTCAATGACTTGTATTTCGACCTCCTACATAAAAGAGTTTACTTGACCGATTTGTTTTATATTTATTATATTATCATACCGTTTGATAAGAAGCAATAATTTTAATAGTGATATTTATTTAACTTCGTTTAATCGTCTATTACTTAGTCACTTATTAGCTCGAATTGATTACTTAAAAGCTTCTATCTAACGTAAGTTAAATAAGTGTTGTAGTCATATTGATAGAAAAGTAACTGTTTATAATTTATTTTTTTTCAAGTTTATGCACTAAATATTTTTAATTGTTACCCATCTTGTTTTAAAGAAACTACTTTAAAGTTTTGCCGCAACCTCAGGAATATTTAAAATACAGTCAAACTCACTTAAGATGAGCACGCATAAAACGAGATTCTGGATATAACGCGCCTTTCGTAGGTAAATGATTGAAATTTTATTAGTTTACTTACTAATTTTTCTCGCTTATTGCGTTCACGTTTCACGGTAAAGACGAGCAAATTTCAAATTTTGTAGTACTTTTTATATACATACTGAAAGCCGTCTCAAGTAAGTATTTGTTAAGAATTTTTGGGATTTCCGTAATTACGTTTCACAGAAAAGGTGGACACATTTTAAAAGACTTAAAATAAATTAAAAGAGATTACCTACTACTTATAATTCGCTTATACCTTCCGTCTTACCAATTGTACACATTGTACCTGTTTTACAAATTAATGCAAGGTATGTAGTTTCTGGTCAGTTGTTACTTTTGCAGCAAGACGTGAGGTTAAAAAATGGGTTCAATAAAACGCAAAACACTTTCAATTCGCGAGAAAGTTGAGATAATTCGGGAACTAGAACATTGTGCAAAAATTCCGCGACGTGCAAAAATATGGTTTACCATTATCTACCGTGTCAACGTTGTGGAATAACAGAAAAACTACACTTGCAGCATTCGGAAACAATTTAACTGACGTGAAAAAATTAAAAAGTGTACTAGAGATGATATTGATAAAGCACTAATTGTGTGGTTTAAAACCAAGGAAGTGCTGGTTTACCCATTAATGGGCCCATTTTAAAAGCGCAGGCTGAGAAGTTCGCGGAACAATTAAATTATACAGACTTTAAGTGTAATAATGGGTGGATTGATCGCTTTAAAAATCGCAATAGCATTATGTGTGGAAAAATAAATGGTTAAGCGAAATCAGTGGACACTAACGTTACAGGTGAGTGGTTAAAAAGTGTTTGGCCGGAATTACGACGAAAATTTAATGATGAAAACATCTACAACGCCGACGGAGCTTATTATTTTTCAATTTAACGCCAGATACCACTTTAAAATTTAAAAATGAAAAATGTATTGGTGGAAAAATGTTGAAAAATCGTCTCACTGTTTTAATTTGCGCCAATATGACGGGAAGTGACAAAAAAATTGTTGGTAATCGGAAAATCACGAAATCCTCGCTGTTTTAAAAATGTTAAGCGCCTACCGGTTGACTACACCTCTAACAAGAAAGCTTGGATGACATCTACAATTTTTGAAGAGGAAATTAGAAAATGGGATGATAAATTACGACGTAACAATCGAAAGATTTTATTATTGGTTGATAATTGCCCAGCGCATCTTGAATTGCAAAATTTAACCAACATCACCCTTATTTTTTTACCATCAAACACAACGTCTATCCTTCAACCCATGGACCAAGGAATTATCAGGAGTTTTAAAATTTTCTACCGTCGCTTATTAGTGTTACAGTTAATCGATCGAATGCAAAATAAACAGGATCTTAAAATAAGCGTTTTAGATGCAATTCGCCTAATGAGTGATGCGTGGAATAATGTGACCCCACAACAATTCAGAACTGTTACAAAAAGCTGGTTTTGTTTCTGCTGTAAATGAAAGTTTCGAAGAAGAAGACGAGCCTCCTTTATCTACTTGGTTAGAAAGTAGAGACATCAATAATATTCAAAATTGCGCGCCCTTAGATGACTACGTAGATATTGATGCCGATGTGATTACTTCGGGTTTAAAGACTGACGAAGAAATTATACAAGAAATTACAGAACGGGAAGCTGAAAGTGATGAAGGTGATGTAGACAGTAATGACTAATGAGTGTAATAAACCCATGCCTGTTACACTCGCTAAAGCAGGCGACGCATTGGTAGTATTGAGGTAGTCTCAATGATGTTAAATTTAAACCAAAACGTCAGCTAAAAATAAATGAAATTTTAATAACTCTCCTAATGCTTAAGAGATATTCCGCTTTTAATGCAAAATAATGTATTTTTATGCGTAATAAACAATGTTTTTAAAATGTAGTATCCTTTTAATTTTTAGAGTTTCTCGGATATAACGTTTTACGGATATAACGAGCAAAAATTAGCAGTCCCAGAGATCTCGTTTTAACCGAGTTTCACTGTATAATTAATAAAATATGAAGGGAATTAATTTGGATTTATATATAGATGTCTAAAGAGGAAAAAGGAAAAGAAACTTTCCGTATATGAAAACTTATTAAACAAACGAAAAAGAAGAAAATTTAGAAAAACTAATGCAAAAATAACAACGTTTTTCAAAACCAACCATTTCTCAAGAAAGCAAAGACCTTCTCTACATCAACGGCGAAATTAGAAACTGAAGCAAGTAGTATTTAAATGGTGTCCGTTTTCTCCGTATGCTCAACTACTGATGAATAACTGCTGGAGAAGGAAATTGAAGGAACTTGATGACGGTGAAGAGAAATTTTACCACTTTCTAAGGGTCTAGGGTTATGGCCAAAAGTTTCGTTTCTCCATGATGTTCAATTATTAGTAGATAATGGACCAGGTGATTATCAGATTAAAAATCAGATTTACTCTAAAGACAAATCAGGACGTACGTTTTCTAATATGTATTTCTCTAGAATTTTACATAATAATGAAAAAGTTCAACGAGAGTGGTTGTTATATTCTAAAGAAAAGAATTCTGTATATTGTTTTTATTGCGAAATCTTTAATGTTGCAAATTCTGAGAAAACTATAAAATTAAATAACGATAATGGTTTTAATGATTGGCATCATTTCAGTGAACATTTAATTACTACGAAAAAGTAAGTCACATTTTCAGAATTTGTAGCAATGGACAGATCTTTTAAATCGAATGAAAAGAATAAAACTATAGATTCTGAAGCACGAAAGGTATTCAATAAAGAAACAAAATATTGGCATGCCGTTATTGAGCGTATTTCTTATACGGTTCAATTTTTAGCTGAACAGGACTTAGCCTTTCGAGGTACTACTACTACTAATAAATTATATGAAAGAAATAATGGTAACTATTTGAAATGACCGTAAATTCGATCCTATTCTGTCTGAACATGGCAACCAGTCTCAAACAAAAGCGTACAAAATATTCCTCGTTATCTTGGAGATAAAATCCAAAACGAAGTTATAACTTTCTTAGGAAGTAACGTTAGACCAAAAATTTAATCAGCCACCAAGAACGGATTTCAGTATGTATCAGATTCATCCATTTAAACGATTCGGGAATTAGTATTGAAGAACACTTTCTAACTTTTTGTTCTGTTACTGATGTTACCGGTGAAGGTTTAACAAATTTTTGTTATCGACGTTAGAAAATTATGGATTAGATATTTTTAATTTACGCGATCAAAGCTACAACAACGGGACAAACATGAAGGGTAAGCATAATGGTTTACAAAAAAAATTAAATATTATTCCAAGAGCACTCTTTGTACCCTGTTTGAACCACGGTGTATGTTAAATTAGGTGGACCGACTTGCTCTAGCTTCGCTGTGTGAAAATGGTCCTCGAGCCTCGTCAGTGTGCGATGGCGAGGTAGCAACAAAGACGGACAACTAGCTTGGCGCAAAATGAACGGAAATGCATTTTGCTTGATCGAGTGATACGTTTTTATCAAGTAATTAAGGGTTCAATTTTATTTAACTGCAATTGCTCGAAGGTATTGTTTTGCACCTGGATGCAAAATGGTTACAGCGGCAATAAAACAAAGTCTCCTTATTTAAAGTGCCCAAAACAAATTAAGTCAGTGAAGTGCGGTGATTCCTCGTGCCAACAAATAATTAACAGGTAATGACGCTTTGTGTGAAAAACACTTTTTAAAGAAAATATTGTGCGTGAAGTTGTCACAAAAACATATTCGCTATATTTTTATTATAATTATTATAACTATAATTATAATAATAATAAATAAAAAATTTAAAAATGCAACGTTAATAAGAAGTAGGTAAGTAAGCTAATCAAATGATTGATAAGAGAGCGACCAATATTCCATTTAAAATCTGTCAAACAATGTACTTTATAAATTATTAAAATTATTGGAATGACATGTGGGTACTGTTATAGTATCCACTTAAAATCTCACGTTTAAGGGATAACGCGAAACCATGTATTTGGCCAAATTGTCCTTATTTGACTAAAATGCCAGTAAAGAAGAGAAGGCTAGTTGAAAATATGAGGATGCCCCATCCCCATTAAAATGTAAACTAGTGGATGACGAAAGTAAATGTTTAAATTGACTCCCTAACATTTATATTTAATTATTTATTTTCTTTTAATTTTGAACAGACCATCAACATCTCAACAATGTGACTTAGATATTTTTGCCGATGCAAGCCAAAGCAATAAAATTTAACGACGTCTATATTTTAGCAGGGTAGCAATAAGAATTTACAAACAAAAATAAATTTTGCTCATTTATTTTTATTATTGATGTTAAGTATTTTTGTTAACAGAGTTTTTTAATTTAGTATTTATGCATATGTTGTTTAAAACTAAATGCAATTAAATATTTTTTGAAAGTGCTAATTTTTGTACCTCACTTCTACGTTAAAATTCTCTGAGTAGCTGTATTGCAACTCCTGATCAACAAAATGCGTTACTCCGGACTGGTTTCTGTTTTAATCCATTCTCTCACCCACCATCTGGGCTGTCTTTTTTTCATCACTACAGTACGATTCATAAGTTGTGATACGATATAACGTTCTTCACTACCTGTGTCAACCAGGCTTTAAGGTATCAACTAGGCGAAATGTACTATGCTCTTTTGAAATGACTTCTGCGCAAAATTTTGATAATGCTGTAAAGAATGTAGCTAAAAGTTAAAAAATTGGATTTGTATGCATGTAGCTTTATGGTTTAATATATTAAGCAAAATTAATACAGTGTCCAAAATTTTACAAACTCAAAATTTTAATATTGTGCAGTTTTAATGATTTATTAGAAGAACCTAGGAAAGTCGCGATTTTATTAGACATCGATCCAAAATTTAAAGATGAAGGCGTTTTAAGACCTCGAAAAGTTAAAAACAATTTAGTTACGAAGGTGACGATGAACCAATAGAAAATGAAGAATTAAAATTTAAGTTACATTATTTTTTAATTTGATAGATATTACTACAACATCTTGTAACTATAGATTCGAACTGTTATCTGCCCATGTAACAATTTTCAAATTTTTATGGAATATTTCGAATTTAACTTGAGGGTATATTAAGTGATAAAAATCGAAATGAATTTGATATAAATGGGATAGAATTGCAGTTTTGCAGAATTTTGCGAAAAGTGTCACTTATTCACCAATTACTACCCTAAAGTACATTGTAATCAATAATTTACATTATTCTGACTCCATTTTGTGATATTACGAATTTTCAATGCCAGCTTCCATAGCTACAGCGGAAAGGTCGTTTTCCAAATTAAAAATCATTAAACACTATTTACGTTCCTACTATGGTACAAGAACGATTGGAGACATTGAAACGTTAATACAAAATTTTCAAAAAGCAAAGCGCGTAATGTCCAGTTCTGTTAAAGTATGTCGAATGTTCCAATAATTTTGTTTAAAAATTTGTGCATTTTGAGATACAATTTTAAAATTTAAAATTATAATGTTATTTCAAAATAATCTAACATCCCATGTTAATTCATTTATATTAACAGTTTTGATCATGTCGGAAGTATTCGAATGATTTTAACTTGAAAATTCTAAGCTGAATGTGTGCCAGATAGAAGTTAAAATAAAAAAATTCTACTATTTTATAACAAGGTTTGTTAATTTTTTATAACATATCAAAGTGAGAATATTCTAAAATAAATAAAATAACATAATTGCGGAATTTTTGGGTTCTAGTTAAAACAAATTAATAGTTTAATTTAAAATATAAATAAATAAACAGTATAAAATATTAAATTAAATGTTCAAATTGGGTCTCATTTACTTCTTGACAGGAAGCAAGTCAATGAATGAATTCGCGTCAAAATTTTAATATACTCAAAACTCATAATAATACAAATTACACATTGCCGGAAAGAGAATTCGTAGAAGAATAAGAATTCCCGGAAAAATACTTTTCAAATTTCACAAAATTTGTGTGTGTGTGGGTGTGGTGTGTTTGTGTGTGTGGGGTGTGGGTGTATTCTCTTACCAAGTATAGTACGTGTTATGATTAATAATCGATGATAATACTTTCATCGGTTAATAACGTTTGTGTTAAAGATAAATGTAAATAATGCCACGTTTAGTTAAATACCGACCGTTCGTAGTGTTCTGCAAAAGTCAACCGTAATACTTTAGTAAATAGTTTCGACAGTGAATCATATTCCTTGAAGTCGGAACTAAGTTGCCGCTTACTTTGCAAACATTCATTCATACGTATAACGTTAACTCACCCATTCAAATATTTTGTCATAGATTTTAGTTGTTAATAAAAAGTAATAATTATATATTTAGATTAAAAATATACTTAGAATGTGAAAAATTGTAGTAATATTTTTATGATAGAACAACACGGAATAGAAAATTAAACTTTCTCAAAATATATAATCTAAATAAGTTTATACTCTTACTCGTATATCAAATTGTATTTATTTACGATTTATAGTAACAGGTAATAATTATTTAACACGCATATTTAAAACAAAAATATTATTTAAGTTATACAAATGTTTGTACCAAATAATATCCATAATTTTGTTTTAGCAATTTTTAATTTATACCAAGAAGGGTAACTGAATATTTAAAATTTATACATACGTACATATTTAAAAACTAATAAATAATAAAATTACTACCATCTCTAATCGCTATTTTAAAACGTAAAATTATCAGTAATATAAATTAAATTATCCAAACTTATATTAATATGTACCTGTTGAAACCCGAATAAAATTGTTACTCGTTATCACTCACGGGTGATTCACTATCACTTGAATTAAGTTCATTTTCCTCCTCCCTGCCACTGCCGGTGTTAACTGTCGAAGCTATTGGTCTAACTTCATCCATAATTTTTCACGTTCATGTGTACCTTTAATTATAGACTCCGTATGCTCGACACTTTTTTCCAAATATCTGAAGTTATTTTATTGAGTGCCAAATTTCAAGAACATTTTCTTCCTTCCCGACTGTTGGCCCTATTTTCTTATCATAGTCGTTTTTGGCAATCCCCACATCAACTCAACCGGATTGAAGTGACAGTGATACGGGGTAACCGAAGAACTTGATGACCATAAGATGCAGCCAAGTCATCAATAAAATATTTATTATCCCGACTTTTGTTTTGGTTGGCAATTTGAAATAGTTCGGATTTCAACATATCTTCTTCAAAATCCATGGTTTTCATTTGAAGCCACTCAATAATTTTTGGACCAAAACGAAACTGGATATTTTTCATTTTTCTACAATGGTACGATGCATTATAAAAACGATAATAGAAGCTTCGTCTAATTTTTTAAAACAGATTCTTCGATCCATTTTTCGAACAACTCTGAGTTCATGCTGTCGTGGTAGTCCATGGATTTGTTTGTTATACCAAATATTAAACTGGCCCTTCCACGAAACCATTTACAGTACCCGCATGAACAATTATATACCGCTTACCATCCGTTGTTTAAGGGATGTTATAAACTTTTACACTGCCATACTGCCAGCTTCGTTTTGAAAATCCCTTACTAAAACCCATATTTCGTCGATGAATACAAATTAAGAATTTAAGTTTTTAAATAGTTTCTTAAAAAGCAATTTCGTTGTAGTACAACATGACTTTTTCGCATAAGGCGCGTCTGTTGTCGGTTTTTTGAAGGCGAATCCCAGATATTTTAATACATTGTACAAACTGAATCGTCCTATGTCGCACACTTGTTTTGTTTTAACATTTCTTAATACTGTATCTAATGGGACGTGTACTATTTTAGCATACATGGCATACACTACTGCTTAATGGTATCGGGCAAATCCAAACACTTTTCCGGTTTTCTAGGTCGTTACCATTTCGTCTTAAAGCATACACCCTGGATACGGTTTTCGTAGAAACTTTTAGAGCATCAGCTGTCCTTTGCTGTACTGCATGGACAGAAACTAAAGGACTGCCGTTTTCTTTTTCACTTGAAAAGTAGTCGTAGGTATTTAATAATAACTTCCGACCTTCTTTATTAAGGCGCTGTTGACTTGTCTATACTAAGTTATGCACAGACAAACTAACAGATACTAAAGAGTTTTCACTGACAAATGTGTAATTTATGGATAAATTGTAAATGCGATTAACATACCTATTTTATGTATAATAGTAAATGTTTTGAAGTTTCGCATTCTTCGGTGCATAGTTTTCGTTAATTAAGCCCATACTGAATGTGTTTCAAATAGTTTCTTCTAATAATTACGCTTAAATACTTCGGTCTAATTGTTGTCTTTAAAATTTAATGTTACCTACTTGGAATTAATTATTTTTAAATATTTTAAATATTTGCGTATACTTTCAAATAAAGCAAATTTAATGCTCAAGAGTTTTTAATAATTATTATTACATATCATAGATAGATTTTTGGTCTGCATGTTAAATAATTATTACCTGTTACTATAAATCGTAATAGGTAAAATAAATACAATTTGTTAGACGAGTAAGTGTATAAACTTATTTTGATTATATATTTTGAGAAAGTTTTATTTTCTATTTCGTTTTGTTCTAACTTGTACCATAAAAATATTACTATATACCTGCGAATTTATACATCTCGTATTTCTTAAAATAAACTACTTTTTCACATTCTAAGTACATTTTTTAATCTAAATATATAATTATTACTTTTTATTAACAACTAAATCGATGAAAAAATATTTGAATGGGTGAGCTAACGTTATACGTATGAATAAAGGGTTGGGAACTACTGCTCAAAGTAACCGGAAACTTAGTTCCGACTTCAAGGGAATATGATTCACTGTCGAAACTATTTACTAAAGTATTACGGTTGATTTTTGCAAAAAACCACGAACGGTCGATATTTAACTAAACGTCACATGTTTTACATTTCTCTTTAACACAAGCTTAGAGTCTTTGAGTTTACTATGACGGAAAGAAAACACAAATTGGTCAAGGGCTTGTAGGAGATAATTCCATATCGGACACTCAGCAGCAAATTAGCTATAGTTATATTATCCCCGAAAATATCTCAGAACTTAACGATTTTAGCTATAGCGAGTGCTTAATATAAATGAAAGAACATAAAGTGTCTTGTCACTTTTTAAAATAAAATACAGAGCGATTCATTTGAAAAAAATTGACAAAATCACGTGTTCGAGTTTTGGCCCGCTCTATACTGAATTGGTGCAATAATAAAGAAATAGCACTTTCTCGTAACACTGTACCAATGTCAAAAAGTTATGTCTGGAAAAAATTATTGTTAGGTTGTTCTATCTAGGGTATACAGGACTTTAAAATGAGAATGATTTTCGTGTACAATTGACCACAACTTTTGAAATACCCTTGAAACCCTATATTGGAAGTATAGGAGAGATGAACTTAATCTAAATTTGAAAATTTAAAAAAGTATGTTTAGTTCACCCTGTAAATACGAAAATAATTTTATAATGTGAAGTTTGAAGTTGCCTATAATTTTTGTAAATAACTTTTTTTGATATCCCCTTTAATAACGGATATATCGTACTTCGGCGCACTAATGTCGCACCCTGTATATGTGTATTAGCCAAATCAAATGCGTAAATATTATCACTTGTAATCTCTCTAGTGCTTGGATTATTTCCAGAAATTTTCTCAAAACACTTGTGAACGAGAAGAAATTTCCGGTAATTAATTCATGACGATGGGAGATTTCCGATCGGAAATCTCCCGTCGTTATTGACAACGGGATATTTTCGTAGGGTATATCCCTGGACCTATGCATTTTTCTGCTTAAAACTACAGCAGCTTTTTTTTTATTTGTTTAGAAAATATTTGAGACTTAATAATCTAAATTAAGAGACCGAGACCGCAGGTCGAGGGCTCTTTGTGAATTATTAAGTCGAGAATATTTGCTACAAAATAAATAACAAAAAGCTGCTGTAGTTTTAACCAAAAAATTCATAGGTCGAGGGGTATATGTTAAGATTATCTACTAAATCAGTTTTGCCGATTATTTATTGCAAAAGATTATAAACGTAACAGAAAACCGTTTTTAATTTAATAACAAGTTATGTTTTTATGTTATTATTTTACACAAACTATTATGTTCACTACAAATATTCAACAAAACATTGTACATTTTTATTTTATTTTATTACAGACTGTCAAAAAGGTAAACAAGAGTGTAATCGCTGATTAAAATCGCACTAGGAAATATTCAGTGTAAAAACGCTCTGATTGGTCCAATTGAGGAAAGTAGCATACTGTGATTAGTTGTTTGTTACATGTAGTAAATAATCTACTGTATTCAATTTTCCTATTTTCAAAATTGTGAAACAATTATTTTGTAATAATTATTAATAAAATTTACTTTTATTAAATATAGTAATTTCTTTTTAAGAACGTGAGTTGTAAGGGATAGATTGAATTTTCGTGAATGGGTTTTTATTTAATAATCAATAAGAAATATAATCGTAATTAAAAACAATGATTAATAAATAACCTATTGACTAAATCAAATTATTGTACCCTAGTGTCACTGGCTAACAAAAGGCAATTAATATTGAGAGCCATTAAGAGTAAGACTAGGGGAGGTCCGGCTACAGTGGCCATGCTGGTACAATGGCCACTTCTTCGTAAAATTTTAGTGGAATATCCGACAACACTGACATCTGGTTTGTGTGTATAGGTACCTTAAACGATTATTTTCAACGATCGATGATTCAGTTGTTGCCAAGTATAGTAATGAAACGTGAATTTTCTTTGAGTGCAGTCAATACTTATTATTTAATACACATTTAAAGTGTTCCCCAATAAACTTAAAAGTTGTTTTTTGTACTTTGCAGTTAATAGGTGTAAGTGTCGTCCTTGAAGGTATAGTCTTCATACTCGAAAAGGTAAGAATTTTAGTTTTAATATTTTAGGTTACGATGTTTGATAAAGTGCGATTTGCGAACAGTGGCCACATTTTTTAAGTAGCTATACAGTGGCCACTGCTTTTCGTATTTTTAAACCAGTGGCCACTGTACACTTAAAAAATGTGGCCACTGCTTTTCATATTTTTAAACCGATTGCCTTATAATCATTGAAATTGTTATAACAAATATAGCTATATTCATCATAATGTTACTAGTCATTTATTATTATATTGTTGTTATATACCTAGGTACCGGTTTTAATCGGTTTTATATTTGTTTGCGTCAGTTTTCACATCGATTGTTTGTAGTAGGCATGTTCATATTATAGCTATATTTGTTTCTTTCAGAGGTTGCAGTAATGCCACGAGAAGGTTTAAAAAGTACTGGCATTGGAAAAACCAGTGAAGAGAGCACGAAAATGCAGTATATGCAGTTTTTGAAAGATGTTTTTCTACCAAAAGAGCTGCCATTAATTACAATATTCCTCGCACCACCCTACGAACACATATAAAAAAATGTAGGGAATCCAGAGAAAACATAAATTGGAATAATCCCGATTTAGAAGGTAGTCCACGCATGCGCCCAAATTATACAGTCAGAAAAATTTTTTTAGTGAAGAGGAGCAGCATTTGTGTAGATATCTGAAAACTATGGCTAATTTACATCACGGTTTGACGTCCAAAACTCCCGTAAATTGGCCTATGAGTTGGCAATTGTTAATAAAAAAAATATTCCGACGCCTTGGAGCGAAAATCAAACTGCGGGAAAAGACTGGTTTACGGGATTTATTAAGAGGAACAAAGACATTGGTGTAAGAACAGCGGAAGCAACATTTCTGGGAAGGGCTATGGGCTTTAATAAACCAGTGGTTGATAAATTTTCATAAATTTAAAGGGGCTTATAGAAAAATATAAACTAAATGCCTATCAAATCTACAACGTCGACGAAACAGCGTTAACGACAGTGCAAAACCCCAGAAAGGTTTTAGCTGCTAAAGGCCAAAGGCAAGTGGGACAGATCACTTCAAGCGAAAGGGATACACTCGTAACAATGGTGGGAGCTATAAACGCTATGGGAAATACCATTCCTCCATTACTAGTGTTTCCCCGCAAGTATTTCAAACACCATATGATCAAAAATTCGCCACCGGGAACTATTGGAGCGGCTTCTCCGTCCGGCTGGATTACATCCAATATCTTTTTGCAGAGTGGTTTAATCACTTCATCAATCATGCTAAACCATCTGCGGATGCCCCTGTACTTTTAATAATGGATAACCATGAAAGCCACATATCGCTGGCAGTTATAGAAAAGGCTCGCCAAAACCATGTGAAATTACTGACACTCCCGCCACACTCCAGCCACAAACTACAACCGTTGGATAAATGCGTGTATGGTCCTCTGAAAAAATATTATAGCAACGCTTGTCAAACTTGGCTGCTTAATAATCCCGGGAAAAGAATTGTAATTTATGATATCGCTGAGCTTTTAGGGGTTGCATATCCACTGGCACTTTGTGCGAAGAACTGCATATCTTCTTTTAAAGAAACGGGCATTTTCCCCTTCAATAATATGATATTCAGTGACGACGATTTTATGGCTTCAAAAATAACTGACATTCCTGAGATGGACCCCCAACTTAAAACTAGTTGAGGAGAATCCCAACCTAACGCCAGTTTTGAAGAATTCCAACCTAGTAGCAGTTGTGGGAAAAACATGATACCAGGTTTAAACACTCGAGAAAAGAAGCTGTCTCAGAGGAAACTGTTGATTCTGACATTGAACCTGGAGAGGACATAATAGTGCAAAAAGAAATGATTGAACAGAGGACAACGGAGAAAGAATTTATACCTCCAGAAATTGTACAGCCTTATCCAACAGTTAAAAAAATAATAATACAAAGATTCCCAGAAAAGGGAAAAAGAAATCGACGGAGGTATTGGCGGATACTCCAATTTACGAAATATTAAGAGTAGAAAACTATAATAAAGCATCTAAGCTGAGAAAAAACAACGCAGCTGAGGTGAAGCGCAAATGTTTTGACGAGAATAGGCATCAATTAATTGTTAAAAAGCCCAAACTACGAGAGATTATCGATGTATCGAGCTCTGAGGAAGATGATATGAACTTATCTGATTTAACAGACTCCGATGATGTTGATTGGTGTGAAGAAATTGATGATATCGTAAAGGATTTTAAAGATCTAAGTGACATTAGCGCACAATCCTTTGTCTTGGTCAAATTTCCTACAAAAAAGACTTGCAAATATTACGTGGGCAAGGTGTTAAAGAAAATTAGTAACTAAGAGTATGAAATTAATTTTCTACGAAAGCAAGGAAATGCGTTCGTTTTCCCAATCGTTGAAGATGCAAATATTGTTTTGCTTAAAGACATAGAATTGCACTTACCTGATCCAAATTTATCCGGAGGAACGGCCAGAACAAGCACGACTTACAGATTTTCCATTGATATTTCTTTGTACAATGTCAATTAATCTTTTTTTGCATTTAGTGATGTAATATCCACTTAAAATTAGTATAGGCACTTTTAAAGCAATGGTTGTACGTATTTATTTTGTTAATCAAATTTTCTTGTTAATTTCTAATTAGGGAACAGTGGCCACCCAACTCTTACAACATAGGGCCACTGTACCCTACATTGAGGGTACAGTGGCCATTTTGTATATACTTACAAAAACAAATTTTACTCAAAAATTACAGGAAATATTTGAGTTTTAGTACTGAATAGTTAATGTTGAAAGTGTAATGAACGATCCTAGGCAAATAGATATACAAAATTTATACAAGACTCAAAGTTTGAAGACAAAACATGAAAAGGTGGCCACTGTAGCCGGACCTCCCCTACTTGGTAAGTATGTTTAATATAGGTGAAATAACGACAGAAACATTGCATAGAAATACAAGAAATTGCTGTTTAGTTATGAATTGCATCACACGATTTGTCACAACAATGACATTAAATATAGCCTAAGGATATCATTTATTGCATAAATTTGTCAATACCACATAGGCACATCGTGCGCTAGGTACACGTTTTTATATTTGTTGAATTTCTTTATAATTTGTACTCTTTGGTTTTACTAATCTAAAGCTCTTTTTATTGATCATATAGCTGACAAAAAATTGAAATTTTAGAGACGTGGGTTGAAAATGTTCTGGATCTGCATTTTAAACTAATTGTTAAGAGCAATTAATGTGAACTTCATTTTAGCTATAATACGGGTTACAACACACTTTATTATTGGTATGGTTTCCTTTTTACATCGTTTCATTTTATACTATTGTGTTGGTTTGCTTCTGAAGTATATGAAGAAAGTTCAGAATCAATTTCAGAACTTGCAAGTATTACTTCAAAGAATTTGTCTCATGAGGTAACGGATACAAAATCTAAAAAAAGTTACTATTATTTTTTAGTTAGAACGTTTACTTCAACAAATGGCAACTAGAGAGAATGCTATATCAGGAGGTGGTTTTTTTCACATAAAAAGAAGTTCTATTTTAAGCGTAAGTGTACATTATCAGCTAGCTTATTGTAAAATAATAGGTTGGAGGTAGGTATTACATCAGAAAATACCGCATTGGTGATATTTAGGGTAGACTAACAGTCTAAGTAAGGTATGTCTTGTAGGACACCTTACATTATCAACAACTTCAGAGATTTCAAAAAGCTTCTTATCTCCCTCTCTCCTTCTCTTTCCGATCTCACTCTTCCTCTCCAACTGCCTCTCTACTTACTTCACTCCCTCACTCCTTCACCCTCTTTCTTTCTCTCTACCGCTCTTCCACCCATCGTTCTCTACTTCCTTACCTACTTCTCTCAGCCCCTCCATAAGTTTTTGTTGCGAAGAAAGTAAGTTAAAGTATATTGACTTTTCTGAATATATATAAGTATATCGAAATAACTCGGTGGTTCTTAAAATTACTTTGACGTTAATAGTACTTATTGATAGATGAATCAAATCAACCTCGATCATGTTAATCCATAAACTGATGAGTTGCACCGTAACAAACCGCTTCGTACATTTCTAGTAACAGATCTTTATAACGTTGTTACAGGTTTACAATATATGTACTAATATTAATTCCATCAGCGTAGATTTTAAAATGTTCACGTTACTGAATATTTTTTATTGTAATTTATAATTATTTCAGATTATAAGCACCGTTGTTACTATTGAATTGATTTTTATGGAATTTCACACAAAAGTTGGATCTAATATATAAATCAAATGTAAAATTATGTAAAAAATGTTAAAGTATGGCATTTGTTTTATTTAATAAATGTTTCACAGTCGTAAAGTTGTATTCTGTTCGTTAGTATACAAGTCGCATTGTTCTTGTAATGCTGCAACCAGACCATTACAAATGACTGAGAGAGAAGACAAGAGCAGGATGTTATGAAGGGCAAACTGTTTTTACATCCTGGGAATCTCTTACGAAGTGGATAACCTAACCGTTAGGCAAAGATGTCTTTTTTATGATTTTGGCAGAAGACGAACTTAGGAAAACATTTCATTCAAAACAATGTTTTATGTAAACAGCCAATTGCTGAGTTACCGTCAAATCGCCCACAACTACCCTTGTCGGATTACCAAACGAGTCGGACTGGCAAATGTCGCACTGTAGAGACTATACTGTATACCTACAGCATTGTAACATATTCGCTTCCCTGATGTTTTTGCCTTAGGGCAATGAGTTAGACTTTGTTTAATTTAGGTAAAGAGAATTTTCGTAAATGAATTATCTGCTTCCCTATCTAAATGGAGTGTTTGTTCAAACTTCTCCCATTAGGATTATGTTCCTGCTCATTGGCAGCTTACAAGATTGTGATTCAATTTTACATTAGGAACTAGTTCTGCATTACGTTCACAAAGTTTTGGTTATTACAACTTAAAGTGGGGTGTTTAATTAATATGCCAAGAGAAACAATTGACGGTTCTTCCATGCTTATATTAGCTTAATCGGTGTGATCGATGTAGTCCATTCCGTTCGGTTAATCTTTTTCTATTTATTATGTTTTTATGTCACTGACCTTGACAAGGTCAGTGATATGTCGTCAAACCGGGTATATTCCCGTTCCATTAAAACGGCCTCAGATAAAGTCAAATGAAATATCTAAAGATACATAACACATATATTATCCAGTTAAATGCAACTATTGTTCACTACAACCATCGCTTCTGATATTGTACGTAACAAGTCGAGAACTTATTATTCTGTTTTAAAGTGCTAGAAATAAGTCTTGGATTTCCTCGTCTAGGAATTTACAAGTACCAGTTCAGCAACCGTCTTTTCTGTTTAGATCATAAACACATATGAAAAATTTAAAAACAAGCATAGTACAAGTTGTTGAGGTATTGGGGCCGAAAGATAAATTACGTTAACCTCTCTTACTGCTTACCACGTAGCTCCACTACCACCAAAAATCACTGGGGTGCAGACATTTAGTTATGCCCGATTTGAATGCAATTGCCTTTCAAGTTTTTGAGATATCAAACAATTCAACACACACACACGCGCACGCGTATTTTCGTATGTACTTTAGAAGATAAATGTACAGAAAATCGTTAGGGCAAAAATTACAAATTTTACGGAGACATATTTCGAAAATACAACATGGAAAATATTATGCCAGTCATTAAACTCAAGGAATGCCGTTAGCAGGATATTGGTAGTGTAATCTAAATTGTACACATAGCAAAAATGTGTAACAAATAGCTTTATAATTAGTAAGTAAATAAATATTAATATGAATAAATAGGAGATAATTTAAAATGTAATACTTTTTAGTTATAATAATCTAAAAATTTGAAATTATTTACGTCAGGTACGCAGATTAATTATTTAGATTTAAAAAATAATCCCCGTTACCTTTATTACAAGTCAGAACCTCATTGTTCACCCCCACCATGATAGACCAATAAGCGACGCTTACGTTACACCCACAACTATGCAGATCTATGACGAGTTTGATGACACGGTCTGGGACGACAACGTAACACCGAAGGTTCGCCCGCCTACGTCGCCGCATTCCAGGCCCTACGAGAGTAAATGACAGCCCTGGAGCAGACAACGATCGTACCACACCTATCAGGTAAGGAGCGAGCGATTGTCTAAGGTAGTGATACGTGGAGTTCCCGTAAAACTTTCCGAGGTCGACGTTCGCTCAGAACTAAAACTACAAGATATTAAAGTACTTTCTGTTTTCAGGATGAAAGCGGGGACGCCCTATACCCCTTGTAATGGTAGAACTACCAACCGAAGAGGACAACAAGAAGGTCAGGGAGGTACGGCATGTGGGCCGCCTTCGAAAGACCTTAGAAAACTTGCGGCGGAAACCTAGCATCGGACAATGTCACCGGTGTCAAGTTTTCCGGCACTCTGTGTCAACTACGCCGGAGATTATCACTTCAGTCAATGCACGAAACCCCGAACCGACCGGGCCAAGTGTGTTAACTGTGGTGGCGACAAAAGAGGACACCGTCGACTGCGACGCCTTTTTCAACTCGGACCCGCGTCAGCTACGTCCAAGCGGAGCAGGAAAGGTTGAGAAAGCGTAAGTACCGAAAGCGGCTCCCGCCGCTATCTTTACCCCACCTGGCTCAACCCGCCTTAGGGTTCGACTCCTCGGAAATCTCAATATAGAGAAGGCCCTACACGTCATCCGCAAGATGTCAGCGGTGCTCGCTCAGGTTAAAATTGCAATGGACCTGTTGGGATTGATCCTCACTCACGGTTCAGAGGTGGTCGCCCTTTACGGGTAATCATGCAAAGGTCAGACGCGGACACTGGTGCTCCAGGATAAGTATATAGTATTGACTTTTAATTTATTCTTCATGTTCTGTTAATTCCGGCTAACTATTCACACAATCAACCCTTATTTTTCTTTATTTTAGATACTGGAGACATCAGCAGCATCAGCCACACTTATCGAGCGGCAATAGTACAGTTCACATAACGGTATAACTCATAGAAACGACAATCAACATACGGACTTTTTTTGGATACCCTCAACACTCAACATCCATGATGTCAACAGGCCTACCACAACACTTCATTACTTTATTTTATAATACTGTAAAATGAATATATATATATATATATATATATATATATATATATATATATAATTCTAATAAACTGTGTTGAAATTTAAAAAAAAATTGAAAATTGTGTAGTAGGATTCTGTCCTCAGGGTGTTCGCCACCTCGGGTTCTCTTCCCAAGTAACCGTCCTTGGTCAACAATATTTATATAATTCTATACGTTTCGACAACACTTACAGTTATCTTCCTCATTAGTATTAAAATCTTTTAGAATTGTTTAAGTGTAGTCTCCTGTTTTCCTTTAATTAAGACCCATTGTTTAAAATTCATATTCAGGTTTGCCTGAGAAACCTGTAATTACTCATTTGATTCAGCCTGTAAAATGATCAAAAAGCAAGTCCTGTGTATAATATCTAGTAGTTGATTCTGATCAAATTTATTAAGGTAAAAACTCAAGTGTTCCGTTGATCTACAATCTAACGTTCAAAGAACGCGTAATCCAGAACGCGTAATCCAGAACGCCTTCTATATTCTGGTACGTGTTAGCATTTTCAGTAAAATTTCTTTAATTGAAAATAGTTTTATGCTGTATATAGCAAATATAAGTGTGAGTATAAAATCAAATACGTACCATTTCTTTCTGATTCTCATGTACCTGCTCTTTTACACAAAGAACAATCTATATAATAAGCAATATATGCATAAAACCCGTTTGTATGTTGTTTATTTGGCAATATGGTAACGGTAGCGAATTTTTAAATTAATATCAACGATCCACATACCCGTCTTTAACAATTTAAACTATAAATGCGGTGGTTAACTAATATAAATAAAATTAAGTTAAAGTAAGTGACATAAAGGGAGGAATTAAGATACTTCCCGTAATTTGTCATGTAGTATTGCAACATTTTTTGAAAAATTCTTACACACGTCGTAATTTTAAAATGTTATAGAAGTAATTTGTTCCATTATGTCGCTTACTTTAATAACAAACTATTACTATCAAAGATTCTTTGTTTATTTATTTATTTTTTTAAAGGATTGTGGTCCTGAACAATCTAAATTTAGCTTAGCGCGCTAAAGAATTCAGGAACACTTAGGAGGATACATAGGGTGCAACGGGGTAAACTTATGTGGCTTATTTCCTTTGTTTGTTTACACTCGCTACAAAGAATAAATTGTATGATCTTTTACAATGCTTAATAATTTCAAAATCATTTAATGAAAATTTATATTGTTTTTGAGAGAACTTAAAATGGTTACCTTTTAATTTAATTTGGGTAGTTTCAATTTGTAAAGATATCATTCATTAACTAAAATTTATTTTATTCGATATCAGGTTTCAGTTAAGTAAATGAGAACTCGATGTTTGCTTCACCGAATTCCTTTATTATTTGTTTGCGCCGGCTAACTAGTTTATTAAAAGAAATGATTATTGTTATCCATTATCCAATATATATTCAATTTGATTTGCTTAAGATGTATGTAATTTGTAAGTTTATTGAAATTCCTACTTTCAGTATTAAAACTTTTAGTAATCGTACTCCTAATTTACTTTCCAACAATTTATTGATTCGGTGAATGTTGGTTGGATATCTTTATAGTTTTTAAATATCACTTTGATTGTTCAAGTGTCACTACGAATCGCCTGCAAACACAAACCGCAATGCTGAATCGTACAAACTAATCGTTAATACTTTCGAGTTAGTCTTCTTTAAATACTAATTTACCAATTTAGGCCGATTATCGTATTTTATATCGTTCGTTCACAATGTAAATGTAGTCATGTAGGACCTCCAATATGCACCACGCACGTAATGTATTGTTTATAGCGCCACTTTTTTGCTTGTCGCTTATTTGACGTTATCTGCTCTTTCATTCACTCTAGCTTTTTATTAATTTAATAAGGAAGGTATTCTTACTTCTTCCCTGTTTCACACTAACGTTTACTTTTTACTTTGTTTCTTAATTTAGGGCAACGGCACTAGTACTTTATCATTCGCTGCTCTCTCTTAGGCTAACGTCTACCAACTCTCACTAACTCCCTACTTAAAGTCATGGTAACAGTTCATTTCCACCCTTCTACAACTCATTTATGCATTTGCAGATTGCCGCGTTTATTTAAATGCTTTCTAATTAAATATGTACATAACTTATTAGAATAAATTCAAGCTTTTCTTATTAATATTAAATCAACTTCTACATAAACAACAAATAATCATTTCTTAATCTATAAAATACCATATAACTATTAAATATCGTATAATATAGCGCGAAATTTAAATTTCACACCCGTTACAAGGGGGACTTTGAACTGCTAAGAGATACCTATGAACGGCTGAATTAAATTTTTTTCATATCATAAGTGAAAGGGAAACAGGAACTAAGGATTGCGTCCCGTTTGGTACAAGTTGAAATTTGTACTAGATATTGATGACCGAGAATGAGTGAAATGAGCATCCGTAGCAGAAATGGCCCAACATGGTAACAATTAATGTAATTCAGCAGCACTATTGTAATACCAATAGTACAAAAAAAGAATTGAAACGGTTTTTTTACGCTCAACAAATTGTATGAAAGAAGTTAAGAACGGGTCATTTATAAGTCTTATTGCTCTTCTTTGAATGCATTCAATGATATCGAGAGCGTATTGGGGAGCATCAACCCAGAGGTGAGAATTATAATCTAGATGAGGTCGAATTTCGGCCGTATACAGCAGAGAGTGGTTAATAGGTAAATCACTACTTAGATCTGTAAAAAAAAATCTATTTTACAAACAACTGTTCTAGTAGGTGGTGGAAAATGATCAACTCATGATATATTTGCAGATCCAGAAGATCCAATTATAATAAAGTCTGAAGAATTAAGATCTGAGCTGTTCATAGCAAATGATCGATTTTTGGCGGAATACAAGACAACAGTAATGGAGGAAAACGTAGGGCAAGAACAGTTTGGATTCAAGAGAGGCGTGGGAACAAGAGATACAGTCGCGGTAGCAAGAACGATTGGTGAAAAATACTTAGAACCGGGAAAGAAAATGAGTTTGTGTCTGGTAGATTTGGAAAAAGCATTTGATTGCGTGAAGTATGAAAAGCTGATGGATATATTGAAAGTTAAAGGAGTGGATTGGAAAGAGAGAAGGTTAATCAGTAAACTCTACATGAAACAGAAGGTAACGATGAGGGTAGGAGATAACATGACAGAATGGTTCGACATTGGAAGGGGAGTAAGACAGGGTTGTTGTATACCTCCAACCTTGTTTAATATGTACTTGGAAGAAATGGTGGAAGAATGTTTGAAATCTTTTGAAGGAATTACTATTGGAGGACGACAAATGCAATGTATAAGGTTTGCTGATGACATAATAATAGTTGCTGAAAACACACGGGAGCTAAACACTATGTTAAAACAACTGGAAAATATAGAGGATATGTATGGTATGAAAATTAACCACAATAAGATCAAGGTTATCAGAGTTGGAGAAAAAGAAAATATGAACGTAAAAGTGACAGGAGAAAAGCTAGGACACGTGACAACGTACAAATACCTGGGCAGGGAGTTAACACAGGAGTGGAAGGGTGAAAAGGAAATTAAAATAAGAATAGGAATGGCAAAACAGGCGTATATCAGGAAAAGAAAGTTGCTTAGCAAAGTGTTTTATATGGAGTGTCCTCCTATATGCCTGTGAGACATGGACAATAAGCAGTAAGATGGAAAATAGATTAGAAGCATTTGAGAAGTGGGTGTGGAGGAAAATGTTGAAAATCAAGTAGAAGGATCGAGTAAAAATGAGGAAGTATTAAGGAGAGTGGGAGAAAGAAGAGACCTATTAAACACTATTAGGAAATGAAGAGGAAGTGGTTTGGGCATATTATGAGAGGAAGTAGTTTGCTAAGAGATGTTCTGGAAGGGTCAGTGGATGGAGAAAGGAAGAGAGGAAGAATAGAGAGGAAGTGTATAGATGACTTGAAGGAAGGAGGTGGTTCTGTTGGAGTGAAAAAAGATCCCATGGATAGAAAGTCGTGGAGAGAAAACACCTGAATGCCTGCTTCAGCAGAATACCGATAATAATAATAGCCCGGAAGGCAGCGGTAGTGGGAGTGGACATATAATTAATTATTCCTACAAAGATGATTCCTTCGGAATTTATTGTTTTGACATTACACGTAAACAAAATGGCAGTCTACCGCGCCAATGTTGTTGCGGTTATTAATAATAATTTAAAAAAAAAACCAAGATTGTTAATGTCGTATACCTACATTTCGTTACCTACGAAAATGGTGTAGAAGTTAGAGACTTATATTGAGAGTACTACAAATTAAAGAACAACTCTAAGAAGAATAATCAGGTGAAATTGAAATATCCTTGGTTTACAAATGGAATTTTCGATAAAATCAAAAAGCGTAATAAATTAAATAAAATAGTTAAAACCCAACCATTTAACTTAGCACAAACTAAACGATACTCAGTCGCAACTAAACGAACAAATTAACATTGCTAAAGGAAAGGAAAGGTCACGTATTTCATTCCCTCCCCAAGGGGAGCAGGGCGTGCTGTTTGAGCTTTCCAAGCTCCTTCAGCCACAATCATGGATTCCCAGCATACATACATACATTACGTATATTTGCATGGTGGGATTAAGGATGGTGGTCAGGATAAGACCGGAAGGAACGGAGTTAGGGTTCTGAGGGGAAATACTACCCCTGCATTCGCCTAAGTAGTTCACATGGTGTGCATGTACGCAGTGACCATGCCGCTACATGTGAATGAGGAAAACCCCTGAAAAACCGCATACAAGGTAGACGGTAACGGGGATCGAACCCATTACCTCCCGAATGCTAAGTAGGTCGTGTCACCACTAGTCTACCAGCTCGGTTCATTGCTAAAATTCAGTATTATACACACGATTAATAGAAAATACCTCGAGAGACCCAAGGAAATGTTGGAATGTATTAAACTCCATGTTGGGAAATAAAAATAAAACAAACGAAGTAAGAGTAATTGAATATTTGGGAAGGAGTATGATCAAGCAATTGATATCGCTAACTTGAACAAACAAAGCAATACACCAATATGGATGAAAAATAAGTATAAATACAATTCCACTTCGACTTGTGAAAAGAGCATGTTTCTCTATTCTACTACAAGTGAAGTTGGTTTGGATCAGGTGCAGGCACTTAATACTTAAATGCGATGTCAAACAGTTAGCAACCCCAATATCACACTTAATAAATATAAGCTTTAGTAGTGGAATATTTCCATCTGCGTTAAAAAATCCGTACTAGTACCGATTCTGAAGTCAGGTAACCCACGGAACATTAAAAACTTTAAGCCGATATCTTTTGTAGTGTAGTATCGAAGGTCTTCGAACGTGCAATGAACAAGCGACTTCTGGATTTTTATCAAACACTCACTTTTCTCAAACCAGCAGTATGGATTTATTAGCAACCTTGGTACGGAAGAAGCCTTAATCAACTTTATGAAAGTATAAATGATAACTTCAAGACTGCCGGTTTGTTTATTGACGTGCAAAAGGCTTTCGATACACCTGACAGAAGTATTCTGCTGTATAATCTCGATTGCGTAGGTGTTCTGGGATTGGTCAATGCATGGTTTAAGAGTTACCTTGACGGAAGGATTCAGGTTGTAAGAGTAGGTAAAAGTTTAAGTAATTGGAAATGTCTGCGCTGGGGCATCCCGCAGGGCTGTGTTCCTTTCGCAACGCTTTTCTAGTGTATTGTAACGACTTGTGTAATGGACAATTTGGGGGCAGGCTCACAGCCTCTGTTGACGCTACAGCGCTTGCATATGAATCTAAATGTCTTCTCTTAATAATGTTATATAAACTGATATTTGGAAAATAAAAAATTGGTTTGATACTAACAAGCTAGACATAAATTTAAATAAAACAAAAATTATGTACAAGGAGTACATCTGTTTTTCCTAAATCCAACCTGATACGACACTAACACATTATGCTTTTCCAGCTACCATTGAAGCCGGTTGTTAACCATCCTCACGAGCAGGTTACCCATACAAATGGTACGGCTAATTGGACGATAGCTAGTCGGGAGTAAAGGATTTTTATCTGGTTTTAATACAGGTACCACAATTGCCTCTTTCCTCTTGCCTCCTAACTATTATTATCCCACAAAGCATTGAAGAATACTACTAGTGCTTCTTTCATTTCAGGTTTTATGTGCTTCAACATGTCATTCGAAATGGCGTCAAAGCCAGCAGCTGTGAATCTTGTTTGACCTAAAGCTTCATCCAATTGACGCATAGAGAAAGGCAAGTTGTAGCCCAAGTCAACGTCTGTACTAAAATTTAAGTCAATTTCTCTATTTAACTTTGTACGTAGGAACTCATTATTATAATTTTCAGATCTACTAACACTCTCAAATTGTGCGGCTAGGGATTCTGCTATTTCAGTTGCGTTTTCAACTTGTGCCCATCTTCTTTCTTAATACATGTAAGTGAATCTGCTTGATATCTTCCAGCTATAGCTTTTACTTTTTCCAGGTATTCTTAATGTTTTCCTCAGATGTTGTAGATGAGGTATACCGATTTCAACTGTTACGTTTACTTTCCAATACAACTCGTCTCGCCTCTGCCCGTGCCTTCTTAAAAGCAATCAAATTTGTAATCGTTGGTTGCTTCTTGAACAAATTCAGTACCTTTTTCCTACAGTCAATTACTTGTTTCACCTGCACACTTCACCAGGGGACCGTACGCTTCAGAGGTTTAGTTACTGCTTTAGGCATACTCTCTGCTGCTGCTTGCACGATAGTATCAGTAATCGTTTCAACACTTAGAGTATGAGGAACAACCAGGGTTTGTGTAAACTTATACCAGTCAGCCTTGGTCGTCATCGACCTCTCCACTTCGGATTGCTCAGTTTCTACCAAGATCGGGAAATGATCGCTGTTGTACAGGTCATCAATGACTCTCTATTTGAGATGGGGTACTAGATCACTTGTAGCGATCGTTAGATCTATTACTGAAAAGGTGTTCGCTATAGTGTTAAGATGTGTATGTAAATCGGTATTCATTAATACAATATCATCTCTTTCCAGCCAACGCTCGAGAATTCGCCCTTTGCGTCGGTTTTTGGAGATCCCCACAGGGTACTACGGGCGTTAAAGTCCCTCATAAGTATAGCAGGAGGGGCAGCTGTTCGACAGTGTGTTCAAGATCCACAACCTCCCAGTTCCCATCAAGAAGATAAATGTTACGTATAGACATCTTCATAGCTGTACTCACTTTAATAGCCACTTCCTGTCTAATATGAGTTGTTCACATTGTACATCATTTCTGGTAATCACAGCAACACCATGAAGCTCTTTGCCGTTGGGCAAAGTCATTGGACAATGTCATATCCTCGGAGAGAATATGATGTGTTTCCTGAAGGCAATGTACACATGGGATTCAGTTCATGAAAGAGCATTTTCAAGTCTGTGTATCGTTTCACGAGACCTTTACAATTCCATTAGATAATGCAATTTTTCGGCGTGAATATTATAAATATATTAAAAATTACGGTAATATAACATATACAATGCTCACCGACAAATAAATAAAATTTTATATAAATAGATACAATGCACATACACAAACATAAATATCATAGGAAAGTTTATAATTTAATATAAAATATCACAGATAATATCACAGTCGTGTAAGTTGACTAGTCCTCCATTTGTATCTGATCCAGGTTGGTTAGCGTTGAGGTAGTTGTCCCTTGAGATGAAGACGGAACTAAGAACGGTTTTTCCGTACTAGGCTCAAAAAATTTGTAGGAGAGGAGTAATCGCTCCTACTAAAACAAGTAGCAGTTCTTTTGCTAGAGCAGGAACATCAATCCTGCACTGGTTATCCTGAGTGGAGGTAGTAGCTTTGGCGTAACTAATACCTGCTGTAGACGTCATAATAATTTTCTTTTAACTTCCATGTAACTTATGTTCTCTATTGCTCGGAGCTCTTGTATAGCATTTTCTTTATTATACACGGGGCAGTTCGTAGCTCTAGCAGAGTGAGCGCCACCACAATTCACATACACTATTGGCTGTGTACACGGCGATCCTTCGTGTTGCAATTTGCCACAAATGCACATTTTCTGTGGTGCTTCGAATTTGAAAGATGTATGGCCAAATTTGTTACACCTGAAGCATCTTAACGGGGTGGCACATATAACCGAACACTTAACGTATAGAATTCAATTCTTATAGTTTTGGGTAATGTGGGAATATTAAATGTTACGATGTTATTAGCGATATCAACAAGTTCCCCATTCCGTTCTGATTTAAAACGTCGCACCTCCATAACTTTTTGACCCTTTAGTTCCTCACAAATGTCACCATCAGAACAATTAAGTAAATCCGACAGAAAATAACTCCTCGAGAAGTATTCATCGTTTTATGAGGAGTTACTACAACGTCAAAGTCTCCCAACCTATTTGTGGCTAGAACTTTAGATGCCTGCTTATTAGATACAGTTTCTACTAGAATGACATCTTTAATTTTCTTTATCATTTTAAATCACCATATAGACCATATAGAGCTTTTTGAATGTAAAATTGACTAACTTTATCAAAGTTGTCCCGTCTTTCCTTGTAAAAATAAACTGGGCGTAGCCTCCGCCACCACATTTTTGGCGGCGGGTTTTTAGGTAGACCCTCCTGCACCTCCATGTTTATAGAGTTGGCCCTCTGCAATAATGGGGTTTCGCTCATGTCGTTCCCACGAGATCACTTCGAAAGAATGTCACTTGCAGCAGAGCCGGTATACTACAAGAGGACATTTATACTGTGGTGGCGCCTCTTCTCCCACAGGCGTTTCAACGCTAGAGACCAGGTTTCCCCTTGGCCACGTTAAGGCTTCCTCGCGCAATCCCTACAACACTTAAAACTGCCAAACGAACGTGGGATTAGGAGATTTTTATAGACGTTACCTTCCTCGTAGTCCGGGCGGTAAAACCAAGACCACCGACCGCTAGCTATAAGACGTTCCCTAGCCACTCCCCGTTAGAGTCTCTGAAGTATAGTTGGCGGTTGCGGTGTTAGGAGACGGCTAGAGTTCAGCCATCCCCAGCTAGCACATCCCGAGATAGCCGCATCCGTATACGCTTTAGACGGCGCTTGTCTTGGGAAGAGCAGAAAGGAAAGGAAGAGAGCAAGAGTTGGAGCAAGACTAGTATAAGGAAAGTGTACTTCCATATAGGGGCGCAGGGTTGTCATCCCTGTTCTCTTAGATACGAGACCCCACGTGGACTGGTTTGCGACACCGTATTCTCTAGAGCTAACAGTGGCGGTTGGCCGCCACGAGCTCATTTTTCGGTGTTGGCCTTGCATTACTTACGATTATTTGCAAGGTCATTCCCCTATCCGTCACCTGGGGACGCGCCTAGTAGGTAGTCCAACCCCTAGGAAAATTATTATTATTATTTTTTTAAGCATCGGCTACTAGAGCCATTAGCTATTAACAATTTTTTTCCTTATATCTTCATGAAAACACCACATCTTTTTAGGTACGTTAACAAACGATTTATTCCAGTTGCACTATCTTCAAAGATTGAAACAAATGAATCTGGTATATTCAGTTCTGTCCTTAGGATCTCATATAAAGGGCAATCTAGCAATATATGGTGGATTGTAATTTGTAGATTACATAAATTACATTTTTGTGGTGTATTTTTCCTAGAAGATGTAAATGCGTGAGGTTTGTGTGACCAATTCTCATCCTAGTGAGTACCACTTCCTCCTTCTTTTTAAAGAATATCTGTTTTGCCAAGGTAGAACTGATTTTTTATTTCTTTTAATTGTGTTGTGGTCTTATCCCATTCTATCTGCCAGAGTTTATTTATTTTGTTTTTATGTGCCGTTTAATATAATTTGGTTGAACTGGGATCTATTGCGTTGCTGCTTTTACGTGCTGCTTTATCCGAATATTCATTCCCCGCTATCCCGGTATGGCTAGGTACCCACTTGAATATTACAGACTTGCCATCTTTCCCCATGCTGTGCAACATCGGTTTGATTGTGTTTTCTAAAGGATCTCTAGATTGTTCGTTGTTAATGAGAGCCTTAATTACACTTATTGAGTCTGTACATATCATGCTTGAACGGACGTTTACATGGTTTAGGTATAAGACAGCTTGAAAGACGGCATACAGTTCAGCTGAGAACACACTTGACAATGGGTTAAGTGACCAGTAGTGACCTTGGTTTTCAATATAAATAGCACTACCAACCCCTTAGATGTTTTAGATCCATCGGTGTGTACTATTTTGTTATGTTTCAATTCATGCGTGATGTTGTTAAATATACTTTTATAAATTTCATTGGACGTATTTTCTTTTGGGTAGCTTGCCAAATCTAGGCGGTAGGTGACGTTGGGTATATCCCACGGTGGGTACTCAATTATGGATTGAATAACCAGTTGCGGTATGGTAATATTCAGCTGTTGGGCTTTTCGTAATGTATGTATGATGGTTAACTGTGTTGCTGTTGGTTTCGATTGATATTGTTCTAACATTTCCTTGTCATGTAGAATTGAATAGTTTACGTGGTTAGGTACAGTTAATATTTTTAGTACGTAATTGAACTGCAACCTAAGTCTTCGTAGGTTTAGTGGTGGGACACTACAATCTGAGTACACATATTGGACAGGGCTAGTACGGAATGCGCCAGTTACCATTTTTAGTCCACTTGCTTGAATTCTGTCTAGCCGCTTTAGGTGAGACTGTCGTGCAGAAGAGTATAATATACATGCATAATCCATAGTTGACATTAACAAGGCTTTATATAACTGTAGTAGTGTATTTCTATCTCCACCCCAAGTAATACCCGACATGCATTTGATAATGTTTAATTTTCTTTTACATTTTGTTTCTAGCATTTGGATATGGTCATGAAAATATCATTTTATCAAAGATTACTCCAAGGATTTTGATGCTATTTTGAAAATTAATTTTAAAATCCTTAATGAAGAGGATAGGGTCGTCGTGTTCATGTCGGAGTCTACAGAAGTGTATTGCAGTTGTTTTAGACACTGAAAATCGGAAACCTATTCTCTGCTACTTGCACTAAATGGTTAATTCCGTTTTGCATTGTTGTTTGGAGATCTTCTATGCTATTAGAACATGGTGAGATCGTCTACGTATAAGCAGCCGTGCATTGGGATTGTACACTTTCAATCAAATCATTGATTGCAATTAAGAATGGAGTGCAACTTAAAACGGACCCCTGTGGGATACCGTTTTCCATTCTATGTGGTGGAGATTCAACTGTTCCAATTCTGGTTTTGAATGTTCGATCACATAGAAAGCTTTTAATAAACAGTGGCAAATTAACCCTAACTCCCCAATCGTATAATTTTTAATAATATTGTATCAGGTCATATGCCTTCTCAAGGTCGAAACTTAAGGTTACCATATGTTGCCTTTGGAGGAACGATTTTCGGATACTACTCTCCAAATACACCAGTTGGTCAATACCAGAGTGAAAGCGTTGAAATCCAGTTTGTCGCTGTGATAACAATAACTCTGACTCCAGAAACCACATTAACCTGTCATTGACCATTCTTTCCAAAACTTTGCTAATGCAGGAGGTAAGTGATATGGGCCTGTAGTTTTCAGGTTTAGTATGGTCTTTATCTGCTTTAGGAACAGGTATTATAGTTGCTTCCTTCCAACTTATAGGGTAGTACCAAGTGAGTATATATCGTTATATATACTCAATAACCTTTGTTTCTCAGGCATCGGGAGATTTCTCAGCATCGCATAGTGAATATGGTCACTACCCGGCGTGGAATTTTGGATTTATTAAGAGCTTTTTCCTCTTCAAATGAGAAGGGACTATTGTAACTAAAATGTTCATCGGAATAAAAGTTTATATCTCGCTCAATGGTATCCTTTATCGTGGAAAAGTGTTCACTATAACTATTTGAGCTACTCACCGCTTCGAAGTGTTTTGCTAGGGCTTCTACAATTTCTTCATGTTTTTCATTTGTTTTGTTATGAACAGTTAATATTCTGGATGGATCATTAAAGGGCTTTCCTGCTATTTTTTAACTTTCTTCCAGATTTCACATATTGGGGTGTTAGAATTAATCGACGTTATATACTTTTGCCACGATACTCTTTTATTAGTGAGTATAATTTTCCGTGAAGAAGCACGGGCTTTTTGAAAGCTACAAGGTTTTCTAACGTGGGTTTTCTTTTAAATACGTTTAACAACTTTTTCTTTACCTTGATAGCATTTTTACTTCTTCATTCCACCAAGGGATATTTGTGGAGCTTGTTCTTTCTTTTGTTTGAGGAATACTTTTTCCGCAGCTTTTATAAGATTTTTAGTAAACTGCTTGATGTTTTCATCTATTCCTTCCATAGGCAAGTTCGTATAGTTAGTTAACGTGTCAGAGAATAGCTTCCAGTTAGCGTCTTTAATTTTCCATTTTTTGGTAATTTTGTAATAATTGGTCTAGTCGGTAGTGTAATAATAATAGGACAGTGATCGCTATTTTGGAAGTCATCATCTGTCGTCCAACTGAGGTTTAGCGCTAATGTAGGTGACGAGAAAGCGAGATCAATTGCTGTTAGGTTATTTGATTTACTGTTAATATGTGTAGGTTCTCCTGTGTTGAGCAGTGCAATTGATTGTTATTTATGAGGTCTTCAATTATGCGACCACGTTGATCAGTAGCATTAGAACCCCATAATGTTGAATGTGCGTTAAAATCGCCGACAGAAAGGGAGACGCCAGTTGATTTATTAAATCTTCAATATCATTTAAAATCCAGTTAAAGTCTGGGAGATACACGTTACATATCGTAGCTTTAATTGGTGAAACAATTTCTACAGCAATTGCCTGAAGTGCTGTATTAATGGGAATTGGTTGAACTGGTATATTGTTTTTGGTGTATATTGAGACCCCTCCGCTTGCTCTATTATTTAAATTAAAATTTTTGTTAAACGGTTTGTACCCTCTTAAATGGAAATTATTGATACCCTTCAGATGAGTTTCTTGGAGACATACACAGAAGGGTTGCTATTTAGCTAAAGTCATCTTATGGTTCGGGTAGTGGATACGTAGACCATTGCAGTTCCACTGTATTATATTATCGTGTTTATTGAATGTTTTATTTATAATATACTACTAGTTCACTTTAAGATTTTTAAACACAAATTATAAATAAATAGATATAATTTATAAGAGAAACACATTTTAATAAGTTATAAAATGTATAACTCAAACAAGACCAATAAATAAAAGATTAAAGACAAAAAACATATAAATTGACTAGACAAGACAATAAAATCAATAAAGAATAAGATATCACAGATCAAAAATCACATTAAGAATCAAATAAAAATAAAATATCACAGATCAAAAAATATCACATTAAAATCAGTAAAAGATAAAATATCACAGATCAAATATATCACCTTTTAGGTGCTATCGACTTCGTAGAAGACTCCGCAATATTATTTGTATCGCAAGCATTTTTCTTGCGTGAAACGCCTTTTGGCTATTCCACCTTTTTCTATTTTTATTTTCTAAGGGATGGGTCAATAAAAGTTTCGTCTATTTCCCCGACTGAAGTTAGGGATACAGGTGCGGCTCTGTTTCTGCCCTCGGAAAAATTTTCCATTTCCATGTCGCTCCCAATATCGGTAGTCGTGCACGATATTTCATGTATATATTCCTTATGTGTTGTTTTTAAACTGTTTATTTGGGATTGGATAGTATTTTGTAAGACTGGTAGAATAACTTTTGATACTTCACTTACTACTTCATTATTGCTATCCTTAGGTTGCGTAATTTGAGCATAAGTGCTAGCTGAATTGGCAACGGATGTTTGCGCCAGAAAAACTTACATCTTGTATAATTCTAATTTCCTGTATTTTTTTTTCAGATTTGTAAATGGAACATTCCTTTGACCTAGAGGAATGTTCTCAGTTGCAATTTACACAAATGTGTTCCTCCTACAGGCAGTACCTTCATGAGTGGGATAACCACACACGCACATAGGGCTGTTTTGCAATTTCAGAAGGTATGGCCAAACTGCTGGCATCTAAAACAGCGCATTGGCTCCGGAATAAAGGGGCGAACTTTTAAACTATACATTGCCGCTTTAATAACTTTTGGCAGCTCATGCCTTTCAAACGCTATCAGTAACATTGCGGTGTTTACGAATGTTCCGTTCTTTCTACTTTGCAAACGTTTGACCTCTACTACACCTTCTGATTTCAAACCTTCTTGGATTTCATCAAGCGATGCGTTTAAAAAATCCCTACAATAAACTATACCTTTGCGACAATTTAACAACTTGTGTGGCGTAACCTCCACATTCAACTCGCCCATCGCTTTTAGTTTTAATAACGTATCTGTTTGTTTTTTCGATACTGTTTCCACTAACAATCCTTCCTTTACCTTGCTAATATTTCTAGTTTCGCCGGCTTTACTATGTATACTTTTACTAATAAGAAAAGGGCTGACTCTTTCGCAATTACCTTCTGGCAATAATTTAATGGACAGGAACCGAGGGTAACTCGTCTCGCTGCCAAATTTTGGGTTTTTCTTAAAACAGGAAAGCTGTCTCCGTTTAAAGAGGGAGCTCTTGGGTATTTGAAATGAAATTCATATTGATCCCACGAGAACAGGAAGAAATAACAAGGTCAACCACGGTAGTGCTCCTATACTGTGGCAAGACTAAATACTGTAGAGAGGCGCCCGTTTCCCCACGGGCGTTTCAACGTTAGAGACCAGGCTTCCCCCTGGTCACGCTTAGACTTCCCCTCGCGCAATCCCTTCAGCACCTAAAACTGCCAAACGACCTTGGTATTGGGGATTTTTATAGAGGTTACCTTCCTCGTAGTCCGGGCGGTAAAGCCAAGACCACCGACCGCTAGCTGTACGACGTTCCTAGCCACGCCCTGCTAGAGTCTCTGAAGTACGATTCGCGGTTGCGGTATTAGGAGACGGCTAGCACTCAGCCGTCCCCAGCTAGGACATCCCGGGCTGGCCACACCCGCATACGGTTTTGAAGACGCACGTCCTGGGAAGAGTAAGAAGAAAGGAAAAGGACTCTCAGCTTTCGCTGGGAGCCTGAAGGAGCAAGAGTTAGAGCGAGGGTGCTCCGACAGAAAAGAACTAAAGTAAGGGAAGCCACTCAAGACTAGTATAAGAAAAGTGGACTCCCAGCTAAGGGCACGCAGGGTTGCCATCCCTGTCCTCGCTAGTTACGAGGCCCCACGTGAACTGGTCCGCGACACCGTATTTTCTAGAGCTAGCAGTGACTGTTTACAGCCACGAGCTCATATTTCGGTGTTGGCCTTGCATCACATACGATCATTTGCAAGGTCACTCCCCTATCCGCCACCTGGGGACGCGCCTAGTAGGTAGTTCAACCCTAGGTGTTATTATTATTATTATTACTATTATTATTATTGTGATTATTATTATTGTGATTATTATTATTGTGATTATTATTATTATTATTATTATTATTATTATTATTATTATTATTATTATTATTATTATTATTATTATTATTATTATTATTATCAGAGCAAAAGCCGCTGTGCCGATATGATACACATCGATTTGATTTAAAAATAGAGGATAATGATAGTCTAACGCATAGGAAGTGTTGCTATCAAGGGTCCACCACCCACGTAATATGCTTAAAAATGAGCTCAATGGACTTATTCCTACAAGGTTCTAATTTTTTCTCAAATAGTCTAGTTTATAAAATAACAAAAAGGCAGTCTACCACTTGTCTAATGTTGTTAAAGGGCTACACTACCTTAAAACATGAAAACAAAATTGTTTTTAACATAAAATATTGGGACTATAAAAGTACGTGTCTAGTGGTTCCCTAAAATGTTGGTAGACGTAATAGAACGTACGATCTTCAGAGCAAAAGCCGCTGTGCCGATATGATTCACATCGCTTTGATTTATTGTACGTACTTGCCTTAAATTTAAATCTAGAAAGCTGCTATATCTGTACAAGTAGTGAAAATTAACTATTGTCAAATAAACGTAGTCTGCTTTTGCATAACGTGACTAAACTAATAATCAAACCAAAATTTTCATAAATTTTAAATATGTGGGTCCAGGCAAAATGGCTGTTGTTCCTTGTAGCTCAGATCAGATTATTTAATAAAATTATAGTTAAAATTGGACTTTAATTCCAACAAAAATATTTTATTACTCCTTAAATTACACCAAATACACCTTTTTTAATACATCTTACATCTCTGTACATGTTTTTAATATTCAACGTAGAATAAATTTTAGATAGAGAAATTCGAGGATCCTCAATGCGCCCTTCTAATTTTCCAGCCAAATTAAAAAGATTAGTTCTATGAAGAGGACTTAACTGAACATCTTTTAGTTAGTTCGGCATGCAAAGTAATGGCGCTCATATTCTATACGAAGTATAGTAATGGGAAGGTATTGCAATCATGAAAAATTCTTACTCGAGATTTTGACGGGTTTTCACGTTTTGAGGGTCCCCTAATGCATTTTGACCATTTTGGCATGTCCTCTGTGAGTATGCGCGTGCGTGTGTGTGAGAGTGTGAGTGTGTGTGTGTGTGTGAGTGCGTGCGTGCGTTGTTGTGTATGTGTGTGAGTGGGTGGTTGGTTGGGCTGCGCGTAAGTGCTTGCGTGTGTATGTGTGGTGCTTGCGTGAGCGCGTGTGTGAGCGCGTGCGTGAGCGAGTGCGTAGACGTACCTGCGTGCCTGTGTACGCGCGCCCGCTGTAACAAATTAACAATTTACTAACAATATACGTTAAATATAATATCAAGCGACCAGGCTAGTAATGCAAGGAATGGGAGGTTTAACCTCCCACGAGTAAATTACTTTTTGTCTGTTGAAACTGTTATTAAATTGTATTTGAATATGCATTTAGACTTTAAAATCGCGTACTTATAAAAATTTTCTACTTATAAATGTATTTTGACATTTTGTTTTAAATATAAGGCATTGAGCATTACGTACATTTATATTTGAAGGTCTATCTTAAAGCACTAAAATATGTATTAAACAATAAGTGAAAATCCTTAAGAAACTTATTGTAATTTTGTGTTAAAGTAGAATTACAGTGTTGAAGAACATATAAAACACGAAACCAAAAATTTCAGTCTCATTTTTGCATTGTACGTAGAGCTATGTTAAGTAATTACATAATTCCCCAAGTACTTTTATGGTACATGTATGTATACGGAAATGTTGAGTGGAGACAGATTTTTGCTAATAAAATAGTATATTTGAATTATACTGACTTCCATAAAATTGCAACACCTTGTTGAACGATTTTATTGAAAGTTGCGTCAACGATGTCTTTCATTAGAACAAATAAACGATTAAAATTTGAATAAAATCTAAGTAGTAGTTTTTTTGTTTGTTTTTTCCTTTGCACTTAGTAACAATACATTTGAAGAAATAAACCAATCAGTGTGTAATTAACCATCAATTTTGCAAATTGTTTGTTCACAATTTCGATCTGAACTTGGGAACAATGCCAACGTTTTTCCCAATTGACTGATTTCAGACGTGGCCGTATTATTGGCATGAGAGAGGCCTGATTTTCGCTAAGAAAAATTGCTCGTCGTGTAAACCGAAATGTTACAACGGTATTGAGATGTTGGTCCAAATTGTCCGAGGGAGGGGTGCAACAACGTCGCCCTGGTCTGGACGCCCCCGCAGGACTACCGATCGCGTAGAACGTCGCTTAAAACTTTTGGCCACAAGAGACAGATTTTCAACAGCTCGATCGATTGCAAATGATTTGTTGTTCTTTATTACTGGTAGAGGGCGCCACATACAGGTTTCCATCTTGTTTGAATCGGTCCTAACTTTTTGCCTTACACTGTATGTCATTTTTGACCGGAAAATTTGTTTTCCCATCTTTTCTGCTTCAGAAAGGTATACCTTATTGAAGTCTCTAGGACCAACGGTTTACGAGAAAAATGCATCCGATGCATGCAATGTGTTCCTAAAATGGTTCACTATACTTTCGAAGAATATGTGTTACGGAGAAGCTCGGTCAAATTTCTCCAAAGCTCAACGTATCTATCGAGAGTGATATCCTTTAGGACAGGTTCCTAATGTTCGAACATTTATTGACGTGCATTGGCGTTTGGATGAAGATCGGTGGTGAAGATGTCTGTTTAAAAAAGTTAATAGTGGGAGTTTACAGAACTCGTCGCACTGTTGAAAAGGAATAACCTGAACACATTATTAGAAGATATTTCATTGGACATTGTTGCAAGAGTGGACTTTATGCTTGATGGCAAGCTAACTCACTTTTCTTGGGTGGTAAGGAAATTTTTGAGTAATAAAAGAACTAAGGTCATATTTGAATTCTGCGTGATAAAAAGCCCTGTATACAAAATTTCGTCCGCTTATTACATCATTGTAAGAAGATATTAAGAAAAACAAAAAATAATTAAACTTTAACACCCTATATATTTTAAACGAAGGCGTTGCGGACCTATGTTCATAGGAACTTTTTTCTTATTTTAGTGTCCTCTATCGCGTGGCACTATGTATGGCACTTTTTCTATGTCACTCTGTATATAGATATATATATATATATATATATATATATATATATATATATATATATATATATATATATATATATATATATATATACACGTGTCCAAGATAAGGAGGGCCAGTATAGGGATCTCGAAAACCGTAAAAGATACGAAGTCGGTTAAATGGGAAGAAAGTTGCGCATTTCGGTGCTTAATAAAATAAATAAATAAATAAAATAAAATGCTTTGAAATCTAAAAATTGCAATTGGTTCCGGAGATATCCGCAAAACCGAAATTTTGCAAAATCGTTTTAATTTTTTACTGGGTTTGTTTCAAGAGGAATTTTAAAATAAGTGGTACTTTCTCATAGCCACTTTTTCCCTCTACAAGATGGCGTTATTGAATTTGAAATCCGACGTTTCGTCTTTGACCGACCATCATCAACTTCTTTTTTTTAATACGGCTCTGATTTTCTAATATCAAATTGTTGAAGCTCTTTCAATTCTGAATTCAACAATGTACCACACTTCACGGTTTAGGTATGTTTTAGACCTTATTTGAGTATTATTAAAAGTTTTTCTCGAATCGAAGCTGCCTTGAAAAATTTCTCATAAATTTAGTATTTAGTAGTAGCGGCGCAACCCGACAGTTCGCAGATACAGAGGACCTTTCAACCACCGCAGGCGAATGCACCGTTAAGCCTAAACCGCTAATTGAAACACCAACAATGAAAACATTGGAAGAAATAGAAAACACCGCAAGCATAAAAGATGCAATTAATCCAAAGGTAAATACAGTAAATGAATCCCTTTTCATAACAAAGCAAAGGAGAATTGCGGACGAATTAAACCCGCATATTACATATCCGAACATTAAAAAACAGTACAGAACAAAACAGTAAAACTAAAACTTAACAAAAGGAAACGCGGAACAAATATTCAGCGCTGTCTGACGAGGAAGACGGGGACTATGATGAACTGGAATGCGAAAGCACCATGGAAGATAAAGAAGCAGAAGTTACAGCATGGGAATCGAAAAACGGTGCGCACAAGATAATTACAGAAAATAAAAATACAAGGAACGAAAAACTTCCACCCATCGTAATAAATACAATATAACAAAAAATACATACATACTAAAAATTAGAAAACCCACGAATTCGTCCTGCGAGGACTAGATCATGACCCGGAAGCGGGCGAAGTTAAAGCGGAATTACAGGAGATACATGGAATTAATGTTTAAAACGAATTCAAAATGAGGGGCACAAAAGGCCGGCGTACCTACTAATAACGTCAAACACAACAAACTGCGGCCACTACAAACCCAAATTGAAACAGTATCATGTGAGAATCTCCTACACAAACAACAGAATTACACAATACCACAGGTACCAAGCGTGAGGACACGCGACTTCAAACTCCTTCGCAAAACCGGCTTGCGCAAAGTGCGGTGCAGACATCTCTCCATCACCTGTACGAAGGACAAAAATAGAGCTGCAACGTGCGCCAACTGCGGAGGAAGTCATACCGCGAACAACACAACCTGCAAAATGTATCAGAAGGCAGTGGAAGAAATAGAAGAGAGTAAACGGCGAATGGTACCAAACCCACCCATTACACTCCAGCTCCCGCCCTAAAAGAAAATATCTGGGGAAAAAGGGCACAATTACAAAAGAACAACAGCAGGAACAGCAACAACATCAAAACGGGATCCAACCAACCAAAAGCTGCGAAGCCCGAGATAAAAACGACACCTGTCGGCCTTCCAGGAGTTAACGGGAGGATCAACACCCTAAAAACTTGATAGACCTGCGCAGTATGCTAGAGCAAGTAAGAAATCTTAACCAAATATTGGTAAAGTGCAAAACAAACCAGGAAAGAACCATAGCTTTTCTAAGCTTTATAAATGACATTAATGGATAAAAAGCTAAAAATGATATATTGGAACGCGAACACAATAAAAACAAAAATCAGAATTCATTAACTACCTAAAACAAAACAACATGGACTTTATGCTACTCAGCGAGACTTACCTAACACAAGCCGAGAAATTCAAAATTAGAGGCTTCAACATCATAAGAAAAGACAGACAAGAACATGGAGGTGGTTTGGATATGGCCTTAAAAAATAATATACCGTATACAAACATACCAATCAATAACACAACCATAGAAAACATTTGCATAAAACTCACTGCAAACTGTATTAACAACCTGATGAAAATCGGCAGCAAAGCACTTGTAATAGGAGACAAACGCTAGACATACAACAGGAACTGCCACAACAACAACGACAACAATCTCTACCACTATGTTTACAACAGTCACGACACAAATATTCAACACCCAGACACCCCCACCCACTACCCGCACAATAACACAACACCAACGACTACTGATATATTCATTAATAAAACCCCGATCTCCCTACCCAAACTAAACTCAGACCACAACCCAATACATACAGTGCTAAAAAACATCCATAACGAAAACAGGACAAGAACTATATACAGTTACAAAAACACGAACTGGAACATTCTCATAGAAGAGATAAATTAAAACATTGTCATAAATAATGACCAAACTAGAAACTGTGCTGACAAAATTCGCCGAAGTACTAAAAATCGACATCCAAAAAAATGGTTACACACAAACCAAAGCAAAAATGCTAGACCTAAACACCAAAATACGAAAACACATAAACGAGCACACAGACAATGGCCCCAAAGACTACAAGCGCTTTATCTCAACGGAAACAGCCTGTGGAAGGTAGCAAAAGCCATAAGAAAAGGATTCCGGTAACTTCCCACACTAACACAACAGAACAAGACTTACACCTTAGATGCTGAAAAAGCAGAAATGCTACCCAAAACCTTTGATACAGTACACAAAAACTATGACCCAAATACGAAAGAACAAGCACAAATACAAGACACAACACAAACGTTCATTAGACCAACACTATCACATAGACAACAAAGAGTACAGCAAAATAATTACCACACCAGCTGAACTGAAAAAACACATACAGAAACTTCCGAACAACAAAGCCCGACGAAATAAGCAATAAACTAATTCAAAACCTACTGAGAAAATCCTTAGCACAACTAACTTATATAACTAACGCAATTATCAAATTACAACAGTACCCCCAGAAATGGAAAAAAAAACGGAAATAATACCGATAGGTAAAAACGGAAAAGACCTGACACTAAGTACGTCGTACAGACCAATCAGCCTTCTATCCATGCTTAGCAAACTCACCGAAAAGATTATTCTGGAGCGGCTAAATGCAACATAACGAAAACTAAAAATAAACGACGAATGCCGATATGGATTCAAAAAAGGGCATAGTACCGTCCAACAACTAGCCCATCTTACAACAGATATAACATACAACTACAATAAAAGCAAAAACACGGCGGTGTTACTGCTAGACATAGAAAAAGTTTTCTACAAAGTATGGATAGAAGGAATGATACAAAAAATACCCTCCATACCTGACTAAACTAAAGCATAGCTACCTCACGGACAGCACATTCCATGTAAAAGTTAGAAATAAACAATCTTCCCAAAAATACATTACCGCTGGAGTACCACAGGGCTCCGTGCTCGGACTTAAACTATTCACCACCTACATACTAGACCTACCAAAAACAAAGAACTGCACCAACGCCATATACGCCGACGGCACAGCAATCTACGTACACGAACATGGCGCACAAGCAGCGAATATGCTGCTGAACGCACATATGCAACGACTGACCAAATACTACCGTAAGTGGAAAATTTGTATCATCGAAAGCAAAACAGAGGTATACATATTTTCCAAAAAATACACAAGAAACAAAATTTTCACACTACAAACAACAAACGGACAAAAAAACGAAAGACCAAATAAAATACTTGGAAGCAGACCTAGACAAAAGACTAAATTTCAAAACCACCTACTAAAGACGATACAAAAAGCATACCCCCTACTAAGCCCAAAGTCAGCACTGACACAAAAAACAAGAAACTACTATACAAGAGCATACTACGACCGATACTAACGTACGCAGCACCAGTATGGAGTGCGACATGAAAGACAAACATAAAACACCTACAAGTATTCCAAAACAAAATACCTAGACTGATAACCAACTCGGACGATCACAACGGAACAGACTTGCTCGGTACAAGAGCAGCCATAGAGACAATCACGGACTATATACACAATATGGCTACAAACTTTTACCAAAAACAACAGAGTAGCAACAGTGCAATAGGAAACATAGCAAAAGTCAGAGCACACTATACAAGACTGACACTTATGGCACAAACTCCTCTATCAGCATCTTCCAATATTTAACCGCTAAAGCGATACGTGATAAAATGACAAACCACAAAGAACTAAAGTAGTGTATGTAAGTCAATTATTTGAAGTAGGTTTTCACAAATAGGTTTTCCTGCGAGTGAAAGTGATAGTGAACAAAAAAACCATAGAAACGCAAAAGACTTAAGTCAGCCACTAATAAATAGTACAAAATCATGGGTGCAAATGAGTAGATTAAGGAACCATGTAATTATAATAAGTAGCTATAAGTGACATCCTGCATTGTCCGAAGGCACATAGACCAAAGGAGTGCGGACACCAATTTGTATATATTATGCGGGTGTTTGGTACATAGATAGAAAGTTTTAAAGGGGAGGTACATGAGGCCATTCCGAACCTATATGACCATATTTAGCCCTATAAGTGTTGTGGATTTTAAGATATCCATAAGTTTGTGTTTTTGAAGAAAATCCATCCTTTTTAGCACTTAAACCAAGAACTAGGGTTTATGGACCTACACTCGAAAAAAGGTTGTTACCCTAAAATTTTCCTACACAATTTTGCACAACAGAAATAGCGATGCTCCAACTAAAACTTAGCTAAATAATAAATAAGTCATTTCCATATTTAGAGTCATTTATTTCGAATTTTTTTATAGAAATATCCGTTCAAACAGTTTTAAAAATATCTCTATTTTATGCTCTTTCGAATCATATGCCAAAACCATAAAATAATTACAATCATTGTTATTATGAACAAACAAAAAAATATAATATTGCATAGGAGTAAAATTTAATACAAAATGATCTAGCTCTGTCAGTTAGAACTATACATATTATTATTTATTAAGTGATATCTAACATTCTCATACGTGGGTTTACGTCAGTATGCTATCCCAAAAAGCAAGTAGGCCTTGACACCAAATTAACCAGTTTGATAGTTTTATCACTGAAACTGTTATTGTCACTATCTGCATTTCTTGTAACTTTGTAAATTACTGAATGCTCATACCATGACCACTTTTTCCAATTCTGAATACGCTGATATTATCTTCATGTATGGAAGAGCCGACGGTAATGCAGCAGCTGCTCAGCGTCTGTACCGAAATCGATTTCCTGCTAGAAGAACTCCCAATGTACAAGTTTTCATAAACACATATCGTCGTTTAAGTGAAACTGGGAACTTTCGCAATTATTCAGAACGGGAGCAGATTGTTCGTTGTGCTCCTGCAGTGAATGAACAAATTTTGGAGGCCTTTAGAGCGGATCCTACCACAAGCATAAAAAAAGTAGCTGTAGTATACAATGTATCCATATGGAAAGTATGGTCTATTCTGAAAAGCAACAATAAACATCCCTTTCACTTTACTCCCGTTCAAGGCCTTGAAGCGGGCGATCCTATCCGAAGAACTATTTTTTGCCGTTTTTTATTACATGCTGACACGGAAGATCCGCTTTTTTCTAAAAAGTATTTTATGGACAGACGAGCCAAAATTTTCAAGAGGAGGAACTTCCATAATTTACATTACTGGTCTGATGCTGATGAAAATCTTCATATAAATTTAGTGTAAATGTATGGGCAGCAGTCATCGGCAGAACATTTATTGGCCCATACTACCTTCCGGACAATCTAAATGGAAACAACTATTTAGAGTTTTTGTGCAATGAGATGCCAAATATCTTAATAAAAGGAGATACATGGTATTCCAAAATGACGGATGTCCTGCTCATAATCACCTAACCGTAAGGGAATTCCTAGACGAAAGGTTTCCTAATCGTTGGATCGGAAGAAATGGACCAATATTGTGGCCTGTAAGATCTCCAGACCTGACACCTGTCGATTTTCATGTCTGGTGACGAATGAAAGACCTTGTTTATGCTGTCGAAATACTTAATCGCGACCAACTTATTAGGAGAATTAATGAAGCAGGAAGAAATGAAACTAGGCGTAAATGTAGATCTAGAGTGTTTTATATTAAATTCGGCTCCTATGCATTTTTTTTTTTGTTTCTCATAATGTTAATAATTAATAATAATATACATTATTGTATTTATCTTATATTTTTAATACATGATTCGAAAAAGCATAAAATAGAGATATTTTTAAAACTATTAGAACGGATATTTCTATAGAAAAATTTAGAAATAAATGACACTAAATATTGAAATGGCTTGTTCATTATTTAACTTAGTTTTAGTTGGAGCATCGCTATTTTTGTTGTGCAAAATTGTGTAGAAAAACTTTAGGTTAACATCCTTTTTTTGAGTGTAGGTCAATAAACCAAATTTAAATTGTTAAAAAATATTATGCCATTTTCCCTAGTTCTTGGTTTAAGTGCTAAAAAACATGGATTTTCTTCAAAAACACAAACTTATCGATATCTCAAAATCCACAACACTTTGTATAGGGGTAAATATGGTCATATAGGTTCGGAATGGACTCACCTACCTACCCTTTAAAACTTTCTATCTATGTACCAAACTCCCTGTATAAAATGCGTAAATAAATTTTGTCGAGTTGAGGTTCTCGTCGGATAACCGAAGTTAAGCAACGTCGGGCGCGGTCAGTACTTGGATGGGTGACCGCTTAGGAACACCGCGGGCCGTTGTCTTTTTTTTTCGTTTTATTGTATTAACGATGTGACTATTTTTTCAGTTTTCAGGAAAATAATTAAATCATAAATAATTATTTTAAACAAATTATGAATTGGATTTAAAAAAAGTGTATCATGGTCGATTTAAATATTTGATAAGATTAGTAGAAAATAATACTATGAAAAAATAATTTTTTTTTTAAATTACGCTTTTATTTACGCGTAGAAAGTGCACTAAAAAGGAGAAAATAATTTCCTTCTTTGCACCAAAATGTGATCAAAAATCTTTACGACTAAAAATAAAAGCGTGGGGCACTCATCATATTTCATTTCTCTCCGTCACATGTTTACAATATGAGCGCCCCACGCTTTTATTGTTATAGTATTATTTACTAATATCACTTCTCAATGGTCACGATTTCGCAATATTAATATTAACTCAAGTGTTGACCTCGACTTCGAAAGTCACCTACTCGTATAAATATGAGCCAAGAAACGATTGCGTACAATGTCGCGCACACACAAATACACACAGTTACTGGCTCGGCAATGGGGACAAGCAGGGGCAGCGCGTCCACTAGGCAAACTAGGCGGCTGCCTAGGGCGGCAGCCTCGGAGGGGCGCCAAAAAGAGGGAAAATTCTTAAAATTTTTTTTTACTTATTTGATAAACTACTTTTACCGATTAAAAACAACGTTAAACGGGTTTGTGTTACTTTGAAAGTCAATTTTAATCGTGATCAAACTTTATTCATATTAGCTTAGTTTGAAAGGCCTATTTTCGGATAAATTTTATGTGCGAGACGAAAGTGACTAGACTACAGCGGCAGTGGATGGGGGCGCGGCCGCGTAGTCACCGAGTAGCCAGTAGCCTTGAAAGAAAGTTTCATGTCTCGACGTGAATCATAATTGTCGCGTTGTTACCATTCCTACCTAGTCAGCTAGTGACAAGTGATCAGTTCAGTCTAGATTTGACGTTTTGTTGTGAACACTGAAACACTGTGTTGTTTATCAAATTTTATTGGTACATTATCTAGCGTAGATTAATTATTAGTAAACATTTTTATCCTGTACTTAAAAGTTTGGGCTCATACAGCCCTGTAGAACGAAGCGGAAAAAAACTTTATACGACTTGATATAGGTAAGTGAATTAATGAGAGAATAAGTTTGGATAATTACCAAACATGAGGTCATGTACATTTAGTTTGAAATTTATAATAATGGTCAATAGCGTTTATATTACTTACGAAAATTATAATTCAACAAAAAACCCCCACGTAGTTGAAATAAAATTAACAAAGAATAATTAAAACTAAAACAACGTAACTGTAAAAGTACTGTAAAGTAATTTTACTTTCTTCTTTCATCTAGTACCGGTAGCCTACAATATAGAGAAACGGTTTTCAAACTCTAACCGAAAAACCTTAAAATCCAGTTTTTATTGCGCATCGCATACAAGGCGTATAAAGAATATACGCCTTGCATCGCATACACTTTCTCAGGCATAACTCATTTTAAACCAATGGTAGGCTACTCCAAGTTAGTTCTAAGTATAAAATAAATTTTAAAAACTGTGGTTGGTTTGATACAAATTTAGTTTTTGTTAGTATAAAAATATCAATTGTTTTACTGTGTAAGGTGTAAAAACTTATTTTAAATGTCCAAATAAGTTCAAAATAATATCCTTGCAACTTTTGAGTTTTTGGCAGAGCAAGTTTGAATTAATACATTGGTTTGGTACTATTTATTTTATTATTGTGTACTTCATAAAATACAATGTATAGTAAACTTCTACACATAATGTCTCAAATTTCAGGTACAGTTGTCATAGTAATGGCTGAAAGAAAAAAATTGGTTCCCAATACCAGAAAAGGAAAGCTGAGAAGGAAAAGTTTATTTCAGAGCAAAAAGGGTCATTTTTAAAGTATTTACGTCACAAACAAAACACGGCGGATCAGGAGGAAGAGGTATCTTCACCAGAGGGCGATCATCTACTTGAAAGCAGTAGAAGTAATGATGTTGAGGAGAACTTCAGCAAAATCCGAACAGAGAAAGTTAACAATGAAAGTGTATCGACTAAAGAAGAGTTGAATGTGTCTACGCAAGAAAATCAAGAGACAGAATCAACTTTTGATTTTACTTGAAAGCAGTAGAAGTAATGATGTTGAGGAGAACTTCAGCAAAATCCGAACAGAGAAAGTTAACAATGAAAGTGTATCGACTAAAGAAAAGTTGAATGTATCTACGCAAGAAAATCAAGAGACAGAATCAGCTTTTGATTTTAAAGACCATCTACTTGGCCTGACAGGTGCGATGACAATCTTCGGATATCACTTGTTCAACATGGTCCTCATCAGGAAAAGGATATTGATTTTCCACTCGATATCGGTCGAAGGAGGTTTTCAAAGAATCATTACAAAGGGGCCAATGATTGGAAAAATACATCTGCAATTCTGAGTAATCATGAAAAGACCAACGATCACATAACTTGCTTTCATGAATGGAAAGAACTTGAGCTAAGATTAAATAAAAATAAAACTATATATGATGAAAATTTACGTCTGCTGAAACAAGAAGAAACTTATTGGAAAAGTGTCTTGTGCGAGTTTTAGGAGCTCAGAATCTTGCACTTGAAAACATGAAAAACTCTTCACAGCCGGTAATGGAAACTTTTGAAATTTCTGGAATACTTGGCGTTATTTGATCCCTTGATGCACGAACATCTTCGCAAGATTCATGACAAGGAAACTAAGGTACATTATTGAGCAAAGATGTCCAGAATGAAATGATGAAGTTATTAGCAGACGCCGTGCAGGCTAAAATTATTTATCTAGTCCATGCTGCAAAGTACTCTATAATTCTTGACTGCACTCCTGACGTGAGTCATATAGAACAAATGACGGTGATTGTAAGATTTGTGGCTATCACGGACTCGGAAAGTCCTATTTGTGAAATTCGAGAACACTTTTTAAGTTTCATGCCCTTGACTGAGACAACTGGTGCTGGTTTAACTGAAGCAATTCTTGAAAAGTTAAAAGAACTGAACCTATGTATTGATGATTTGCGAGGCCAAGGCTATGATAACGGAAGTAACATGAAAGGCAAAAACACCGGAGTACAAAAGAGAATCATAGAGATTAACCCGAGAGCGTTTTATGTGCCCTGTAGCTCACATTCATTGAATCTTGTTGTTAATGATGCTGCGCATTGTTGCTTGGAGGCTTCGAAGTTCTTTGCTTTGGTTCAAGAAATTTATGTTTATTTTTCTGCATCAACACAACGTGGGAATATTCTAAAACAGCATATAACTGGCTTGACTCTTAAACCCCTTAGTGATACCAGATGGGAAAGTAGAACTGATGCTCTCTTACCTCTCCGACATCGGGCGATGTTCATAACGCTTTAATGGACATTTATGAGGATAACTCCTTAAAAGGGCCAACAGGAAACAGCTCGCGAGTGCAAGCTTTAGGTCTTGCAAGAAAAATTTCAAAGTACAAGTTTGTTGTCTGTGTTGTTTTATGGCACAATATACTTTTTGAAATCAACCTGACAAGTACGCAGTTACAATCCAAACAATTTGATCTGACTGCTGCCAAGAATCATCTAGGCAAAACTAAATCGTACTTACAAAAGTTGCGTTGCGATGATGGCTTTGGAAGAATACTAGTTGATGCCAGAGAAGTGGCAGAAGAGCTAAATATTCCACCATCATTTGAAACAGAGACCCTGTCCACGCGATTTAGAAAGAAGAAAAAACAGTTTCATTATGAAGCGGATGATGAACCTATGGTATCTCCTTAAAAATATTTTAAAGTCAATTTCTATTTTGCCATTCTTGATTCTGCCATCTCTTCTCTGGATGAAAGATTTCAGCAGTTGGAAGAAGTAACTTCAATATTTGGATTTCTTTACAGTATATCTAAGTTGAATGATGCAACAACAAAACCTCTGATGGAAGATTGTATCAAGTTGGAAAATTTCTTGTCAAACAACGAGGCTAAAGACATTGAAGGAAACTAACTTTGTAACGAAATACAAGCAATAGCAAGGAGAATACCTGAGAACTCAAATCCGCAAGAGGTCCTTAACTACATCACCAGCAATAATCTTACAGACTGTGCCCCAAATTTGTCCTTGGCCTTAAGAATTTTTTTGACTCTACCTGTGTCTGTTGCTAGTGGTGAGCGCAGTTTCTCGAAATTAAAGTTAATTAAAACCTATATTCGCTCAACAATGACACAAGAAAGACTTCAAGGACTGTCCATGCTTTCAATAGAACAAGACTTGGCAAAAACATTGATTTAAATGAACTAGTGTCTTCTTTCACAAGAATGAAATTGAGAAAAATGCAATGATAAAAGGTAGAATTCCTCTCTGTTCCAATCTATCTTAACTTTTAGAAATAAAGGTATTTCTACTTAATTACAAAATGATCGTTTTTTTGTTTTTATTTGTTAAGTTCCTATTTGTATCTAAATGGAAAAAATACACAAATATGAAATATTCTCCATATTATATCGCTACTTTAAGTCTCGTTAAGTTCAAAAATATGTTGTAAGAAGTTGTGATTTTAGGGAAGGTTTTTAAGTGAGGAGGGAAAGGAAAACGATATAATTGGGGGGGGTAAAACATATCTTATAGGGCGCGACAATAGCTTGCGCCGGCCCTGGGGACAAGAAACTCGGCGTCTCCCCTATTAAATTTTTATCTGAAATAAAACCGTTAGTTTTAATACAGTTAGCTCTATGGAGGATTTCAATACCTGCAAAATGTTTCTTTAAAACTCGTTTTCTTAATTCGTGAGTTTCAGAATTTACAAATAATTGTGCTGCACATGGCAGTACTGAGACTGTTGAAACAGCCATTTCGCATATGACGCATTCAATCAAGTATTATTAAAAATTTATGAAAATGTATGCTTATAATATTCTAAAAGTAGATACTTTTCCCTTGAAAACATCGTTTATCTTCTGGAAATGCGTGCTTTCTATCTCGAGATTCGAGTACATTCATCTAATGTTTTACTAAACTCTTTTAAGTAGCTAAATTTCACAAACGTCACAAGTGCTGTCTTTTTTAATCAAGATCATCGCAATGGGGCAAATAAACATAGTAATATTAAAACTAACATATTAATCGACCATTCTCTGCAAAAAGAAGATTTACTAAATTATTTATTTAAGGAGTTAGTTGATTTTCGAAAAGTGTTGTTCATATTAACGCAATTACGATCGTGATGTACTATTATACAACTATGCACACCAGAAAGCTTAGGTTTTTACCTTTCTAACGCATGAAACGCATGAAATTGGACCAGTTTTAGCGCAGAAATAGCTGATTATTCATCGCGTCATACACAATATACGGCTCAGGCGCACCTATTTCCCACGCGCTAGGGAGCTGGGTTTTAATAATTTTTTGAAGTTAAACTATCACATTTGAGAAAATTTGTAAGAAAACCTTTTTTATCTAAATTAACTGCTCTTTTTGAATATATTTTTTATTTTTTATCACGTCATCCTTATTTTTGAAATTTCACGAACAACCAAAAAATATGAATTTTGATAATTTTTTCCAAATTCCCGACCCGTTCGACTGAAGAACTTTTCAGATTCTTAAAGTACGCAGTTTTCCGAACCAGAAAAAAAAATCATCTTCGTCTAAATCATTTTGAAGTAAATGTTTATATTGACTGGGTTATTATGTTAAAAGCAGATTACCCATATTTGACAATAGCTAACTTTAACTACTTGTAGAACACTTTTCAGATTTGCATTGCACGATATAAACATTAAGTAAAACAAATATAAGTTTTGTAGAAATGGGTGCAAAATTTCTGTCACTGCCTCCCGGGGCACGGGCTATAACATTTTATCGATAACTCATCATTACATTGTCTTCTACAAAACAGCTACACCCATTTAAAAATAGTGCACTTGATTATTTTAAGTTATTATCAAAATTGATTCATGTTAATTTTGTTTTTAATAATTCACTCTTTTGTAAAATTTATGTTTTCCTGTAATAGATTTATTGATGTGAGCTAAACATAATTATTTCAGTAATATGCCTAAATTTATTATCTTTACTGCCATCTGTAATCTAAGAATGAAACTCCTAAAAGGAGTTTTGTAAGTTGCCTATCAAAATGCTTTTAAAAGCGATTTTAAACCGTGAGGTATGAACAATTTTAAACCAATCAGAACTCTCCACATGTTTGGGTTATGTACTGATAGTGCATGTGTGGTTGCTGTAGTTGTAGTGTTTTGCGAATCTTACAATTTAAGTTTTTATATAAAAACAGTTATGATTTTTGCACATTAATACAATTTACATAGCAAAATGAAAATCTCGGTATCTTGCGCTATATTTATTAATTTATTAATGTCACTAACATTAGTCATAGCTGGAAGAGACTTTTATAGAATTTTGGGAATTTCAAAATCAGCAAGTTTACATGACATAAAAAAAGCTTATAGAAAATTAGCAAAGGAATTACATCCTGACAAAAATAAAGATGATCCAGATGCTTCACAAAAATTTCAAGATTTAGGTGCTGCTTATGAAGTTTTATCAGATGAGGAAAAAAGAAAAAAATATGATCGATGTGGTGAGGAATGTTTACAAAAAGAAGGAATGATGGACAGTGGCTTTGATCCGTTTGCAAGTTTTTTTGGTGACTTCGGTTTTCACTTTGGTGGTGGTGGTGAACAACAACATGAAACACCAAAGGGAGCTAATATTGTTATGGAAGTTCTCGTAACTTTGGAAGATTTATATAGCGGAACTTTTGTAGAGGTGAATATAATTAAAAGTGATAAATTTATACTAAGTATTATTTTATAGATTACAAGGAACAAACCAGTTATGAAACCTGCGAAAGGTACAAGGCGGTGTAATTGTAGACAGGAAATGGTAACGAAAACATTAGGTCCGGGACGTTTCCAAATGATGCAACAGACTGTTTGTGATGAATGTCCTAATGTTAAATTAGTGAATGAGGAGCGAGTTTTGGAAATGGAAGTTGAACCAGGCATGGTGGATGGGCAAGAAACTAGGTTTACAGCTGAAGGCGAACCTCATATAGATGGTGATCCTGGTGATTTATTATTAAAAATAAAAACTCAGCCTCATCCTATTTATGAAAGGAGAGGTGATGATCTTTTTACAAATGTTACAATTAGTCTACAGGTATACTTTTTTTTATGCGTAAAATAAGTGATTAGAATTGAATAAAATCGTAGGATGCCTTATTAGGCTTTACAATGGAATTAAAACATTTAGATGGCCATGCAGTATCAATATCTAGAGACAAAATAACATGGCCAGGTGCGAGAATTCGTAAGAAAGGCGAGGGAATGCCTAACTATGATAATAATAATTTACATGGTACTTTGTATATAACATTTGATGTTGAATTTCCTAAACAAGAATTATCGGAAGATGAAAAAGCAGGTAAGTGTAAATGATTATAGATTGCTCAATGTATCATCATTGTAATTTGTTGTAGCTATAAAGAAAATTTTGAATCAAAGTTCAAATAATAAAGTATATAATGGACTGAGAGGATATTAGCGACTAAACAAATTTAGTGAATTATGTACCTATGATTATTTACATATGAAATGTGTGATTTAGTGAGTTTTAAAAGTTCAAACATATTTGTGTTAAGTGATATGATAGATTTAGTTATATAATGTATATAATTGGAGCTAATAGTCTTAAATTTATTTATTACTTATACGAACTGTGTTCCTCAAGTGTGAATTACCAAAAACATTGTGAGTTAGAATGAGAACTTTTGTAAAAAATATATACACCATCATTTTTCTGTACTGTACATAGTAATCTGGTATGTTATCCTTTCCAATTGTCTTAAGATGCTTTCGAACAATGTTTACCATATTGTGATACATCAATGCAGTGCATAAGCAATGATACAGTTAGTTGTAAATGAAAAGGTGTCAGTAGGGTGATCCTACAGCTTATTCTAAGGTGTATCAGGATCACAGTTTTGTACAATTTGGCCCTTTGTTGTAGGGCAATTCCATTGTGACCGATGTTACATTTTGACATTTTTTAAAAATGCATCATATCATTTACTCAAAAATTATTTTATTTTTGTGATGGACATAAATTGTACTGACACAAATTTAAAATATTCCCCTAAGAAGATAAAAAAAATGATTTTATTATTTTTATTTTAAAAGCATTTTATAGGTGTGTGACTGATATTACACAAAATGGAGATGTAAATTAAATTCATAAATTCCATGTACAAATGAATGTAAACTTCTTTTAATGAATTAACTAAGATATCAATAAGGAAATATAGACCAAAATAATAATTTAAAAAAAAGTTCTTGATTGTTTCACACAATCACTGGCGTGGCGGACACCGGTATCTACTGTTGATGTTCAAGGATACACCACAGCAGACACTGGTGTCTGCTTCAGTTTTCATTCTTCTACACTCTATAAATGTAAACCCTGTGTGCCATGGTGCTTGCAGATGCTTTGCATTGTATAGTTCTGCAATAAAGACCTTTTTACTGTTTTTAAATTGTTTTCTAAATGTGTCAGCTTTGGTGCATGTAAGGCACAGATTTTATTTTGTAGTGGAGCACCATAGCAGACACCTAGACTTGCAAAACAATAACCAAAATGGAAAAAATTAGGCTCGTTTCTACATAAAAAAAATAACGTTAAGGTTAGTAAGCAGATATACGTTTTAGATCTTATGTTCCACATTCAAACAATCTAAACTAACATGGTTTTCTGACACAATCATCACAAAATGTGGTCAGTTTTTGTACTTTGGTTTTTGCTATTTCCTTCTTTTTTTTTGTAACATCCATTGCAGTATATCGCCCAATTCTGGTGCTGCCTGGTAATTTTTTAAAGGTTTGTTTTCATAACCTTGTATTTAACTGTCATTTATTTCAACATTATCTTGACTTTTAATTAGACTATTAATGACATCTACTCTAAATTCTGTACTATTTAACAGTTTTATGTAAGCAAGAAAATTGATCTGACAAGCCTATAGAAGCCTTGCCTTTGTTATACTCAAAGATCATTTTCGGTTTTTGAATTTGTTTTCCTCATATTACTGAAACAGTTTTGTCATTATGTATTGTGGACATCACAAGAACGTCACGCCATTTTAAAACCGTTATGCCTTTTTAATTCTCTCGCAATTACCGATCCTTTTTTCAAACAGGCCTGAACCACATCCTTTGGATTCCCTTTTCAGTCAGCCCTTAAAGTTCCCAAAAGGTGTGTATTTCTGTGTAATAACTTTTCAGCTAATTGTAAATCTGTATAGTAGTTATCAGTAATTATAGTGTGGCCACAATCTAGTAATTCTTCACTTAACTCTAAAACCAGCTTGGTTGGCACAGACTGTCGGGCATGAGCTTTTTTGGATTCCATGTATATCAGTTATTGCAGCACAACTTAAATACTTTAACACCATATTTGTGACCTTTTTAGGGGATGTATTGCTTTATTTTTAACCTCCCTCCAACCGTGTAGCCATGTTTTCATTTCAGAGGGGCAATTGAAATTTGGGGGGGGGGGCAAGCGTATTTTGAGTTATGTAATCACTAAAAAATGAAAAAAACTTTATTGTAGAAATAAAATAGTTAAACAGAATAAAACTATAATCAAACTCTTAAGTATAAACTTAAAAATAATTCAAGTTTCCTGTTTTTTCTATCATTAAATTTGAGCAAGAACACAGCAAGGTCTATGGCATTTGTTTGTTTACTCTCAAAAGCTAAATATACAAGATTTGTCATTCTCTGATGAATCATTGAATACCTCTGTGGTCTATTTATTCGAGTTAACCCTTTAAGGCGCAAAATTATTTACTTGAGCAATTGATTTCGTACTTAAGTTTTTGCATCTGGAATATAGCTTTAGAAAACATAGTCAGTAACTTTTTGACATAATACAATTTACAAATATTTATTTTTTCCAAAAATATAAACAATTTACAAAAAATTAAAAATTATTATTAATTTTATTAAATACATAAATAAAAAGTTTACCTCGAGTAGGATTGAACCTACGACCTATAAATTTACATCGATTGGGGCTTCAACCTTGATGGCGCAGTTGGTTAGCGCAGTACTCCAGCAAAGTACAGGTCGTAGGTTCAAATCCTATTCGAGGTTAGCTTTTTATTTGTGTATTTAATAAAATTAATAATAATTTTTAATTACATATTTACCTTTGAACTTATTCGTTCATAAAAAAAATTTATACTAATTTACAAAAAACTTTAACTTTTAACTTAATAGAGAAACATGTATTGTGCTTTTATTTATTAAAATAAGTGATACAACTCTTACATTATTACAATCAGAAAAAATGCACTATTAAAATATGCGATAGCCAATTATGGTTTACATTTAAAAAATTCAACATTGCCCATAACTTCAAAATGCTAAGCAAAATTAAAAAACTAGTACGGTAACGTTATTCGACGCAAAATTATTTAAAAATTGTATTTAAACAATTTTTATCTATAGAAATAAACGAATTAACACGTTCACGACGACTGCTAATACTGGTAAACACTTTCCAGGATGCGAATTTTTTTTATTTTAATTTATGTAAATATATCATTTATTTTTATAAATAAATAACATTTTAGCAGTAAATTTGTTTGTTTTTTTTAATTTATGACCTTTTTTTCAGTGCACCACGGGTGGTACACAACGCCGCCAGTTAATATTTATTCGTTGGGGGCGCGTTGTACCACCGGTGGGCACCAAGAAAAAACTAAACAACTTCATTTTAGGCTTTTAGTTACAGGTTTACTAAATAAATAAACATGAAGACGAGAACAAAGAAAATATTATATATGTCGAAACATCTAGGAAACCCCACTGAAAGCAACCAAGCTTCATCATCGGCTCCGCCAACACAAACCGCTCGGGAATCTAATTTGATATCTCATTTTCTCCATAACAGTCTAGCTTCTTCGGTAGGCTCCGCGGAAATTGACCCTGAACCTAGTTTATTCCAAGATTCAGCCCAAAATTATCAAGCTTCCTCTTCGGCAGGTTCTGCGGCAATTGTTCATGAGCCTAGTTTGGTCCAAGATTCATCGCAAAACAATCAAGCTTCCTTTTCGGCACACTCCGTGGAAATTGCTTCTGAACCTAGCTTGACCCAAGATTCACCCCAAAACAATCAAACCTCCTCATCGGTAGCTTCCATAAATACACCTCCTGAACCTAATGAATTCCCAGATTTGTCCAAAAACAATCACACTTCCTCGCCGAAAGAATCGACAATACCAGAACCTGAACCAAATCAACCCCCAGACGCATCTCTAAATATTCAGGATGTCTTAGCCGCAAGAAAAACACAAGTTCCTGTGACTTTTCTGGCCGATCCGTGTACATCATCGACTAGGAAGAGAAAGTCATCCCAAACTCCAAAACAGTATTACTGGTCATCTTCAGAAGATTCGGAACTGTTCCAAGACTCTGGCGACTCGTATGTATTTTCCGAAAACGAAGTAGAAAGTGATGTCCCTACTTCAACAGCAGGGTCTGAAGATGAAGAAAAATTGGAAGATATTGATGGAAATGGTAATATCCCCGATGCCACGAACATACCACAGGATAACTGGGGTCCCTGCCAGAATTTGCCATTTGCGTTTCGATATCAAGAACAAAGTACCCTTCAAAAAAATAATTTGGATGTTGGCAATCCATATAAAATTTATAGAGAGTTTCTAACCGATGACATCCTAAATATTATTGTTTTAGAAACCAATCGCTATGCGTCACAATATTTACAGACCCATAACGTTCGACCAAGGTCTATGCTCCAAAAATGGACTGATACCAATCGGAAAGAAATCAAAAAGTTTTTTGCTATCCTTTTGATAATGGGCATTTCACATTTGCCGCACATGCGTTTGTATTCGATTAGCAGTGAAAAATTTGGCAATAAATTTATTCAAGTAATTATGAAGAGAGACCGATTTGAGAGCATTCTTAAATTTATTCACTTTTCCAATAACGAGGATCCCCAAGCAGAACATGACAGATTATTTAAAATAAGGAAGATCCTAGAGTTATTCTGTCAACAGTTTCAAGAAATTCTTCTTCCTGGCGAAAATGTGGTAATAGATGAGACCATGGTGCCTTGTTGGGGACGACTAGCCTTTCGTCAGTACCTTCCAGCAATATCACACAAATACGGCATAAAAATTTATAAAGTTTGCACTACAGAAGGTTATACTTACGATTTGTGCTTATATGCAGGAAAAAATGAGCTCGTGAGTAGTAAAGGTCACATATCCGATATATGCAGGAAACTGATGCAGCTCCTTCTTGATCAGGGACGAACCTTATTTATCGACAATTTCTATACTAGTGTTCAATTATCGAAAGCTCTTTTGGATAGAAATACTTACGTATGTGGCACACTGAGAAAGTCCGAAGAAGCAATCCAAAATCTGTTACTACAAAATACTAAAAAAGGGTGAAGTTTATGGTGAACAGAGCCATGATGGAATAAAAGTAATAAAATGGGTGGACAAGCAACCGGTAATAATGATCACAACCATTCCAACAGATACAGATGAATTAATTCCAACTGGAAAAAAGAACAGAAAGGGTGACGACGTATTAAAACCGCCCGCGGTAATTGCTTATAACAAAGTCAAAAAGGGGGTCTACATGTCAGACCAAATGAGCTCATATTATACTTCTTCGCGGAAGACTATAAAGTGGCACAGAAAGTGCTTTTTTGAGGTTACACTTGGTACAGCTGTTGTAAATACATGGTCCATAAATAATATTTTTCGACAAAACACTAAGTCAGTCGACATGTTGCGATGCTATAATTCAAGGGTTGCTAGATGACAATGATGTTAATTATACCACCTCTGATGCACCACAAAATGACGATGTAATCGATGTTGGTGGGCGAGCAAAGAAAAAACCCCGAACAAGTAGTTTACTTGTAACCCACAACATTAAAAACACGATGGTCCTGCCCGCCAAAACAGAAAAAGATGTGTTGGTTGCTATCAAAAGATTAAAATTCAGAAGGAGTGAAGATCGCCAGACTGAAGGCAAAAGAGTAGTAACCTATTGTGAAGACTGTCCTAATAATCAGGCATTTTGTATAGACTGTTTAGGTTTAAAAAGTAAACTGTATTTGCATAAAATAACTATTAAAATTTTATTTTATAATAGTAGTTTTAATTTATTAGTGCATCCATTCCTGTGGGCGAGTGCGCCAACGGTGGTACATGAATGTTCCTATACCCTGCTGTATATGTGTAAGATTTTAATGAGAACAGTATATATATATATATATATATATATATATATATATATATATATATATATATATATATCAGGTTAGTTAAAAGTATGGAGACGGCGATTGTCGTTAATATTCATTTAGGAAATTATGTTCAATACAAAAGTTTGGTATGAAATTATTATCTACATTTGAAAATACTTGAATTATTTTTTCTTCAATTGATTTTAAGTTACGACGTCATTTTTTTTTGAAATGACAACCTATATTTCTGATTATTGATTTCGATAGTACATTCTATTCTCTTTTCAACGGTATACAATTTTCAATATGTTACATTTGAAAAAATTGAGAAAAAGTGCCTTAATGTTCAAATATTAAAGATCCATTAAATTAGCAGAATTGATCTAGATAGACAAAAGCGAGGCGATAAACAAACTCGAGTGAGGTAACTTTATCAGTGGTTATTGTTTATGTCAAATAGTTGACATATTTCAATTGTGCAATTTGTTGCTGTTAATATTAGCTATGGCGAGTTTAAGTGAACGTGAAAGAATTGAAATACTTATGATGCTGGGTTATGGAAATAGACGCAGAAGTTTACAAGACGCTTGTAATTTATTTAATGACACCCATCCAAACAGAAATCCAATTTCTAAAATCCGTTGTTGGTAAAACCTTAAAACGCTTTGAACAAACCGGTAGTGTTAAAGATTTGCCAAGGAGTGGTAGACCTAGAACAGCGAAAAGCGATGATAAAAACTGAATGTTCTATTGGCCGTATCTGAAGATTCCATTTATCAACCAATCAATTAGCGGCCAATCACAATATTTCACAGTCATCGGTCGTTTCAATTTTAAAAAGTGAAAAGTATAAACCTTATAAGGTACAACTTCTACACGAGTTGACGGAAGATAATTTTGATAGGAGACTACAATTTTGTGAAGAAATGTCAAATGTTTGCAATAATAATGCAAATGTCGTCAACAATATTCTTTTCTCTGACGAAGCTACCTTTTGTCTTACCGGTGAAGTAAACAGACATAATTGCAGATATTGGTCATCGGAAAATCCTTTTTGGTTTATGGAGCACCATACGCAGTACCCCAAAAGGTTAATGTTTGGGTTGGCATTCTAGGGGTCATATTATCGGTCCCTTTTTCATCAATAGCAATTTAACTTCGGCTCTGTATTTGCAGTTATTGCAAAATGAAATTATACCTGCTTGTGCTATGCTGTATCCAGATGAAAACAATGAACATCTTCCCAATAACAGTATCTGGTTTCAGCAAGATGGCGCCCACCACATGGTGTAAATGTTCGTCAATATTTGGATGTCTTTCCAAACAGATGGATTGGGAGACGAGGAAGTATTGAATGGCCAGCTCGTTCGCCTGATTTAAGCCCTTCAGATTTTTTCTTTGGGGATACGTAAAAACAGGGTTTACAAAATAAGCCCAACGATGTCGAAGATTTAAAAATCCGAATTACCAGAACGATAGAAGAAATTCCCGAGAATTTTACAAAATTCTATTCGGGGTTTTGTAAATCGATTGAGTCATTGTCAAATTAGAAATGGAGAACAATTTGAACACTTACTTTAATTTAGTTAGTTATTAATTTTTTTAATGATAAGATTGTGACTGATAATTTTATTGCAAATAAATGAGTCTAGTTACCGTGTTAATTAATTCTGCTAATTTAATGGATCTTTAATATTTGAACATTAAGGCACTTTTTCTCAATTTTTTCAAATGTAACATATTGAAAATTGTATACCGTTGAAAAGAGAATAGAATGTACTATCGAAATCAATAATCAGAAATATAGGTTGTCATTTCAAAAATATCGATGACGTCGTAACTTAAAAACAATTGAAGAAAAAATAATTCAAGTATTCTCAAATGTAGATAATAATTTCATAACAAACTTTTGTATTAAACATAATTTCCTAAAATGAATATTAACGACAATAAATAGCCGTCTCCATACTTTTAACTAACCTGTATATATATATATATATATATATATATATATATATATATATATATATATATATATATATATATATATATATATATATATATTAATAGAGAGCACTACGCGTACCAGAGAAACGTACAGTGCTCCACCGGCGGCACACGTCGTCGTGAACGTGTTAAAGCCCTGAAACGATTTTGGAGAATTTTACTTTTTTACAAATATTTAGCATTTTCTTAAATCAACAAAAGGACTTTTATATCTATGGAAGTGTATTATGAACGTGTTTTAAAAGACATTTAAGCTAAATGCGCATTTAACTTTAAGTATTCAAAATCGACCATTTAAAAGTGGATTTAACGGTAACGCATGCTTATTCATTAATGTTCCACAGTTCAAGTTTATTACTCTGTCGAACAATTCTGACCTTAACCTCACTATTGCTTTCACATCTTCATTAAATCAACTGTTTTTTTTTCAAAACAACTAGTCTTTCTAGTAATCATATTAGGTGAGTAATAATTTTAATCTTAGGTATTTATCTTTCCTTTACATTCTACTATAATGAACTCAAGTAGTAGTGATTTTACAACTTCATCCGCTGAAGAATTATTTGAAATTGCAAGAAAGAGGAGACAACCAAAATTGTTTAAGCAAAGAAAGAATTATTTTGAGGAATACTCTGATTCTCAGTTTTTTGAAAGGTTTCACTTGACAAAGGAAGCAGTTTTGGAAATTTTAAATCAAATTAAAAATTATTTAAAGTATGATTCCTTAAGAAACCAGTATCTTTCACCAACGCAGCAATTATTATTAACATTACGTTTCTTCGCAACAGGATGTATGTTGATTTCTATGAAATAAACATACATTCTCTTTGACAACGATTAAATTCATTTGCATGTTTTCAATGACCTTTTGTGAACGAAACTTAAATTTAAAAAATCAATAGTGTTTTGATCTGTAAAATTCTTGCCACGAGCTCTCTTTGAAGACATGCTTATTAGTAATAAAATTTATAGTTAGTAATGAAAGTTAATTAAAGTGCCTCATTCTATTAGTAAGTAAAATGCTACACAGTATGCTACAAGTATACTACAAACTCCTTCCACCATAAGTATAATTAACGATAAACCAAACCAGTACAATTTTTACAATTATTTCTAAGAACACTTAAACTACAGTTAAATCTGAAAATGTAAACTTTCACCATTAACACTCATAATAAAATACTTATCTTTTTGGGATTTTTTAATGGTGTACTTTAAATTATACAATCTAAACGTTTCGATAACACTTACAGTTATCTTCGTCAGTAGTAATGTTTGTTAAAATTGTTAAAGATGTAGTAAACAATTTTGTCAAATTTGAAAAATTAAAACATTAACATAAGCCTGCTATTAGTATAACAGTTTGAAACATAAAGCCAACTATACATTTTTTAGTAAAGAATAACTAGGTCATGAAATTAAATATTATTAAACTGCCTCAAAGATGACAAACCAGAACACCCTCTACGACGAAAGCTAACAATGAAATTTGCCAGCCAAAAAAACATTTCAAAATTTAATCGAGTTATGATGTAAGTGTAAAGTTGTGAAAAACTTCAATTTTAAAATGATAGAAGCATTCACAAATCCAAACATTACATCAAATAAAATAACCCAGTTAAATCTAACAAAGAGATATCTTTATCAATAATTGGAAGTGAAGTGTTATTAACAATGAAAAGCACAATGCAGAACGTTCTTTGTAATTTTAATTTCAACTACTTATGTTAAATTATAGTGCTGTGGTAATTTAACATATAATTGGTAAACATTTTCTTCAAGGTCTAGGAAAAACACAGCAAAAACCTAGACATACCAAAAGTTGAAAACAAATTAAAATCAAGGCGTATCATTATGCTCTTTTTAATTATAAGATGCCAAAACCTATTTAAACGGAGATTTTCTTCTTGTCTCTTAAAATTATTCGGGTGTTTATATATTTCAATAGCTTCACATTGCAAACGAACATAATAATGTGTTTGTCTTGACAATATTTCCATATTGTGAAATTGAATGTCATGAATTAGATTATTCAGGGCATGGTCAGCCACAGCAGACCTCTCTAGTTGACCCAATTTACAAAATTCATATGTTCTTTGCGTCTTGTATCAAAGCTACGTTTTGTGGTTCCGATGTATACTTTTCCACATGAACAAGATAACTTATACACTCCGGAAGATGATAAAGGGTTTGACACATCTTTAGGTGATCTTAAATGTTCTTTAATTTTTTTGTAGGTTTAAAATAGTCCTAATGCCATATTTGATTAGGATTTTTCAATTCTATTTGTAACATTAGCTGTAAAGGAAGAAAAGCAGTACCAACATTAAGAACTGGTTTTTCTTTAAGGTTACGCCTAGAAGTGTAATAACATTATTAATATCTGTAGTGAATATCCATCATCTTGTAAGGATTTTCTTAAATATAAATATTTAAGAATATCCTTACAAGATGATGATATTCACTACAATATTAAATAACCTTCTATAATATTTAAGAAAATCCTTACAAGATGATGGATATTCACTTACAGATATTAATAATGTTATTACACCTTCTAGGCGTAACCTTAAAGAAAAACCAGTTCTTAATGTTGGTACTGTTTTTCTTCCTTTTACAGCTAATGTTACAAATAGAATTGAAAAATCCTAATCAAATATGGCATTAGGACTATTTTTAAACCTACAAGAAAAATTAAAGAACATTTAAGATCACCTAAAGATGTGTCAAACCCTTTATCATCTTCCGGAGTGTATAAGTTATCTTGTTCATGTGGAAAAGTATACATCGGGACCACAAAACGTAGCTTTGATACAAGACGCAAAGAACATATGAGATTTTGTAGATTGGGTCAACCAGAGAGGTCTGCTGTGGCTGACCATGCCCTGAATAATCTAAATCATGACATTCAATTTGACAATATGGAAATATTGTCAAGACAAACCCATTATTATGTTCGTTTGCAACGTGAAGCTATTGAAATATATAAACACCCGAATAATTTTAAGAGACAAGAAGAAAATCTCCGTTTAAATAGGTTTTGGCATCTTATAATTAAAAAGAGCATAATGATACGCCTTGATTTTAATTTGTTTTCAACTTTTGGTATGTCTAGGTTTTTGCTGTGTTTTTCCTAGACCTTGAAGCAAATGTTTACCAATTATATGTTAAATTACCACAGCACTATAATTTAACATAAGTAGTTGAAATTAAATTGAAATTAAAATTACAAAGAACGTTCTGCATTGTGCTTTTCATTGTTAATAACACTTCCAATTATTGATAAAGATATCTCTTTGTTAGATTTAACTGGGTTATTTTATTTGATGTAATGTTTGGATTTGTGAATGCTTCTATCATTTTAAAATTGAAGTTTTTCACAACTTTACACTTACATCATAACTCGATTAAATTTTGTTAAATGTGTTTTTGGCTGGCAAATTTCATTGTTAGCTTTCGTCGTAGAGAGTGTTCTGGTTTGTCATCTTTGAGGCAGTTTAATAATATTTAATTTTGTGACCTAGTTATTCTTTTCTAAAAAAATGTATAGTTGGCTTTATGTTTCCCAAACTGTTATACTAATAGCAGGCTTATGTTTATGTTTTAATTTTTCAAATTTGACAAAATTGTTTACTACATCTTTAACAATTTTAACAAACATTACTACTGACGAAGATAACTGTAAGTGTTATCGAAACGTTTAGATTGTATAATTTAAAGTACACCATTAAAAATCCCAAAAAGATAAGTATTTTATTACAGTTAAATCTATCCACAAAAATTATTAATTACCATAGAACAAAAATAGAAACAATATAAAAATATTTATTATAAGTTTTTATGAACGAATAAGTTCAAAGATAAATATGTAATTAAAATTATTAATTTTATTAAATACATAAATAAAAGTTTACCTCAGGATTTGAACCTACGACCTGTAGTTGTAGTAGCGTACCAACTGCGTTATCAGTACAAGCCCCAATCGATGTAAATTTTGCCTTTATGTATGTAGAACTGATTTAAATTCTAAATTTAATGAGATAACAATCAAATTACTTATATTAATGGAATGCGAGCCTGCAATAATAACATCAGTTCTACATACATAAAAGCAAAATTTACATCGATTGGGGCTTGTACATCGATAGCGCAGTTGGTAGCGGTACTCTAGCAAAGTACAGGTCGTAGGTTCAAATCCTACTGAGGTAAACTTTTATTTATGTAATTAATAAAATTAATAATAATTTTGATTAAATATAAAAATACTAGAATAGAAATAAAACCAACCACGGTACTTCTCAAGAAACTCGTTAATTTAAAGATGGTGACAGTGCTGCCGCGACGTTTCATTCGTTTGTACTATTTCGAATATCAAAAATGTACTGTAATGCACTTTTATTTTTCTTCATGGCAAGTAAAAGGAGATGAAAATATAGAACGTACTTTCGGTTAGTAAAGGCATATCGTTAATCATCGGAAGGAGGAAGGGCTTTGAAAAACGAGTTTTGTCGACACATCTGCTGTTTCACCTTCGATTATAGAGAAAAGTTTGGTTAATACTGCAAACAATATTTTTGCAACAAATTGCAACCTATTGTTTCATTTATGATTTTGTAATTTTTGTTCTACTTGCTTGAATACTACGGGTAACATCCGAATTTACACATATTGACTTTATTAAATGTGGTAAGTGTACCATTAATTTAAAAGATAAATCGTGTTCAGCTATAAATGCAGCTAATTTTAATTCAGAAGTTTTAACTTGCACATCACACCTTAAATTACCTTTTTAATAATTGTATCTATTGTGACTATATTTTGTTTATGAAGCACATTTTGTTTGTGAGAATTATTTTCTTCATGACGTTTCAAATGGGTTCGATTGTCTTTAATATCTTTGTTGCATACCTTACAAAAGCGAGGATTTGTTAAATTTGGATTGTTCACACCATTTAAATTCTGCCTCCCATTTCTGAGTATATTGTTGTACAGTGCGATCATCATTGTTTGACCGTGCCGCTCCTAGAACAGTACTACTGTTCCGCATCCTTAAAGTGAAAATTGTGCTATACCCAGTGACGTAAATGCAGATTTTAAAATAAATACTACCATAAATGACAAAAACTTTGGTGAATGACGAATTGCGTATTATGTAGACGTACAAAAACTTTAATAATTGTAATTTAGTCTTTCTTAAGACTAAAGGGAAATTGTTATAAGGTATGTAAAATTTGGTTAAAAATTATCATTTATTATCTTTAATTGATATTACAGATTTTCTGGATTTCAAGGCGTATTTCTGGTGTATTAAACCAATACATGGTATTTACTCGTCAAATTCAAGTTTTGTAAGTGCTTTTATATACTAAAAGTAATGTTTAAAACAAATTTTGCTTTTTAACCTCAATTTGGTTACGAGAATAATGTACAGTTTAGAGAATAAAACTGTTTAGATGAGCGTATAATGATCTTTTGTTTATATTGACATGAGTGGTTTGAAATAGGCAATAATGTATTAATATTGTTGTCAGGTTGAAAATGAATAATCGAAAGGTAATTCATAGCCAAGGGCGGCAAATTATCTACAATGTGTACCAATTTATGAAAAAGAAAAGAAGGAACGATGACAATGCCATTATCCCAATTACAAGAATGTGTTGCTGAAGAAACCGTTCTAGACAAGCTACTAGTTGAAAATGGCCATGCTGTCCTTCGTCTCCCTTTGTACAACTCTGAATTAAATCCCATTGAAAAATCGGATAGCAGTGAGTAATGTGACATTTCAAATGGAAGGTGTTAAGCAATTGGCAATAAAGAATTGAAAAAATGACAGCTGAAAACTCGAAGAAAGTGTGTGTATATGTGGAGAGTGAATATTTAAAAAAGGAGTGATATTGGATGATGTTACCTTTACAATGACATTAAAACATTTAAATGAATTTGTCATTAATCAGAAATCAATGTTTGATATATTTGTTAAATAATATTAGTGAAAACAAATTACATGTATAACTGGTTAGTTTATTATAAATGCATACATTCAACATATTCAGCACAAGTCAGGTACACCATTTTGCTGACAACCTTTGAATGTACACTGGTGAACATCACAAATACATTATAATGGAAAAAAGAACTTATTTAACTTAATGCTAGATATCACTTTTGCATTGCATTCTAATTTTGAACAAAACTTATTTCAGATTATATACCACTGATTTAGTCCTTCTCATATGGAACTAGTCACCATGTCTACTTTATGATGTACCTATTGCTCTTTTAAGATTTATCAAATCTGTATATATTGATCTAAAGCACAGCAAATAATGAATTAATAATGCATTATTTTTTAGATCTCAAACGTGCATGTAAATGAGATCAATTCAGCTAAAGTATAGTAAATAATGAGTAAAGATTTTGAATTAGTGCACATATTATTTACATACAAATATAACGATATCCCGACGCACACCTCACTACCCGTTGGAATGCATGGTCTTTTATATGTTTATATTACAGTTAAAAATAGAAAAATAAAATTAAACATGGCAATTATCTATAAAACAATTTCAAAGTGACCACCATTGTTTGCATTACAGGCATCTACTTTTCGTTTCATATTTTCAAACACATTTATTAATTGAGCTTCTGTAATATTTTGAATTGCGTCAGTTATTGCATTTTTAATTCATCAACTGTATGAAGGCGTGTCTTGTAGATTTTATTTTTAAATGTCCAAATAGAAAATAATCCAGTGGAGTAAGGTCAGGTGATCTTGGGGCCAAACTCCCGCACATGTAACTCTTTCATCAAAATGTTCACGTAAAAAGTCAGTGTTTGATTAGCTGTATGAGCTGTTGCGTTATCATGCTGAAAATATCCATGTTGGAGCTCGTCATCGTGCAGTTGATTAATGAAAGGTTCCAGAATAGTTTTGTATCCAGCCGCAGTTACTGTATCTTCAAAGAAAATGGGACCTACAATTCTTCTTCGTGATATAGCAGCCCAAACACCTATTTTCACAGGATGTAAAGTAGTTTCTTCAAAAACGTGTGGATTTTCTGCTGACCACATACGGTAATTCTGCGAATTCACATAACCAGATAAATGGAACCAAGCTTCATCCGTAAAGAAACTTAAGTTTAGTATTTCGTCATCTCTCAAGTTGTTGTTGAACCATCGGCAATATTCTGAACGCTTTTGAAAATCTACCGGTATTTTGTAAGCATGAAAATGTAGTTGACGTTTCGGAAATAAGCTTCCAAAATAAACTTGTCTTGTTCCGCAGTAAAGGCATTATAACCTAAAAAATGTATTTACGAAAAGGCATAAAATACACGAATAAATTTACCTTGAAAGTCCTGTTTAATTTATTAATGAGTTTTGAAAAAACTATTTTATTGTAATACAAATGTAGATAAAGGAATAATTGAAAAGGAAAAATCTATGTACGTTTATGAAATGTCAATCGAAGATGAAATAAATATGTGTGCCTAATTTCATTAGTAACTTGGAATAAACTTTTGATAACAATTCTGTAAAAGCAGTTTTTTCGGTCATTCATTGTTGATATCCTGGTATGTGCGTGTACTTTTTCCTTTTCAGAGAAATCGCTGAATGCTATTGTTCACTCGATGAAGACAGTTCCTTTATCTGCACTGATACTAACAGTAACAGAATCAGATGAAGATCCTATTCCGCTGTTCCACTAGGCTTTGAACTATCATCTGTTCTAAGTTTCTTCACAAACCTACGCAAAGTAAATTAAAATGTATTAAATGTACAAAGAGTGTTTAGTTTGATAGTTTTTGACATTTTTAGTTCAAACGATTAGTAATAAATATTTGTCTTTTACAAACAAAAGAAAATTATGATAACAATTATAAAACTTGTTTTACATTATACTTTTTCCAGCTAGAAACTTTAACGAGTTTCTAAACTAGATATATTTGACGAAACTTGGATAATGTGAATCAGAAAAATTTCATCCAAGTTTCCGTACTAGAAGTGTCTAGAAATAAGTTACAAACTAGATCCGGACCTATTTTCCGTTCAAGTTCATGCTAGACCTGCGCACTAACGCGATTTCCGGTAGTGCCAATTACTTAAATGTATGTAATAAAACTGCATCATTTCGTACATAACCTATAAACTGGTAAAACGTGCGAGTATTTATTTTTGTATTAATTGTAATTATGTCTCAAGCAAATTCAAAAAAATGGGGCCATGAAGTTACGAAAACTTTAGTGATGTTATACGAATTACAACCAACTTTATACAAGGTTAGAATTCGAATAAGGTAGTTAATCATCTTGTAATTTATTAGCGTAAAATTGTAGGTAACTTCGCCAAATTATCATAACAAAGTGTTAAGATATAAAGCTTTGGAACACATCCAAGCTGAAATCAATAGCCTTTATAAAACTAATTTTACTACCGACGATATACAAAAAAAAGTTAATAATATTAGAACGCAGTTCATGGAGGTTCACAGAAATCATAACAAACAAGTACTACATAGTGGGATGGGTACTGATGAAGTGGAGCCACCAACCTGGTGGTTGTATGAATACCTTCAGTTTTTATTACCATATTGTGAAAAAGACAAGGGACGGTCTAATTAATCCAAGAATTCCGAGCTAACTGCAGAAATCCCCGAGTAGCAAATACTTGAAACTGATAACGCAGAAGTTGAAGAACAAGTTGGTTGTGAAAATTGTTATATTTCTTTCATTTAAGATCCGGTATTTACTATTTTAGGCCTTCAATGAAGAGGAAGATATCGAAGGAGTATATGTAATCGGTGAGCAAGGTGTTTTGTTACCCGCAGCTAGTGGGGCATCGAGTTCATCAAATACTTTAAATAAATACAACAAACAAGCCCTGAAAACCCCTAAAAGAAAACGTAAACAAGATGATGTAAATACTGCAATTATTGAAGCAGTACAGAATATTGCAAGTGACGTGCATGAATTTCCACCACATGTTGAAAGTTTATGTAATTTTATGGGACACGAACTTACAAGTTTTAAAAAAAGTCTACCTTTACAAAATGTAAATGGCAAATTTTAAAGGTCATAAGGGAACACCAGAAAGAAGAGGACGGAGATGAAGAGAATTAAATACTGTTTTTCTTTTTATAATAGTTTAATTTTGTATATTAATTGAATAAAGTGCAAAAGTACAAGATGTATTTTTGTAACTCATGTAATCAATTATTTTAGTTTTATTGTAGACTATCATTGAATAGGATATGACGTTAGTTCACAATTGAGATGTGGATGGCTACTCCGGAGTATTTGCTAATGCTATCATGTTGTCTTGCCATGACACTTTTCCAACACTGTTGAAATATAATTTAAATTCCTCGCGGATTCTTAAACTTCTGTTGTTTGGTCGTCCACGTCTGATGTTAATAGTAGGTAAATTTCCTCCTGTATTTCTCCACGTACCATTTAATACTTGATCATCAGTGAGTTCGGCGTCTACTTCACTTGCAACCACATTTGGTGTGTTAATTTTTTATAAAATTATGTAACACACAACACGCCTGGGTTACCAAAACTACTTTGTCACGGGACAAGTTTATTGGGGCTATAAATACTCGAAATCTGTTGGCGAGTATGCCAAAGGCATTTTCAGAGACACGTCTACCCCTGCTTATTCGATAATTATAAATTCTTTGCTCTTTAGACATGTTTTTAAATGGAAATGGTTTAATTATGTGCTCTTGTGAGGGAAAAGCAGCATCGGCTAAAATATGGAAGAGGTTCCATCATTCCTGGAAGTGGCTGTTCCTCAGGTAAATTTAGAGTATTTGCAAAATCACATCCTTCGTACACCCCTAACAAAAAAAGTATTTATGAAAGTAAAATTTTTCATGTCCAAAGCTTACCTCCATCGCTGACTCGGCCATTGGTACCAACATCAACATAAATAAATTTATAATTTGCATCTACTATTGCTAATAGCACAATGCTGTGGCTGCCTTTATAATTGTAATAGTGAAATCCTGCACTTCTAGGGGCTCTAAATACAATATGTTTGCCGCCCATAGCTCCAATTGTATTTGGAACATTCCACATATTATAAAATTGTGATGCAATTTCTTTCCATTCCTGCGAAGTTGATGGAACCTGGAATAATGCTCAAAATTAATCTCATTGCGTTTCCTGAACTTAAAATTTACTTTTTGGTAAGTTTCTTGTAATTCTTCATAAATGGCTATTAAAACTTCAGGAACAAACAAGGATATGGTGGAAATTCCAAATCTAGTACTGTACGATAAGCTTTGGAATGATTCACCTGTAGAAAGATACCATAGTGGGACCATTAAACGAAATTTAGAGGATATACACTGACGGAATTGCGTATCCCGTCTTTCAATCCTGTGTTCAACCAAACTATGTAGTTTTTCAAAGGTGTTATTGACCATTCGTAGCCAGTTTTTATAGGATCGCTCGTCTTCACAACAGTTCATTATTCACAAAAGAACAGGCTCCTAAATTTAGAGTATTCCGACGTAACAGCCACTGTCTGCTCCATATTCTAGGTTTTCTTGTGCTATTGTATACTTCACAGATTTTCATAAGCTTCAAAATTTTTCTTACTTTTTCTCGTTTCCTTCTGTCAAGATTCATTGTTTATCACCTAACCTAACTCATACTTTTATGTTTATGATATTGGCAACACTAAATATAATTTACTGCCGCGTCTGCGCAAAAGTAAGAACTAAAAGGGCAGTATAAACTATTTTTAACGTTAAATCTAGTATGGAATCTAGGTTCTAGAAACTTGTCAAAGTTTCTAGCTGGAAAAAGTATAATGTAAAACAAGCTTAAAACATGTAACTTACTTGTCCATTTTATATTTACTGCAATCAATATTAACTTTTTTTATAGGATTAGTGCTACCACGGTATAATTGAAACGACAAAACGAATTAGAATATTGATATAGCTATTTATGTATTAAGGGCATAATCAGAAGATTATGGCTCGAGGGAATGTTAAAACCCCGACGCGAAGCGGAGGGCTTTATATTCCTGAGAGCCATAATCAATTATGCCGGTGGTACATACAATGTTTTATTTTATTTTGCACCATGAAACTGGAACAAAATATTAAAAAGATTCAGTATTTTCGGCAAGTTTTTAAATGCAAATGCAGTGAAATAAAATCGACAGTAGGCTAATTTGTTGTTACTAAGATACTGTGATATTGCTATTATATATCATGTCATGTGTTTGCTGTCAATCATGCTGCTTAGCATCAATAACATTTCCGTGCTATAAAGACCACATTACGCCCGCATTTGGAGGCGTATAAAGAACATTATGATGGCAAAATAAAATAAAGAACATTATGGTGGCAAAATAAAATAAACAAAATTAAAACAATCTTTTAAGAACCGCAGGTACAAATGCTTCGAATCTTTCCAAGCAAATGATCCAAATAAAGGAAATGTATAAATGCCTTTTTTAAAAAGTGCATTTTTGCGTTTTTAAATAGAGTAGGTAACGTAGTAAATACGGAAGAATTCGGGGTGTTTTTATGTAGATGACATGAATTCAATAGGTGATACTTGGCGTGTAAACATTAAAAATAACATTGCACTTATTGAATATCTTTAACATTAACACCCTATATCTTTTTTCGACAAATTATCATACGTTATCATTCTTAGAATAACCCAAAGAATCGCCCTTTGAATTTATGCGTGTTCATAAGTATCTCGCTGTATACACAAATTGTTTTAATAGACACGTAAGCTTATAATATCAAATATCTCATTCTCATGGGACATTTGAGCAAAATGCAAACCAAGCAATTACAAATCTTTAAATTTGTTCCCATGAATATGATACGGTTAAAAGGTCAAATTAGTTTAGTGTGGGATTTTATGTAATGCTGATTCGTAATTTTAAGAATCATGGATAGTTAATTTTTTTATTACATCCTGAATTTTAAAATCTTAAGTTTCAAGCTGCGTAAAATGTTTTGTAAAAGTACTATTTTAAGGAAATTTTACGAAATGTACTAGAAAATATATTATTTATAGATAAATGTACTTTTGTACTTTTCAAGTAAATATGTACTGTAAATATGTAGTACAATTGACGTGTGTGAAGATAGCGACGGCCATCTGAGAGACGGAGTGACGTCATCCACCAGTATGCGTATAACGAAACGTGCTATATAGAATTACATTGATGGTTTTTTATTAATAATTTCAACGCTATTGGAGGTAAAGTAATTGTAATAGCAACCATGCAATGTATATAGCACAGGACCTCTTATAATGAAGTATAAACTATTTTAATAGAGTAATATAAAAGTTATAGCTTTGGAAAAACCGTACTTACATCCCTTGCGGACCATCCACATACATGCCCCGTTTTTAGACAAACTATTGGTGCTTCTGCAATTAATTAAATTATCAGACTTTCGCAAAAGTATGAAGTATTTTAATACGAAATTTCAATCGATTTCGTTCATAAATACAGTTAGAGACCTGGCGACGATTCAAGGTGCGCTCATCATGCGCGGGCAGCGACATCCGTTTCTCGTTTTAGGAAAACTATTAGTGCTTCTGCAATTAATTAAATTATCAGAATCATTTATGACCTCAATGTGATAGATAAGTCGCATTATCGTCGCATACTTTAAAAAGTAACTCACGGATACCGGTGTGAAGTTAGCCCCCAACTTTCGAAATTTTCACTTTTTCAATTGCAATCGTTTGTTGGTCGTTTGTCGGTGTTTGTTGGCTATTTTGAACGTTTGTCGGTTTTTATATTTATAATAATCACGATTATAACTTAGGTGTGAAGTTAGCCCCCAACTTTCGAAATTTTCACTTTTTCAATTGCAATCGTTTGTTGGTCGTTTGTCGGTGTTTGTTGGCTATTTTGAACGTTTGTCGGTTTTTATATTTATAATAATCACGATTATAATTTAGGTGTGAAGTTAGCCCCCCAACTTTCGAAATTTTCACTTTTTCAATTACAATCGTTTGTTGGTCGTTTGCCGGTGTTTGTTGGCTATTTTTAACGTTTGTCGGTTTTTATATTTACAATAATCACGATTATAATTTAGGTGTGAAGTTAGCCCCCCAACTTTCGAAATTTTCACTTTTTTCAATTGCAATCGTTTGTTGGTCGTTTGTCGGTGTTTGTTGGCTATTTTTGAACGTTTGTCGGTTTTTTATATTTATAATAATCACGATTATAATTTAGGTGTGAAGTTAGCCCAACTTCCGAAATTTTCACTTTTTTCAATTGCAATCGTTTTTTGGTCGTTTGTTGGCTATTTTTGAACGTTTGTCGGTTTTTTATATTTATAATAATCACGATTATAATTTAGGTGTGAAGTTAGCCCAACTTCCGAAATTTTCACTTTTTTCAATTGCAATCGTTTTTTGGTCGTTTGTTGGCTATTTTTGAACGTTTGTCGGTTTTTTATATTTATAATAATCACGATTATAATTTAGGTGTGAAGTTAGCCCCCCAACTTTGAAATTTTCACTTTTTTCAATTGCACGTTTTTTTTATATTTATAATAATCACGTTTATAATTTAAACGTGAAGTGGTAGGTGTTATTTTATGTCTATGTAGACGAACTTATGCGGAACAAGAATAAGTATCAAATCGGTGTAGTGTGTATGGGTGATGTGCAATATAACAATATTCTTATAGAGATTTTCGAGGCGAAAATGAAAATACTCTATATAAGTCAGAACAAGTTTAGCGCTTCAATGTAAAAATTGTCATTTATGTGCACGATTTCCATATCATAGAATCCAAGTATAGCAATTCATTGATGACTTCTAGCAGGATGCGGTGTGTCAGGATTACTGGTAATATTTTCCTCATTTATTAGCGCTTGGTTTGTAGAACCACTCAGACTCTATCCACCGCGCTTATAGTTACATCCTTTGTAGCAGTGCTTATTAAACCAGCAAATTCTTTCTCTGTATTGTAATATTTTTGTAATTATGGTTCATTTCTTTTGCGATTTTATTGCGGCGTAGGAACAAAGAATTACTAATTTCAGTCAGCATAGGTTTTAATTTCCTTCTTTTCCTAACCTTGTTCTGGCTTATTAGAATATTTCACTCATACACTCTACACCGAATTGATACTTCTTCTTGTTCCGCATAAGTTCGTCTAAATATACATAAATAACACCTACCACTTTACGTAATTGAAAAAGTGAAAATTTCGAAAGTTGGCTAACTTCACACCTAAATTATAATCGTGATTATTATAAATATAAAAACCGACAAACGTTCAAAAATAGCCAACAAACACCGGCAAACGACCAACAAACGATTGCAATTGAAAAAGTGAATATTTCGAATGTTGGGGCTTAACTTCACGCCTAAGTTATAATCGTAATTATTGTAAATATAAAACCGACAAACGTTCAAAATGGCCAACAAACACCAACAAACGACCAACAAACGATTGCAATTGAAAAAGTTAAACTTTCGCAAGTTGAGGGCTAACTTCACACCTAAATTATAATCGTGATTATTATAAATATAAAACCGACAAACGTTCAGAAATAGCCAACAAACACCGACAAACGACCAACAAACGATTGCAATTGAAAAAGTGAAAATTTCGAAAATTGGGGGCTAACTTCACACCTAAATTATAATCGTGATTATTATAAATATAAGAAACCGACAAACGTTCAAAATAGCCAACAAACACCGACAAACGACCAACAAACGATTGCAATTGAAAAAGTGAAAATTTCGAAAGTTGGGGTTAACTTCACACCGGTCTCACGGATAATGTAATGTCTTGCTTTATTTCACGATGAAACTTTCCTGTTTAAATTATTTGCTGAAAATTACAGGGGTCCTCGCTCCTTCCACACGTTTAATTAGTATTAATTAATTTCATTATGACATATCTAATCAATATTACTTGAGTTTTATATTTTTATTATAAAACAACCCAACGCGCCGTTTCTTTAATTAAAAATTATTGTAATGTGGAATCATTTTTGTATACAATTAACAAACGTGATGGCGTCGTTAGCAGGGGAGATTTGGCATCCTACACATCGGCTATTTATACTTTGTAAACTTTGTTGATTAGCGAATCTTTCAAAATCATTACTTGAACTTTGCCGACTTTCAAAACAACAGCAAAGGAAGATAATACCTTATAAGCGGTCGCATTCGTCATATCCGTTGATGGTTCACAAACACCTACCTATATTTTTAGAGGAAAACGGAGTATATTCCAATGAAGTATTAATTTCATCATCTATTGCCTCAACAACAAAGATCTAATGATTGCAATTAGATTATTAATAGTTTATAATTGCTCCTAAGTAGTTAAAGGCTAATCGTTCAAAATTTCTGTAATATTTCCATATTCCTTATGTATTGTAGGATAACAAAAGCGTATTATGAGTCGTGTTCTCATACATGTACCTACTGGGTGTTAAAAAGTAATCCTTCAGAAACAACATTGTTTGCTCCGACCGTAACTAGACTTACCGTGCTTTACAAACAATGCCATTACGCTTCATCAAATACAAACAAAAATAAGGTAGGTAAGGTTTTGTAGCAACTGCACAAGTAAAAATAATGAATACAGCTAAGTATAATTTATTAATCAGAGGTCAATTCTATGTATACTCTATTCCACTCCACCCTTGAGGTTGAGCATAAGGAGCGTTTCTTTACGTGGTATCCCCTGAAGGCCTACTCCACTATAAATAGGTTTAAAAATTTGAAAAGGAGGCGGTTTCCCTAAAAATGCAGACCCTCTCAGTGGGTGCTAGCCGAAGCCCGTGCATTTGTCCTAACAAATTTGAAAAAGGTTCAAGCGGCAACACATAAGGAGTGAGAATCATAAATTTGGAATGCTGTTACAAATCCTACAACGGTATGGTTTGTTTTACACTCATCTGGGTTTACATTTGTGTTCTCTAAACAATTAAAGTGAATCCATCCTTTGCAGATCCCACACTGGATCCAACTAGTTTCGCTCCTGTGCAGCTACCATTACAACATAATATTTTATCTTGTTTGGAGTTCGCGTGTTTCCAATGTTTGTACGCACCACATTGAAACTAAACCGATGTATGGCTATGAATCTCGGCACGTGAACAATACATACAGTAATTGTTCATTGGCATTGACTTCTCCAATAAATAATTTTGGACGTAATTACGGTATTGATCTGGTTTAAAATTACTATCGTAGTGAAATGTACCGTCATTGAACACTATATTTTGAATGTAATACATTACGAAGATGCCGTAGTTATAACCATCTGTTTGTTTGGGGTGTTTTATGTCAACCAAACTCCATCAAGTTGTGTCTACACCTACAGATCGTAGTAAATCTTTAAATAGAACAAAGTAACGATTTGCTGATGTTTGATTAAAACTACTTAAACTGTTAAACACGTGAAATTGTTTATTTTTTCCATTCGCAACGAATAAGAACCAATGGTCGTTTTCAATCATGGGTATACAAACAATGTGCCCAGTTTCTACGAAATACATTTGGTTTAATGAGGTGTTGTTCTCTAACTTAAAATGATTGACTTGCGTACTATTTAACGCGATAAAATCTTGCTTAGACCTAACCATTAATTGAAGAAACAAATCAATTATAAAAGATGCTACCCATTCGTTTCCATTTAGCGTGTAATAATCGTAAAAATCTAAATCATTATAATAAAATTCCGGTAAGTCATATTTCGCAATAAAGGAATGAATGTTTGGCAATGAATGGATATGTTTAAACAAATTGTGATACTTAAATACTCCATTTTCGAAAAGTCACTTTCATCAGCGCGTTTATTGAGCATAACTTGGCTCAAACGTTTGACAGATGTGCCACTACGAAGATGGGTATATTTACGTTTAGGGTTCTATTCCACGACTCCTCAACTGTATTTAATTGGCGTGCTAAATTTTTCTGTCGCGGTCTCTTATTTAACAAGTTAAATTTTAATTCCTTTTCTTTGCACTCTAAATACTCGCCAAGTTTTTGTATAAATCTACTACATTTCAAATTTCTGTGTTTGTCTAATATAAAGTTTTTTACTATGTTGAACCATCCCTCAACTATGGAGTTTGACAGAACGTCTTGATTACTTTTCTTACCAACAAACCCGACCAAAAAGGCAAATATGGAAAATATTTATCCACACAAGTGGATTCCAGTTTGTGACTTCCATTGTCCTTAAATCTTTTCCGACCTCATACAATCCATCTCATCTTGACCTCCCCTTGATCTATCCTTCATTCGTTTCCATTCCAATATTCTCTTTAGTGTTATTATCCTCTTCCTTTCTGCTTATGTGTCCCTACCATTCTATTCTTCTAGACTTGATGTACTTTATTATGTCTTCACCGTACATTCCTGCAACGATTTCATAATTCATTCTTTATCTACTTTCATTTTCATTTATTTTCATTGGTCCTAAAATTTTTCTCTCCATTCTGCTCATCTGCTCTTCTTCTTGCCCTGTTACGCACATCGGTTCCATTACTGGTCTAATTAATGTCTTATATATTCGCATTTTTGTTCTTATGCTTATCTTGTTGCTTTTGAGCCATACTTTGTTTGCATAATATGGTTTTAGACCTGCTTGTATTCTTTCTCTTGTTTCATTTTCTTCTTTGTTTGCATTTTTTTTTATCGTTGCTCCTAAGTATTTGAATTTATTCACTCGCTTATTGTGTATTCAGTGATTTTTAAGCATCTTTTTGTTCCTACCTAGTCTGCTATATTTGAAGTATTTTGTTTCATTTTCATTTATTCTCAGTCCCATATGTCTTGCCCTTTCATCTAATTCTGTAAAGAGCTCTTTCAGTTTCCTTTTCCTTCTGCTTATTATCACTGCATCGTCCGCGTATGCTATTATTTGCCCTTCTTTGATAACTGTTGTTCCCTCGCCGTTGAGCTTTTTGATCACATTTTCCATTGCTACATTAGATAGCGTAGCTGATAAGGAGCCACCTGTCTTATTCCTTTATTGAAACTAACTCTATCTGTATCTCCTCCTGGTGTTCTTATTATTGCATATGTATTCATTAATGTTGCCTCTATTAGTCTTATTAGTTTCTGCGGAATTCTATCATTTTTCGAGAATTGTATCAGTTTCTTCCTGTCAACACTATCAAAAGCTTGTTTAAGGACCACAACAATCATGTGTAATGTGATGCACTCGTTACTTTTCTCTATTATTTGTTTGATTATCTATGTAGCATCTGTTACAGATTTTCCCGTTCTAATCCAAATTGGCATTTACCTATTTTACTGCGTCCCTTTAGTTTTTTTTTTTGAGGTATTGGGAAGAATTTTTGTACGCCGCGTTTAGTAGTACAATTCCTCTATAATTACTACATATTTCTTTGTCCCTTGTTTGTGTATTGTCACAATAATACCTTCGTTCCAGTCTCTTGGTATTTTTCTGTATTCCAAATCTCTTTAGTTATCTCATATAGTTTTCTTTGCATACTTTCATCACTATTCTTAAACATTTCTCCGAATATTTGATCTGCTCCCAGAGCTTTTCCGTTTTTTGTTTTGTCATTATTCCCTTGATTTATTCGTACGTTGGTCCTGCTATTTGTATTTCTTCCCTGTTTTCCCCGCCATTTACTTGTTCTTCTGGTCCCTCGCTCATATCATGCTCTGGTACAAACAGCAACTTTTGAAAGTGTTCTTCCCATACTTCGTTTATTTTCCCATCACTGTTGTGCGTTATTCCTTTTATTCCTCAGCCTTTTTTTTACTACCAGTTTTTTTCTCTCTTATTTTCCTGTATAGCTCCTTCATATTATTTTTCTTGTTATCTTTCTCCATATTTTCCATTATTTTATTCAACCATTCGTTTTTCATCTGTTTACATATTTTGTTTGCTTCCTTTCTTTTTTCTTTATATTCATTCATGTTTTCTACTGTATTCGTCCTTAGCCATTTTATTTTTGCCTTATTTTTTTGCTCTATTGCCTTCTCACAGTCCTTATCAAACCATTCTTGCCTTCGTTTTTTGGTTTTGTAACCAAGCGTGTCCTGCGCTGCTTTATTTATGTCATGTTTTATTTTTGCCCATTTACTGTTTACATTTTCTTTTACTTCTGCTTTTCCTGGTTCTTCCCGTGTTGCTTCTTTGTATTTCATTTTTATTTCTTCTTGTGTAAACTTGTCTTCATCCCAACGCTTATCTTTTCTTCCTTCTATTTTTTATTTGTTGAATTTTTGTTTTATTGTTGCTATCACCATGAAATGATCGTTGTCTGCATTTGCACCCCTAAATGTTCTTACATCCCTTATCGCTGTAGCAGTTTTCCTTGATACCAATACATGGTCTATTCCCATTGTCGTTCGTATCATTGTGTACCGTATATTTTCCTGCCACTCTACTTGTGTACTCTTTTCTGCCTATCTCAGCGTTAAAGTCTCCCACCACTAATTTCATATCATGTCTCGGTACTTCCTGTATTAGCCTTTCTAGTTCTTGGTACAGCTTCTCTTTATCATTTTCATTTGCTTGCGTATACATTTATAATTGATACGTTTGCTGGTTTGTCTTCAATTCTTATGTAAGCTAGTTTTCCATTTATTGGCTTAAAACATAATGTTCTTCTTCTTGCCTTTTTTGTTAAATAAAAGGCAACTCCGTTTGCTCCTTGTTTTTTTTTCACCTGAGTATAACATTGTGAAGTCTTTTCTTCCATCATGTTTCCCTCTTGCAATATTGTACGTATGTTCCACGTTCACCGGTGTGAAGTTAGCCCCCAACTTTCGAAATTTTCACTTTTCAATTGCAATCGTTTGTTGGTCGTTTGTCGGTGTTTGTTGGCTATTTTGAACGTTTGTCGGTTTTTACATTTATAATAATCACGATTATAATTTAGGTGTGAAGTTAGCCCCCAACTTTCGAAATTTTCACTTTTTCAATTGCAATCGTTTGTTGGTCATTTGTCGGTGTTTGTTGGCTATTTCTGAACGTTTGTCGGTTTTTTATATTTATAATAATCACGATTATAATTTAGGTGTGAAGTTAGCCCCCCAACTTTCGAAATTTTCACTTTTTTCAATTGCAATCGTTTGTTGGTCGTTTGTCGGTGTTTGTTGGCTATTTTGAACGTTTGTCGGTTTTTTATATTTATAATAATCACGATTATAATTTAGGTGTGAAGTTAGCCCCCCAACTTTGAAATTTTCACTTTTTTCAATTGCACGTTTTTTTTTTATATGTATAATAATCACGTTTATAATTTAAACGTGAAGTGGTAGTGTTATTTTATGTCTATGTAGACGAACTTATGCGGAACAAGAATTAGTATCAAATCGGTGTAGTGTGTATGGGTGATGTGCAATATAACAATATTCTTATAGAGATTTTCGAGGCGAAAATGAAAATACTCTATATAAGTCAGAACAAGTTTAGCGCTTCAATGTAAAATTGTCATTTATGTGCACGATTTCCATATCATAGAATCCAAGTATAGCAATTCATTGATGACTTCTAGCAGGATGCGGTGTGTCAGGATTACTGGTAATATTTTCCTCATTTATTAGCGCTTGGTTTGTAGAACCACTCAGACTCTATCCACCGCGCTTATAGTTACATCCTTTGTAGCAGTGCTTATTAAACCAGCAAATTCTTTCTCTGTATTGTAATATTTTTGTAATTATGGTTCATTTCTTTTGCGATTTTATTGCGGCGTAGGAACAAAGAATTACTAATTTCAGTCAGCATAGGTTTTAATTTCCTTCTTATCCTAATCTTGTTCTGGCTTATATAGAATATTTTCATTTTCGCCTCGAAAATCTCTATAAGAACATTGCTATATTGCACATCACCCATACACTCTACACCGAATTGATACTTCTTCTTGTTCCGCATAAGTTCGTCTCAATATACATAAAATAACACCTACCACTTTACGTTCAAATTCAAAAATAGCCAACAAACACCGGCAAACGACCAACAAATGATTGCAATTGAAAAAGTGAAACTTTCAAAGTTGGGGGCTAACTTCACACCTAAATTATAATCGTGATTATTATAAATATAAAAAACCGACAAACGTTCAAAAATAGCCAACAAACATCGACGAACGACCAACAAACGATTGCAATTGAAAAAAGTGAAAATTTCGAAAGTTGGGGGGCTAACTTCACACCTAAATTATAATCGTGATTATTATAAATATAAAAAACCAACAAACGTTCAGAAATAGCCAACAAACACCGACAAACGACCAACAAACGATTGCAATTGAAAAAAGTGAAAATTTCGAAAGTTGGGGGGCTAACTTCACACCTAAATTATAATCGTGGTTATTATAAATATAAAAAACCGACAAACGTTCAAAAATAGCCAACAAACACCGACAAACGACCAACAAACGATTGCAATTGAAAAAAGTAAAATTTCGAAAGTTGGGAGGCTAACTTCACACCTAAATTATAATCGTGATTATTATAAATATAAAAACCGACAAACGTTCAAAATAGCCAACAAACACCGACAAACGACCAACAAACGATTGCAATTGAAAAAGTGAAAATTTCGAAAGTTGGGGGCTAACTTCACACCGGTTCCACGTTCCTATCTTTTTGTTTTTTTTATCCATTTTCCAAAATCAAGTCATTTTCCATATCCTGTCATCTTCTTTGATTCTGCCGGCTTTTCTTTGTTTATCAGTGTTTTGCTCGCCATGCCCGTCAGTGCCGGATTCAGGTGTTGTCCGCTGTACGCATCAAATTATGCACGCCTTTTAATTATTTATGTATTTATGATTATAACCTAGTACCCACTAAACGTCAACGTTATACCTAGGAATCTAATTTTTACGATTGTATTGTATTATTTATAATACACATTTTAAAATAATAGAATTGTTTTCGACGTGATTTTTTTGCAGCGAAGTCTGTAATCAGTTTATCATAATTTAATCTTTCAGTTACATCACCTTCTATAGTCAAAATCGTCAATGAATTTAACCGATTTTCTTCCATACTTGACCGTAAATATGTTTTAAGTCGCTTTAACCCTTTAACGGGCAAAACTTTTTTGGAAATAATGATTATTTTGGGGTTTAGAAGCACTAGTTATGCTACTAATAGTTGCCACAAAATTATTTGGGGTTGAGCGTGAGGGTGGTCCTTATAGGGACAACCACTCCATTGGGGACTACTAAAAACAAGAATATGGTGGTCTCTATAGAGACTACTTTTGTAAGAATCATTTCGCGTCATAATTTTACTTATTTGACCTTCTACTTCCGAAAAACGTTCATTCTTAAAACATTCAGGTTCTTTTCCTCACTGCTCCACAAAAGATAGGTTCTTCTTCGGGCTCCTCTACGATATATTCATGAGATGAAGCTTCTTCAGCAAATTTCTTCCTCATCAGAAGAAGATTGGCCGAAATTGTGCTCTTCGGTAGTGTCTTGATTACTTGAAAAGTATTTTTCAAAATATGAGAGAAACCTTGTTCCTCATCAGATGGACTGTAATCAGGCTCTTGAATCGAGTCATCCGAATCCTCTTCGAAACTATGACTAGAGGTAGATGGTAGAGCGTTTGTTGTAATTTTTTGTCTAGAACATCTTTATGTTGGTTCAGTAGGAACTGGCAACGCATCTTCAGCGCCCGAATCACCTCCTATGTCAAAATCAGCCGCTTGTGTATCACTTACATCGAACAAATGTCATATTTGTGAGCAATCATATCCTCCAAGTCGCAAAATTAATATTTTTTTTGCGATTCATTGTACTAAAAGAAAAGTTGTTTGTTGCTTGTAACAGAAACAACAATAAAAAATATTATTTTGTGATTACCCATCTCTAATATTGATTTCGACTAGTATTATCTATTGTTATTTGTAATAACATCTAAGCGGCAAGAGTTATATTTATGGAAATACTAAAATCGAAAAGAGAACAGTTTTTGTAATAGGAATTTGATTACTTGGCTGTAAAACATTGCTTTTTGATAACAATATAATTTTCTAAAAAACATTCAATTTTGAGGTTATCCCGGATCTTATACCTTTAGTAACGATTTATTACAAACGATCAAAATAATTCAACGAAAATTATACTGTATCTTACCTACAATACAGTCTTAATTTCGATAAAAATTCAAATATTCTGTTTTGTACTTTGAACACAAAAATAAGAGCACTTTTTAGATCAGAACACGTTTTCATAAAAACTACTGCTCTCAATGTAGAGGTGGTCCTGTATGGGACCACTTACAACAATTACGCATGGTATTCCGTGTCACGTACTGGAAGTGGTCCTCTACAGTGTCACCACGTTTTATAGAAACCCGTTTTGTTCATTCGTGCTCAAATCGTTTACCGAGCCAAACGATAATCGACTTAAAGTAACCAAAATGTAAGTGGTCCGTATAGGGACCACTGACCTATAAAGGGTTAAAGTAGAAAATGACCGTTCAGCTGAACATACAGTCACTGCCATTGACACAAAAATTTGTAACACAATTTCTGTATTGGGAAACACTGTAGATTTTGGAATCGAATTAAATATAATAAGTCGGATATTTTCTTTTTTTCTGAAGTCTCTTCTTTTAAAAATTCACAAAAGTGCAAAAATTCCATTGAAAAGGAATTTTCCAAATAATTATTGTAAATTTCTTGGAGATAATCGCATTTCTGAATTAACGTTTGTTGTGAACATTCATTTAAAGAGAAGAGAAATGAAAATTTCTGAAAAACATTTTCATATGCTACAGCTGTTTTCTCTAATTCCTTCATAACTCGATCCAAAATAGCATAAAATGTCTCAGTTCTTAATTTTTCCTCATCTGAAAAGGGTTTTTGTTTTCGACTTCGTTGCTGTTCGTCTTCATATGATTCTTCTGAAAGCTTCTTTGGCTTGTTAATAACAGTTGTAAACATGTCTTCAGATCTTAAGGACTTTACGAACTTGACAAACTCCAGACTGATTGAACACCGTATAGTTCCTAACGATCTCCCGCAAATCTATGTAAAGGTATAAAATTAATCCTTTAATCGTGTACATAAGAAACATTATTTCCGTTTGAAACAATTCGCATAATTGTTTAATTTCGATTACACCGTACTAAAACATCGTGTAAACCATCCACCTCAGATATAATTCGTTTTTAACAATTAAAAATAGATCTATGACGAATATGCAATCCCCTTGTTTATTTAAATAAGACGGAAAATAAACTTCATTTAACAGAACGTACAAAATTGTGCAAATGATGTACAATTTACCTCGCGTATAAGAACGACTTTTCACTAATAAATAAGTTCGTAATAAATTCAGTACTCCCTGTATTTAATAATTAGAGCAAATTTTGTTCATAGGAAATTTGTACGTGTTTAATAAACGCTTTATTATAATAAAGATCAACGTTATGTAAATACATTCGTAATTAATTAATCCTGATGCAATCCTGATTATTTAGAGGATTGATAACTCATTGTAATAAATAATCAGTCGCGCACGAACAATTTGCATTCAGAAACGTAAAAATATCAACCAGTGGCTTGTAAATAATTCTCAGTAATACACATCTATTCAGTCTGAAAGCAAAACCATATATAAGAATAGTCATGCGCACCAATGTTACACTGACCTAGTAGTGTAGTGGTGACACGACCTGCTTAGCATTCGGGAGGTAATGGGTTCGATTCCCGTTACCGTCTACCATGTATGAGGTTTTTTCAGGGGGTTTTCCTCATACACAAGTAGCGGCATGGCCTCTGTGTATATGCACACCATGTACGGCTACTTAGGCGAATGCTGGGGTAGTATTTCTGACCATACTCATCATTAATCCCACCATGCATACATACGTAATATAAGTATGTATGAAGGGAATCCATGATTGTGGCTGAAGGATCTCGGAAAGCTCGAGCAGCCCGCCCTTCCTCTTAGGGGAGGGAATGAAATACGTGGTATTTTCCTTCCACCAATGTTACTTTAACTTATTGATTTTTCTGAGGAACTGACCTCACAAACGCCAGCGCGGACGTTGACTTATACTAGCTTACGTAATACCGGCAACATTCCAGAACGGCGCCCAAAACTCCTGTTTTAGTCAGGACCGACTTTACAATTTTTCTAAATAAATTATAAAAGTCATTTTTGTCCGGATTTTGTATAATATGCTTTCAATTGAACAGCAATAATTTCTATTTCCCGAGGATCCAATGAGCCGACCATCTGCCGTCCAAGAGGGTCCATTCAAATTGGGCGGCCCAAGGGAAGAATTGTACATATTTTATCATTGCGTGTGCGTGTGCGTTTGTGCATGTGTGTGTGGGCGTGCGTGCGTGTGTGTGGTGTGTGTGTGTGTGTTTTTTTTTAATTAATAGTTCAGCATGCCCCGTTTACAATTAGAAACATTACATGCTTTAACAATAACAATCCATTTACATTTTACATATATAAAACATTACATTTTAATACCATTGTCTCTAAGGTCAATTTTATTTAAGAATTTAATAAATTCTTTAAAATACTTTTCTATTAATAGTTTTTTTGGAATAGGTCAAATATTCTCATTATTTATAACACAATTCTTTAAATTTTGTCGTTCATTTTGTAAGTCTTCGCTATCAAATGATCAACTGTTAGTTCATCTTTATTCCAAACCCAAAAAACCAATGACAGGGTTAAATATATAAATAGATCATAACATCGTGACCCACATGTAAGTTGTAGTGCGTTAGAAAAATACAGCGCCCCTTTCTCAGGTTACACATTTATCTATACAACAATAAAAACAATAAAAATATAATTCTAGGTGTTTAATGGTTATCTGGACCCGGGAGTGTGTACCTGCTTGGAAATTGCCTTTTACAATTAATAACCAAGCGGTATCATGTACCCGTTCACCAACCCACCTTTACACAAATATAAATATAAACAACAAACAACAATGCTATTTCATACAAATACAAGAGTGAGGGAGCCCTGTACTGTCTTTTATTGAATCAGATTTACCTTTGCAAGGCAATGCTCGATTATTAATAGATTTTCTAGGCTTGTAGAATTATTTGCTGCCAGCCTTAATTTATATAAAAATATCTACTCATACTTGAATATATTCCTATAATTGATCACAGACACAACTCGTTAACACACGTGGTTTAACTTCAAAACGGGTGACTTTTATTTATAGATCTATTGGCAATTCATTATCCCTCTACCCATCCTCCTAAGTGTTCCTGAGTGCTTTAGCACGATAGACCTAATTTAGCCTGTTCAGGTCCACACTCATAAAAAAAAAGATTAATATTTGAAAAACAGATTACATCTAACACCCGAAAGAAAAGACAAATTAGTGTTGGCTAATTCAAAAGAAAATGTACACGCACGAAATATTTTAAAGATAAACTGTTTACAATGGGAGTTTCTAAATAAAACGAATCAAAGCGTCCGGCTTAATCAAAATTTCAACAGCAACTGCCTTCCCCTCTGGTTTCCGCCAAGCATGTCTACTCCCGAAAATCAACCCCCATCTTTGAAAAGTGAAAAAAAAACAAGAAACATTAATTTACGTTGGAACAGTTTCATATTAATAATTAATAGTAATTAATAATTATTGCACGACATCTTAATTTTAAAAATATGCATTCGTCCCTAACAAACCCTACATTTAGGGCTCGAGTTTCGAAGTACCAAACAAAGGCGTCTTTAATTAGAGTGTGTACCGTTAGTAATTAATTACTAACTAGTGACATTTTTACAAAGAGAGCTCGCGTATAGAAATTTTCAACAATTCGTCACACCAGTTTCGGCAGAACACCTGTTTCTCTACCCTAATATGTTTCCTTTCTCTGTTCAACCTTTACTCAAATATCAATTACAAACATTTCCACATTCCTTACATAAAAATACATTAAATAAAATATTACGAAAACATTAGCAAATTACGACGTATCATCACGATATTAAAAATCCACTAATTAACTTTTCTATCGCGGTAACAATGGCGATTTGACAAACGTTTATTACAATAATAAGATTTATATTAATTATGTTATAAAATAATGGAAACTCCTGCCACAATCCCTTGCATTATACACTAATTTCACATTATACTATTGTTATATTATAATCAAATTGTTCCAATGTGTGTGTGTGGGGGGGGGGAGGTGCGTGTGCATGTGCGTTTGCGTGTGCGTGTGGGTGTGCGTGTGTGTACGTATGCGTGCGCGTGCGTGTGCGTAATTTTACATAAATCTCCTTTATACAGTTTTTTAATGTAAAGCGAAATAAATGTAAAATTAAATAAATATGATTGAAAATGCTGAAATTGTTATCGATATTTTTTATACAAGCGGGCAGCGTTCACATTTTTTTTTACGTTAACATGTATTAATGTCTATGAATCTCTATCTGACATGAATTTTTGAACGTCATTCTGACAAAGATTACTATTTTTGCGTTTACAATGTTGCCTATTTTCGTAATGAACTTCTTATAAAAGGGATTACATAATTATCTTTAAAATATGTTATTAAAATTATTTCATTTCTTTTAATTTCAATTTTGCAGGTTGGAAGGTCGTGTGGTGCTCCACACCAGATATTTATACAAAACTATCAACACACTCGCCTAGTTACATAGTGGTATAACAGCTTCAAAATAACAAGGCTATGTGTCTAAAACATGTGTATAGAAATCGGACAGGTCTATATTGTAGTTCTCGTTTGTTTGCGCTCTGTGAATAAACCAAATAAACGTTATCCATAAACGTGTCAACACCATAATTTCTTTACAACCTTTCTAAAGTATTTTTTCGAAAAGGCATCAGCGATAATTCTAGAACCACCCACTTGTTTGGTATGACTAAGATAAGATTCGATGCAGAAATTTAACTCTCAGATAACTACTCCTCTTTCAAATATAGCCCATATTTATAGAAGCTGCTCAGCAGGTATAACGGAACATAAGCAGTTTAAGTTAAATTGTAAATTTTGCGCCATTTTATAGCAAATGCCCATATGACCAATAAGATGGAATTTGAGTGCAGCAAAATAGTGAACATTATTTTTATAACCGATAATGGAGACCTTGCCGATGTAAGCAAAATGGGTTGACACGAATGTATGAGAAGCAAAAGGAAAGATGCGTCAGTCGTAGTCAGTGTTTTAAGTCGCAAAGTCTTTTAGTTAACAAATGTGAAGCAAGCCAACTAGTAAGTTGAAATTTTAACGTTTTTAACAAAATTTAATGAAATTATAATGTAAGTCCAAAGATTTTAACTAGGATCCTCATTATACTTGATCAAACAGCTTGAATTAAAATGATAATGTGACAGAACTTGCACTAAAGTCGCTCAGCGTTATGCTTAAATTTGGACCCAGCGACAGAAAGTAAAGTGAGGTGTAGAGTATGACTCGGACGAACGCAAGTATTCGCTACATAACCCTAGACTGTATGTATGGATAGTACAAATTTGGGCTCAACTACCGCATTCGCATGGTACGATGTTTCAACTATTAACGTTTTTCTCATTAATTGTGCTTATCACAAATGATTTTCCTAATGTATTACACTATCCGATATCTGCTAATTGTAATCAGCTTGGATTTAAAGGGTTATTAATCATTATAAGCTTCCTCTACTTTTTGTCCGGCTTATCACAAGCGCTTATATTCTCAAATTACAAATGTTGATTATGAACAATGCATTTATTATCGATGTTTGCATTATCCATATATCACAATTTTATTAAACATTCTGAATATAATAATTTTATGTATCTACCACTTCAAATAATTTGATATCAGATTCATATTGTAACAAATTGGTTCTAATAAAATCAAATTGATAAGTTACGTATCAGTTCTATCTTAACGATCCTCTTCTATTGACTCTACTATGTATGTTTCAGCGAGTTTTGTCAAAAAATTGCATTTTGTTTCTGAAAAGTAAAACGGCGACCAAAGTGATTATTCCCATGTAACGGATGAATTAATCGTATACACAATGACCAAAATGATTGGGAGATTAATTTTTTAAAAAGTGACAACGTAAAATGATAAAAATACAAGAACTGTAAGATCAGATCAAGGAATATATCTGGTGTGTACACCAGATAACCAATAGTTGGTTGGCATTTCAACATTTACTTATACAGGTAAAAGAACAAAATACTATCTCCGTGAAGTTAGCCCTCATATTCCGAATTTATATTCAATTTGTTGCTTACTAATTAGTAAGTAATTAGTAAGTATTTGTAAGCTAAAAATCTAAATTTGTAAGCGAGTTTTGGAATTTATTTTGGCAAAAACAGTTTTTGGGGCTAACTTCTCGGTAGCCCCATTATCTTGCAATATCAAAATTTTAATAGCGCGATTAATTAGTAAGTCATTTGTAGGAATTTGTAATCAAGTTGTCAGAATTTGTAATCAAATCGTATCCCTTAATTTAGAAAAAAACTGTTGTGCGGCTGACTTCTTGGTAGCCGCGCCACTCTGAGGAACAATATTTTTTCTTCAATCAACATTTAGTAAGTGATTTGTAACAATTTGTAAGCATAATCTCAAAATTTGTAAGTCACTTTATTACTACCTACAGTCCAAAATACGCTCTGGGGGCTAACTTCACGAATGTCCCGAAACATAGAGCAATGTTTGAATTTTTTTGTAACTTTAAGTAATAATTAGTAAGTCGTATGTATTAATTTGTAAGCATAATCTCAATTTTTGTAACTCATTTACAATGGTACCAACTAAAGTTAAAGTACGTCCATAAAATACTACATACACACGCATTTCAAATTAAGATTTAATTTGTTTACGAACTACAAGAACTACGGTATTAGATAGTAGTAATGAAGTAAGCATCTAACCTTGAAATTAAATATCCCAATTTATTTAAAAAAAAAGTAGGGGGAAATTCTCGGGCGCTGTATCTACAATGGAATATAAACATCTTCGTTGCGTTAATAATTAGAAAATCGTGTGTAAAAAAATGGTCAAACTTGTTTGTATTTCTAAGTAGTAATTAGTAAGCCGTTTGTACTAATTTGTAAGCGTAATCTCATAATTTGTAGGTTACTTTATAATTACCAACAGTCCAAAATGCGCTCTGGGGCTAACTGCACGAATGTCCCGAAACATAGAGCAACGTAAACTGTAAACTAATAGGTGCTAATTATATATATTAGTAAACACTTACTTGCGTCGTTTGTACATTTTCTATGTGCCACAAATAGTGTTGAACTCTCAATCCCAATTGTTTGTAATAAAACGATATGGTAGTTAATTTTAGTAATAATTAACACAGGGAAGTTTCATCGGAATCAAGTTTATCTGAAGTTGATCACTTAAAAAGTGATTAATTGATTGTATGTTCAATTTATATCGCATTGTTAATTGAATAAACATATTTATTTTAAAAGCTTGACATTCATAACCGTCGCTGTTAATAGATGTAAAATTTTGAGAATATCTGGCACTCGAAAGTAGTTGTAGTGTTGCGTCCAACATAAACCCTTTTAACACAAAGAATAAGTTTTAAATTATTAAAAGAGTGAAATTCTTAGAATGGGCTAATTTTTCGTTATATTATCTATAATCCCTTGTAACCATAACTAAATAATTTTTAAATCTTATTTTAAGTTTATTTTCTGTGCCTTGACAATTACGGCGTCCTTTTAAGTTCGGTGATTTTTGGGTGACGACGTTTTAGGAAGTGACGTTTTGTATCGCGTCCTTTTGCCGCGGCGATTTAGCCGGCGACATTACCTATAGTTGTTGTGATAGCAAAATACCTACTTTTTTCTTAATTCCTGTAGTTCATGCATTTTGCTGGAAATTCGGTTACGGTGCATTGTGTTCTAAATATTTTAAACTAGACTGGTGGTTCTGTTTAATTTACTTTTAAAGATTTGATAGTAAAATTTTGTTGTTCTGTCTCAAATTATCAACAATTTTGGTCATAGCACGGCGCAAGTATGGAAAGATATTTCAAATAGTGCAGGGAATAAAATTAGTCCAAGCGCGATTTATACATTTATAAAATGTAACAGGTTTAATTGTCAAACTGAACTTGGCTTAAAAGTAGACAACAAATTTAGCTTACCCACTAATTCAAGTGATGAGGAACGTTGTAGTACTATTAGTGTGACAATGGACACAGAATGTAGTGATGATACAGATCAAAAAGAGGACTCTATTGTTATTGAAGCTTTGGAGTGGTTCAACCTTATTTCTGGCACTCAGTTAAAGTCGAAGTGGACCCATGTCATTTTGAGTCGATATCGCCGCAGCTAGAAACGTCGTGTACGTGGATGTTTAAACGATATCGTCTAAATGTAAACAATAGCGGGGCTCATTATTTCACATGCGATGGCTACTGTCCAGAGTGTGGTGCAAGTTTAAGATGTCGTGCAACGAATGCGCCTAGAGAGAATGAACCTTTTAAAGTCAAGTGTACCTTCACAGGTGTCAAGCCCGCCATACACAACCATTCAAAAAAAAGGCCTCTATCTGGAGAGCAAAGAAAACTTGTCGGACAACGATTGTGCGATGGAAGAATGGCAGTAAATGGGAGAAGAGACTGCGCTAGGGATGGTAGAGATAAGAGAACGTTGTATACATTAAATATTTTGAGGAAATGCCGCCTGGAGATTAAGGAAAAAACACATTTTGCCGAAACTAGAAGTAAAAGAGATCCCTTACAATCCCTGCTAAGTTTAAAATATACGGAAAATTTCTGTTCCACTATACATAAGATAGGGCTGGATCCGTTTCTGGTTTTTACTGGACACCATCTCAAACCATTACGTATAAGGAATATTTAAAAAAAAATCGTGGAAAATTATTTATCGATGCGACAGGTACTTTATGCAAAAGATTAAACAGACCGGATGGTAACAAATCAGGCCATATCTTTCTGTATGTAGGTGTTATTAATATGGAAGGAGGTGATGGTCAAATACCAGTAACGCAGCTGATATCCGAATGCCATAACATGAACCAAATAACGTATTGGTTATCTGAATGGATGAGTACCACTTCGGTGACTCCTCCACATACAACTGTTTGTGACCATTCCTTTGCACTATTGGGTGCTATTGCCAAAGCTATTGCTGGCGAAGCCAATCTCTCATCATACACTGAAAAAGCATTTAATATTCTTCAAAATGGTGCGCATTGGAAATTGCGGACATTCATTAGAGTTGATTATTCACACTTAATGAAATTTATCAGCAACTGGAAATGTTTTCACCAAAAGAAAGCAGTGAAGAGGTTTTATATGAAAATCGTGGCGTACCTCACAAGACTCACTTCTCTAGATGAAGCAGAAGAAGTTATCAAACATATTTTAATTACCGCTAATAGTCAATATGAAGGATGTGATGAAAATGGAATTCCTTTAGAAAGCGAAACGTCCAAAATATTCCTAAAGCGTGTAATTGCAGGATTAAGCGTGTGTGAAATAAATGATGACTGTGACACCGAAGCCTCTGAAAAAAAAATGGATGTCGATGAAATAGCAAAGGATGACATTAAACACTGCGAAATGACAGATTTGGGACACCTACGATGGATGGAAAAAATTTTAAAAACCGCAATCCCGAAATATGTGACTCTTACATCCGATGCTATTAGCGAAAGGGAAAACTTTCACTACTTGCCAGAGTTTTCGAAATCTTTTTTAAGATTACTTAAAACATATACATTGTGGTCAGCTATAATGACTGAATATTTTGGCACACATAAGTTAACGGTATCATCTGCTCCTGTAGAGAGCTACTTTAACGATCTTAAAAATAGAACATTTCACTGCGAAGTGATACCAATTCGAATAGATAAATTTATTTGCAAACATCTCAAAGAAGTTGACGGCATGGTAAAACTAACAAATTTGCAATTAGATTCGCAGAATAAAGAAAATCTCAATTTAAAGTTTAATGAGTGTACTGATTTGGATGGTCACCAAGCCGATCAGAAAACAGACAACCCCGTTACAATGATTGAAAACTGGAAAGGTCTTGGAAAATAGCGTTGATTAGAAATGGCAACTTCACAAATAAAGCCACGCCCACTGGCATTGGTAGCGAAAAATATATTTTAACCAATACATGAGCTTTTGATTGTATTTTACAGGGCGTGGCTGTTTCATATTGTGACAGTTTGGAATTTCAAAAAACATTAACTGAAAATTCGGAGAATGTGTCCACTTACCCTTGCATAGTCGAATTAACATCGAGAGGCTTTACGACAGAATTTAGGAAATTAAGAGTGCTACTACTAAAAGACATTTTAACATGCAATAGACTTAACAGCAATGTTTTCAAAATTGAATGCCAAATAAACATCTGTGCTGGTTATGACAATAGATATTTATGTACTAAGGGCATAATCAGAAGATTATGGCTCGAGGGAATGTTAAAAGCCCGACGCGAAGCGGAGGGCTTTTATATTCCTGAGAGCCATAATCTACAATTATGCCTGTGGTACATACAATGTTTTATTTTATTTTGCACCATGAAACTGGAACAAAATATTAAAAAGATTCAGTATTTTCGGCAAGTTTTTAAATGCAAATGCAGTAAAATAAAGTCGACAGTAGGCTAATTTGTTGTTACTAAGGGCCGGTTGCATAAACGTGAGTTAAGTCAGGTTTATCTTAATCCCTGGATTAAGAAATGTGATTGGCTACTTTTTGACAGAATGACATAATTGACAGATGTTTACACCAATTATATTTGTTTATCTCGGGACCAAAATAATCTCTGCTTAACTCACCTTTGTGCAACCGGCCCTTAGATACTGTGATATTGCTATTATATATCATGTCATGTGTTTGCTCTCAATCATGCTGCTTAGCATCAATGACATTTTCGTGCTATAAAGACCACATTACGCCCGCATTTGGAGGCGTATAAAGAACATTATGGTGGCAAAATAAAATAAAGAACATTATGGTGGCAAAATAAAATAAAATATGTAACGGTATGGAAAGTGCTTTTGCATATTATGTTTGTGAATCTTGCGGCTTTTATTTTATTAACAAAAAGAAGTCAATATTTATCAATCAATTGGAAAATCTTTTGATGCTGGAGCAATTTATTAAAGGTATTTCCAAAGAGCAAACGAATTGCCGTAAATGTCGTAAAATCACGAATATTAATTGCAAAATTAACAATCAAGTGTTTTTAGATTCTGAGTTTCTTAATTTAAACAATATACGCCTTCAAGATATTCCATTAGTGCTAAGTTTAGACGAAAACGTCTATTTTTAAGGTGTGTAGTTGCTTATAGAGGACATTCTAATATTATAAATAATACTTATGGGCACTATTACTGTTTATGTCGAAGAGTGGATGGTGTATGGGAGATATATGGCGACCTTTTAAAGAAAGTCTGTACAGATAATGGAGGTCGTCATCACATCCATGAAATTCTATACACTGTGTAGTTCCAATGTACATACATACTATATACACTGATTTATCATATATATATATATATATATATATATATATATATATATATATATATATATATATATATATATATATATATATATATATATATATATATATATAACCTGTTTTTAAATAAATTGCGAAATTCACTTGCAAAGTTAGATTTTTCCTTCATTAATACCATTAACACCTTCTAATAATATGCTCATTCGTAAACAACAAATTATAGTGCAATTTGAAATTTATGTGTATATTTAGTATTTCATGAAAATATTTTAACTTTGCATTGCGCGTGAGATTGGGTTACTAATTACGAAATTTCTCGTTTTCAGACATTCGTGAAGTAAGTCCCACCAGAACACATTTTAGACTGTAGATAGTTATAAGGTAACCTACAAATTATGAGATTACGCTTACAAATTAGTACAAGCGACTTACTAATTACTACTTAGAAATACAAACAAGTTTGACCATTTTTTTACACACGATTTTCTAATTATTAACGCAACGAAGATGTTTATATTACATTGTAGATACAGCGCCCGAGAATTTCCCCCTACTTTATTTTTTAAATAAATTGGGATATTTAATTTCAAGGTTAGATGCTTACTTCATTAATACTATCTAATACCGTAGTTCTTGTAGTTCGTAAACAAATTAAATCTTAATTTGAAATGCGTGTGTATGTAGTATTTTATGGACGTACTTTAACTTTAGTTGGTACCATTGTAAATGAGTTACAAAAATTGAGATTATGCTTACAAATTAATACATACGACTTACTAATTATTACTTAAAGTTACAAAAAAATTCAAACATTGCTCTATGTTTCGGGACATTCGTGAAGTTAGCCCCAGAGCGTATTTTGGTAGGTAGTAATAAAGTGACTTACAAATTTTGAGAGTATGCTTACAAATTGTTACAAATCACTTACTAAATGTTGATTGAAGAAAAAATATTGTTCCTCAGAGTGGCGCGGCTACCAAGAAGTCAGCCGCACAACAGTTTTTTTCTAAATTAAGGGATACGATTTGATTACAAATTCTGACAACTTGATTACAAATTCCTACAAATGACTTACTAATTAATCGCGCTATTAAAATTTTGATATTGCAAGATAATGGGGCTACCGAGAAGTTAGCCCCAAAAACTGTTTTTGCCAAAATAAATTCCAAAACTCGCTTACAAATTTAGATTTTTAGCTTACAAATACTTACTAATTAGTAAGCAACAAATTGAATATTAATTCGGAATATGAGGGGCTAACTTCACGGAGATCAAAATACTGCATTACTAAATAAGCGAGTATATTACAATGTAAGTTAAGATTTATGAAGTCTAAAAGGAAATCTGTTGTAACAGAGAAATTGTTCAAAATACTAACATGTTATATCAAATTATAACTTCAAATGTAAATTTATTATGACATACTTATACAGGGAATTTTTCTTAGATGTATACATATTAGTCCAATCAACCGGGCCAAATAATCAAAAAGTTTTCTAGTGTAGTGCCAATTGCAGTTTTAGGGGTACTTTGGCCTCAGGAACTCGAATTTCGGGTTGGCCAGGCGAAATTTTTCCGGGAAAGCGGTGAAAATTGAAAAAAACGGTGAAATTTTTTGTTTTTCGGGTTTATCTCGAAAACGACGCGGAATTTCGAAAAAAGTTTCGGACAAAAGTTGTAGATCTTGAAATTCTACATCTAAATGTGCTATCGAACGGAAAGGAAAATAGAGCGAGTTTCCACGACGGCGCTTTAATAAGCCGGTTGATTCACGAAGCGAAGCAGTTGGACTGCGCAGTGTGCTACTGCGCAACTCCATGCTGTATTTCATTCTCTTTCTCTCTCTCTCTCTCTCTCTCTCTCTCTCTCTCTCTTTCTCATCCTTGGTCGCTCGCTCGCTCTTGGTTTTTACTTTCTTATTGAAGCAACGTGTAGAATTATGTTATATATTTGTTTTAATATTACATTTAAATAACTTAAAATAATTATCATTCCAAAATATAGATACAAATAAAACATTTAATTATGAGCACAAAATTAATAATTTTTTCAAAATGCATTTCGTAAATATTGTAAGAATCAGTAAAGTAATTACAAAAAATATTCAAATAATTAATAAGCAATCACAATGACATTTATATTTGTTTCAATGAGTATAACGATTGCTATTTCTTGTAAATATGTAACTATTTATTTAATTAAGTATTTTATTAAGTATATAATTATTAATAATTATTGAAATCTGAAATACGTCAAGTCTAAATAATTTATTAGTGCATATTCAATATACATAAAACTAAACAATTTAATTTTTTTACTATTTATAAAAAAAAACATCTAACTGTACAAATGAACTAATAACATTGATGCTAATGCTGTTTTATTAAACAAACAATTAAGATAAAATTATTTTAATAATCAACGAAATCATAAACATCAGCATCAATATCGTGGTCACTATCCATTCGGTTTCAGCAGCATTTTCAGTGTCCTCATAAATTTCATTATAATTTCTGAAGGCGTCATCGTCGAAATCAACTCTAGCTCTAACTATATTGTTGCAACTACCACCATTGCAGTTTTTGCAAAAATGTGAGCATTTCAATCCGGTTTTTTTACAGCTACATCGAGATGTGCTACAGTCTCCTAGACAGCTACAAAATACCTCAAAAATAAATTCGTTTTATTGCACAATTCAGCATAAAAAATAGAGAACAATATTTTATTACGTAAATTTCTGTACTTAGGGATTTAAGCAATGTATCTGGATCAGCCAAATTCCATCTTCCAACATAATAGGAACGAGCATGAAATTACTCGATATCCACCCCCAATCTGTAGATCGTATCTCTTCATTTTTCAACCATAGCTGCATCTGATAATAAACACGTTGAGTGCGTAACTTTAAAGCTGATTCCGTTGGTGGTAAATTGCTAAAGCTGATTCTTTGTCTTCAATAATCACTGACTTTGAGTAAATATTATATCTAAGTTGGGCGATTGTCGTTTGACTGTCTAAATTTGAACTATACAGAGCTTTCACAATTTTTTCAGCAACTGGATACAATTCATTAAGTGTTTTGTTGTTTTCATTTTTTTTAAGCAACGTTATCACACTTCTCTTTCCTTTTTTGTACAAGGCACTTGTCGAATCGCAACCAGCAAAAGCGTGAGTAAATAATATATATGGTTGGTAACTTTGATTATCAGATGTTGAATATAATTCTATTTTTTTTAACTTATAGAAAAATATATTTGATGTACTCAGAGTACGGTCAATCAGCAAAATCAATAAATCTACATCATTGCCAACAACTGCAACTGCTCGTTCAGTTTTCTTGTCTACTTGCAGAGCTTTTTCAACAATTTCTGCGTCGGCGTCATCCCTGGCGACGGTCGTTTCAATACCATGTTGATTGAGATAATTTGTTAATAATTCCACGAGCAACATTGGAAAGGAACATTTGTTGAGTCATTGTGACCGAAGAACCTAATTTTATGTCGACATCAGATTTTTCTACGTCAGAGTCCCCTCCGGACTTTCCGCCAATCCTGACCCGAAGATCCCTATACAGAAGCCTCCCTCGCCTTCCGCGGATTCTCTTTAAAACCGCGAGACGCGTTGTCTACTTGCTGCTTGCGTGTCGGGCTGTTGCCGTGACCAGAATTGCCAGCTACCTACTTGCACCCGTTCCGCCGACGCTACCTGTGCGTCGATCCGTTCCGTCGACATCTGCTTGAACGCAGATCCGTTACACCGACCTGTCGGCCATTGTAAGTGTCAAACCGTTTGTTGTAGTTATCCTGCACCGCCGTCATAATTATTAAACGCGACACCGCCACCTAAACATCATTTACGTACAACGCGCCTAGAGCTGCTGAAATCTGAAGCTAAACGCACGTAAGTCAATATACACAACCTTACACATACGCGGATCGAACAATGTTACGAAGGGCTGAAAGCCCCGCGTCATCTTTCTCCGTTGACTAGAAAAGTGCTTGCCTAAATTCTGTCAACCTCAGAGATATACCTTTTCACAGCGCAACCGGTTCGTTCCAGATTCTTGTAAAGGAGATTACACTTACACATAGCACACAAACTCACACAAATACGCCTACCCTAGGCCAAACAATTGACGTGCAGGAAGCAGTAGATTGACTGCAACAAAACACCCATCGGGAGTTCCCATTTGAGCACCTAATTTATTGAAAGAAACTCTGCAAGTCGTGTGAACGCGGAAGCAATAGGTGTTGATTGGAACACGTAAATAACCGCCATCCTAACTACTTCCCCATCGGGAGAGACCCAGAAATAACATTAGTTTATTCCGTTCTTAATAGTTAGAATAATCGTTTAAGTCCGTCAACAAAGTTAGAGATCTCGTGTAAGTAATAAAATTAGTTTATTCCGTTTTAAACAATTGGCATAAATGTTTAAATCCGTTGCCGTAGTTGTAAAATCTCGTGTAAATAAAAATATTTGTACGTGCTAAATTATAAGCGAAATCGACTTGATATAGTAAAAGCGTTTATTTCTTAAAAAGAAAATATTTAATTTATAAATTCTGTATTGAATATAATTATCCCCAAATTACTAGAAACAATTAACGCTCTTAATTACTAACCTAGTGCAAACAATTAGTTGAGAATACCTGAGCCCGAAACAGATTCATTTAGTATCAACATAAATAAATTTCATTATAAAATTCAAGTATAAAAGCTTCTGTTCTATTGTAAAGCAAAACTAAAACACGTATTTTCACATATATACGAGCATGCCTCCTTAAAATGTCGATTATTTTATAAAAGGCTTTCGCAGGTATAAAAGAGTGAACGACCGGCGTTATCATATCTTCTTACACGTGTTTGTCCGGGTATAACGTGCCAATTTTTGGCTACTGTTACCTTAATTTGTTTTCAATTCAGGAACAAAAGTAGGAACAGGAGCAGGAATAAGGAAACCGCTTATGTTAAGAAAAAACTTTTATTTTGGTAAATTTCCGTATCGTTGTAAAAGCGTGGTGTGACGTCACGAACTTTACTTGCGTAAAATGGCGCATGATAATACATTGTCATCTTTACGAACATAAATAGAGATATCGTTTTGAATAAATCACACATGCTGTTATACATATTCTGCGTTCGTCGTCCATATCAGCAGCTTTAGTCGTTCGAACCTGCGTTAATTATCGTAGGTGGAACATAAATGAAAATTACCTAACGTTAATACCTGCTACAATTCGTCTATTTGTATGTTGAAGACAGATGAAAGTTATAGTACCTTCCTGTACGTTTATATTATGGTCTACAGTTCGTTTATATTTCGTTTATTTGTACGTTGAACACAAATGGAAGTTACCTTTATCGTATATTTGTCTTGTGAATTGGAAATGAAAATTCTCAAGTTACAGTTCGTTTAAAACAAGATTAAAATATTTATTTTGTACAAGTAAGTACTTATCCTTTTAGTGCAGTTAAGTAAATAACAAATCAGTTAGTGTTATTTTGATACGGTTAAAAACGAACAGCTGAGTTCTGCTCCAAGATAAAAACATTTGAGTTCATAACCTATCGCAACTGTAATTTGTTGACATAGGTCAATACACGTTTCACTATTGAATACAGTGTTGGTCATATTGCATTTTGAATTTTAAGTAAATATAGATTCTGAGGTTGTACAGTGTTTAATTTAGTAATTTTAAGATCATAAGGCTTTACAAGAAATATCGTTTTAGTTATTTTATGCTAATATTAGTCAGACATTTTGCTTTATTAAATATACATATAAATACAGTCGCTTAGTGTTTATTCAGATTACCTATAATGCTTTGAGATACAATCTTTTTTAATTTTTGTTGTATTTTAATTATCAAACGTAGAAATTGAGTGGCGTCCCAACATTAAAACAAATGCTAATACTGGTTATATCTACGGATAAATCTATGCTTCCCTCACACCTGAAAATCAATGAGCTCTCAATTACAGTAAGTTTCATAAGTTTGTACCTCACTGAGCTAGACCGTGGAGCAATTTACCTTTAAAACATAACAATCAACAACAAAACAAATTTTTTATTTGTTATTCGGGATCCCTTAACTATATTATAACGCTTCCTGCTTCTGTAAAAGCACAGGGCCTACTGCAACCCTAATAATTTATTATTTTTGATCACCTAGATTTAATTACAATTAAACCAGGACAAAAAGTGGGTCATTTAAGAACATAACCACCGCTTCTAGAGATATTTTCACAAGAAAATCCAGCGGACAGCATAAGTAGAGGGCCACGACCATTACCGTGCCGGGACGAGGACAGAAAGTTAGAAGTAGCATTTCTCTTTTATTTCTTTTTAATTTAATGTTACGTACATACGTAGTTTTTAAGTTGAAATACTTTAGTATTGTAAACAATAGGCAAATATACGTTTAAACCATAAGTCTCTGGTTCAGTGTGGGAATTTTACAAAGCGAGCAAACTGATATAATTAGAGAGAACCACCCCTTATCTTGCAAGTACAAGATACGATTCAGCTAGTTCCGAGGCAAAATGAAGTAATCGCCACTTTCTTCAAAACAATGTTTTATAACGTAATGTGTTTAGTTTATATGTGTAAAATGCTACACAAACTTCTAATGTAGTTGTTGTTGAATCCAAAATATTAAAGCTTTTATTATGTACCCGGTGAGATTTTCTAGTCCTCTGAATGAGTTTTTTGCCACTCATATAAAACAAATAGAGCAAAACACGTACACGCACACGCACACGCACACACTCACATTTTTATGCACGCACGAACGCACGCACGCACGCACGCATCACGCAAGCAAGCAGGCACGCACGCACGCACACGCACACGCACACGCACACGCACACGCACACGCACACGCACACACATTTTTATGTCTAGATTTAGAGTGAATCTTCTATATCAGAATAACTTTTGTAGTGTTTGTTTCGATAGAAGATTAACTTTTTTTTCAATTGATAGAGCGGAAAGGCGATATAAGAAGACGAAAGTTAATACACAGGTTGGCCACTGAGCAAGAACGGCATAGTTTTGCTGGTGTAATAAATATTTTTAAAACGATGGTTTTTGTCATTTTTGTCATAAAAATTATGTTGGTGTTTCCGTTAGTGTGCCCTCTATGAATATATGAATGCAGCGTTGCTAAATTTACAAATGTAACCTTAAATATAATACTTTTGAATTCCTCTTTGGTTAATATTATGAAGTCCCAGTTAGTTTTGTTCAGTTAATTAGAAAATATTATGTCTCTTTTGCGATAGGAATTTATTTATAATGACAATGCCATGCTAGTTTACATTTTACTGTTCTCATCTTTTTGATGTCCTTTATAGTATAGTATCATAAACTTAATAACCTCATGTTCGAGGTATCACATTCGCTACGCTTTAGATTTTTTTGGATCAAAATAAAATGTAGAAATTTTATATACTTATTAAAATTATACATTTAAGTGTAATTTTTGAATAAAAATGATCAATCGTTAACATTCCCTAAAAATTGAAATCCCATCTTACCACTTGTAGTAAAATAAGATTTCATTTTAATACTTGTGTTGAAATGAACCACTTTTGACAATTAAAGTGTACGTCAAAACATGTTGTAACTAAATTACAAAACTAGTAGATTACATGAGGTGTAGAAGTTTAACATTACTGGGCTTATATGATTTGGCCAAAATATGCGAAAAAATGTCAACTTCTGCACCGAATGTAATATACTATTTTTTTTCTTAAAACATAATCTACATTTTCCATTTGAAATTTTGAGTACTCTGTGAATTTTTGCAACAACTCAAATTGCTTAATTAATTGCACTAGGCAATGAGAAATGCCAAAATCAAATCATATGTTAGTAAATGACAAATGTCAAAATAAGATGGAAACAACTAAAAGATATGAATATAATTTATTCCTGTACAATTTCATTCAATTGATATCCTATTAAAATCATTGGATGTTCATTACTAGGTATGTGGTACATACCTTCTGAGACAGTCACGCAAGCCTAATCAACGTTACAAGGTACTCCTGTCAGATCAATAATCAAAAAATTGTCATTTAGACTTCACCTTCCTTGACTTATTGATGTTGCCATGGTAACTTTCAAAAACGCGCGTTTTTTGAAAGTTTGCTTTAAACACGCTAAGGCGTACTTTAAATAGGTAAAATGGGACACCAATAAAAAAATATATTTTACTACTGGTAAAACGTTTTAAGATTGGGTAAATTTATAATTTGTATTTATTATATAGGTAAACAGAGTTACTTCGACTCATTGTTAGAATTTTCGACTTATTTATATTTATATACCAAGTAATAATGAAAAAAAAACATGATTGTGTCATCTTTTATATCCAACTTTTGTTTGAACAAATCAAGATTTTTGCCGAAACTTTTAAATTCTATAAGCAAATTAAAATTAAAATAACGTTACTGTATACTTTAGTTCACAATCATGTATCATATCATCATACGAGGGTCACGCTATATATTTCAAGGTGCCACGAAACTAGAGAAGTTAGAGCTGGCAACACTGCATTTCTAAATACCACCATCCTTAAGTAGTAAGCCCTGACTTGGCAGTTGAATCGCTGCTATCATAGAGCAAATGTGGTATATACAATTTGTCATCGAAACATGGACATGAGAATATGTACGCGCAATGATATACTACGATTTTAAGGTCGGTTTAAGTGCACAACAAAGTCTTGAACGATTGCAACTCGCATTTGGTGTTGAAAGTCCTTCACGCGCAACTGTGTTTCCCTGGTATAGCGAATTTAAAAGAGGACGGATATCGCTTGTTGAAGTGACACGTGCTGGCAGGCCCTGTTTTTCAGTCACCGCTGGAAACATTGAGAGAGTGAGACGTATGATCGACGAAGATCCAAGATGCACCTATCAAGCGATTGAGACAACTCTTGACGTTGGATCCACTACAGTAAATTCAATTTTATATGATCATCTTCGGATGAAAAAAAATGTTACTCGTTGGGTGCCACGATTTTCAAAAGGCAGAGCGAGTAAGAAGTGTTAAATAATGGTGGACATCGTATTCTATTTAAAATAGTAACAGGTAATGAAACTTACATTCCATTTCACGATATTTCGACCCGCCAGGAGAGCCGTGTGTGGATCCACGAAGATGCACCAACACCAACAATGGCGAAAAAGCAATCAGGAAAGTTACGTACGCAGTTTTCTTTCATTTTTTCTTTCATTAGTAAAAGCAATCAAGCTGGAAAATCAACGTAGTCGCTGCAAACTGGTACACCACAAAATGTTTATCTGCAGGTCAGTCCAGTGAGCATTCGCGGGTTAATGTTGCATCACGAAAATGCATCGTCACACAGTACACAGCAGGCAGTTGAATTTTTACGTGAAAATGATGTAAAAGTCATTGAACATCTTTAACCTAAAGAAACATTTACGTGGTCGACGTTTCACGACGGAGGATGAGGTAGAAGAAGCAATTCATCAATTTTCTGAGAGCATTCCAAAAGACGGCTAGCTTCAAGCTTTTACGTTGTGAAAGCTTCGCTTACAAAAGTACATTGACACAGGAGGTGATTATTTTGAACATAAATTAAATCACGTTTGTAAAAAGACTTCTAGTTTTCTTGTATCTAAAATGTATAGCGTCACCCTCGTATTTGAATTTATACAAAACGCTGATATCTTCTACTTTAGTTTTTAATTTCCTAAATAACTAAGATTATTTACATGTGTGGGTGAGTTATATCAGCTTTGTATCCTGTAAAAAAATATATTCAGAAACAGTATTATTATGTGATTTTGGATTGTGTTAAATATATGAGTAAATCGTAAGTACTTTTATAAATAAAAAAAAGTAAATACCTACAACCTTAACATAGAATCTATAAATTTTTTCTCTCCCTTTTTATTAGAAACAGTGTTATAATGAAACATTTGGGAAACCGAAAATTGCAACTATGTCCTAAAACAGATTTTAGACTATGCTTTATAACATTTTATATACGGACTTTTGCAACCAATGAAATAAATACCGCTGCAAGTTATATCAATACTTCCACATCAAAAATTTAAATTATGCTGTCAAAATGACATTTACACAATTAGATCAATGTCATTTAATTTATACCAACTTAAATGCCATAAATATGAAATGAAAAAATTTAATACAACAGTATTGCCAAAACCTGTTTGCGTCTATGCCTAGACCATTAACATTCCTGATAGAGAAGAATGGAGCTATGATTAAGTGAAGTTGTTAAATTCGTTACTAAATTCTAAAATGTAATTTGTTCAAATTTATGTTTAAACTGACAAACCGTCAAAATATTTTAACCTCTTTTTGATAAATCGCGTTCGAGATATTAGCAAAAAAAAAAACATAAATATTAAAACTCGTTTTTTTGTAAATAACTCGAAAACTATTAACTTAAAAAAAAATTACAAGAATTCTTTTCGATCAGAAATTTGATTTTCTATACAATGCCAAAATTAAAAAAAAATCGTGTGGACGGGTACCAAAATCTATTTTATTGTAAATATTTCGAAAAGGACAAAATTTTCGAAAAAATTGCAAAAACACTTTTCGTGAGAAATCTTATTTCCTATCTAATGGTTTTTTCACTTTTTGAATATAAAAAAATAAAAATTTGCAAAAGGGGTACTTATCCTTCAAATTTACCCCTCATACCCCATTGACCCCAAAATCAGTCGTTTTAGGTAGTTGACGTCTATATGTGTGCCAAATTTCAAGTTGATATGTCAAGTCCTTCGAAAGTTATGGAGTACACACACATACACACAGACAAGGTTTCTTTTTTGCTCAAATTTTGTTTTTAGACGTTTTCGTACATTTTAAACCTATTGAGCAAATAAAAATTTTTGAAATTTTTTTTAGCGATACTTCCCATGCGTTGGATGTTGAAGTAAAATGACTAGTATTTCAAATTTTTACAAAAAAAAGGAATTTAAATTGAATTACGAAATAGCACAAATAGCATGAAATACGCGCGCTACAATTATTTATGGTAATTGTGTAACTTGTTTTCCAATGTACTATTTCTAAACATGCAAAAACGCAAGTAATATACCAAGAAGGTTGATAGAACTTAAAAATTCAATTATGTACTTAGTTCTTGTAGGTACTCTTTTACCTCAAAATCTTTTTATTTTTGCAATGTGTTTAATAGACCAAACATCGAAAATTAAACATCTATTGACTAGGTTTTAACTATGAATTAAGTTTACATTCAAAGTATCTAATTCATAATAAATTAATAAAATAATGTGTCAGTCAGTAATAAATTTTTTAAATTATTCTGGCTTGTCTGAAGCCAAACCATACAATTGAATCTGATCAGACCTACCTAGTCTAAATTGTCTAACCTTTTATACTTGTTTCGAACATCCGTCTACAGGACCGTTCTTCCATACTTTGCCGCCCTGATCACAGCAAAATTTAGAGCCTTGTCTTTGTGAAGGAGTGAGAGTAATATGATTTCTTGCTTACCTCAGTTTAATTTTCAAGAGTTTTAAACAGTAATATAACAGGTATAAAATAATTAAATAAATAAAATAATTGGAGAGCTGAACGTATGAAAATTTTATGTTACACATGTTCTTTCAAATATAAATGATAGCCATCTGTTGGGCAATATTTCATATATTTAAAAACTTGAAGATTGAGAAATGAAATTCCTATCGTGATACATGCAAAAATTCAAAACATGTTTCAATTCATAACATATTCAGCCAATCAGCTCTCTAGTGACGCATTGGAAACCGGAATTCTTAAAAAACATTCTTAGTGTTGTATAAATATTTGGAAACGAGAGGAATAATCCATCAGATATAATTTTTTGCAGTAATTAAGTAGGAGAATTCTTGTCGGAACTTCCGAATTCCATTTCTTTAAATTGCAAACAAAAGATTTCGAGCGTCAGATTGAATTACGTCTACATCCTTACCATCCAACTGAAGTAGAAATCAAAATAATTGACATACTTCCTCATAAGTTTTTATGCGTCGTTTCAATTCAGCAATTATTTGGTCCAGGATAGGGTTGAATGTCTCAAACTGAAGTTTCTATTCAGAATCATAGTCCGTGCGGCTTTCTTCATTCTCTTCGAATGGGAATTTTCTCTTTCTTTTTCTCTTCTCAGCTCCATCGCTCGAGCTTTGTCCAGTTCGGTCGGCAGTTTACGTGTATATTTCTTCAAACCTCGATGATCTCATATCACTCAGATAATTTTCTAATGAGATATACAAGTCTACTGTCGTTGCTTGATCGTAATGTTGTAATCATTTACATTTACCGATGCCAGCAGTATTTTGCAAGCCAACTTTAACCCACCGATTTATCTTGATAATGAGTCGGAACATGTAACGGGGTTAACTAGTTTTGAATCTTTCAATACTGTACAAAACGTTACTTCCAAGAATAACCAACTGATATTTGAAGGAACTAGAATTACAATACTGCCAGGATCATACGAAATTTCGGATGTGAATAAACATATAAATGATACAGTGAAGGGTTCGAATAATTTTTTTTAATTTACTGGCGAACTATAACACTATGAAAGCAATTATGAAAGCAACACATGATATTAACTTTAATGTAGAAAATTCTATAGGGCCTATGCTGATTTAAAAAAAGTTTACAGAGGTCATGAATTACATACTCTGCAAATCCTATAACATTATTACATGTCATCTATTTACCTATAAATACATCCACCATTTCAACCATAACACCTAAAATAGTACATCAAGACGGAGACCTCGTCAATTTCAACGATAGGATTACATTTGAAGAAAAGATGGTGACGCGGTATAACACATGTGCGTGCAACCACAACAAGGTGAACTATAAAAGATCGAAGTGTGGAAATGCGAGAGTCAGTAAACAACCCTCAAAGTATTGACAGCGCAGAATAGAGCATACTTGCAAAATCTTGGTTTCATAGTAATACAATGAGTATGTTAAACGTAAACGAAAAAGTTGTTGTTGATAATGCCATAGTAAATTCCGAACTCCACACCCATCAACCATATACTACGAAATTTGGAAACAATGATAAAATCAGAATACCCATTCAGGAAGACATGTGCACTTTACCATCAGAAAGTTATGTCTACGTAGAGGGAAGATTGCTGATTGAGGATGGTGCCGTCTCTAACACCACGCGGTTTGTTAATAACGGCATTACATTTTTATTCAGTGAAATTAGATACGAAATGAATGGAATATTGGTAGATTCAGTGACGAAGGTTGGATTAATGTCTACAATGAAAGGATTGGTGTCATTGACACCCAACTACCTCGCCCGTCATGAAAACGCAGGTTGGTTTCCTACCTCAAATAGCATACTAACAAATGCATTAGGGTATTTTAATGTTTGTGTCTCTTTGCGAATGCTGCTTGGCTTTGCGGAAGACTACAATAAAGTGGTTTTGAACATCAGACAAAGAATTGGTTTTAATTCGCAGTAACATTGATACCGATACGGTAATTTCAATTGTTGCAGATGAAGCACTAAAACTTAACATAGATAAAATATATTGGAAAGTTCTGCACATCATTCCAGCATTAGCGGAGGAATTGGCGTTAACGAAGTACATTGATAAAAAGTTGGGAAACACATATATCCAGCAGTTCCCACAACAGATAAACATACATAGGCAATCAAAACATCGAGTAGTATAGAAATACCTAGATACATGATTATCGGATTTCAATTATTCCTTAACACGGATCGTTATCCGTAAGACAATTTAAACCTGAATTACGATAATAATTGCTTTGTTATATTGTATGAAATGTTTGCTAAATTCCAAATGTCCTATTATCAAGGAGATGGTCAACCATTACTTCCACCTAATCAGTTCACGACAGTCGCACGATTGATAGTGGTAGACTATTCGAATCAAAAAGAGACATTACACTCTAAAGCAGTAGTACTTCGTGTAGAATTCGAAACAGCAGTCAACATACCCGCGAATACGACAGCATACTGTGTTATACTCCACGATCGCTTAGTTACGTATAACGCGTTAACCAAAGCAGTAAGACAGCTGTAATACGATGTCCGTCATAGTCGACGTACAAGGCTTTAAACTTTCAAAAGTTTTATACCGAAAGAACTCGCAATTTTTAATGGAACACAAGTGGCCCACTACATGTTTAAATCACCGTATCCATGGCATACGTTAGATGCGGAGAGTCGCCGTCAAGCTACTTGGTTAATTCATAATCAACACTGTATAAAATGGGAAGAGGGCATACACCACCACACCAATTTCGCAGAATTCTCAGTCGCTTGATTCAACCTACAGATACTGTCTACGTCAAGGGTAGAGAGAAAGCGGATTACATCAGAAAATTTGTTACACAACCCGTTATAGAACTTGAGGAACATCCTACTCTTCCTGCTTTGCAACCAGTTTGTTATTATCATTGTAAATCATTATGTCACTGCGCTCTGTCTAATGTATACCATCTGTACGATACTTATGTAATGCATTAAAGCTTGTACACTTTTTAAAATAAAAATTGTAAATATATATTTTTCGTTTATTTCTTTTATATATCACACATTATACATATTAACATGTATGGTTATACATGTTCATATCTTCATTATGGAGATAGTATATACACTCTTAAAACTAACAAGCATCAGTACCCAAACTATTAGCTACTAACTGGATTATACAAATTCACTTGCCTACCAACCTCTAGTATACCACTCAAAGGATTGACGTTCTCCAATTCCGGAATTCGCAATGCCCCCACGCCAATGTTGTGCACGTGCCACGCAATCGATACCGTTTGTCATCCTGGGACCAAAGGGCGATTTTGTTTAACATCTCAGTGTATAAATCATGCAAAGTTGATCGAAACACGAACAATTTACACATTACTGTTTTATCAGACGCCTCCGCAACAGATTTGTAGTCTACCTCCGCCAGCACTTTTTGAATAACGATTTTCTTGACACCTTTCGCTTTTTTAACCACTTGATCATCAGCAAGCTTTAAACAATAAGATTTTGATCCTGCTCCATAAAAATATTGAATAGCTTTCCCTGCATACTCATCTTTCATTCTTCCGACGACGGATGTATTCGTTGTAATACCATGCAGACCGTTTTGATAGTTGGATGTGTCATATTCATCAACATTATTCCGCATGTGGGCATACACATCATCAGTTGTTATCTCAAAAATTAAAGAATCTGTGTCTGTATATAGCAACGTTACATTATTACCGTAATGACTGCGCAAGATATCGTAAAAAAAGCGATACATTATAATTTTGGAAAGATATAAAATACTAAATCTAACACATACGGGTTTGTCATAAGTAACGACCTGTTTGGACAATTCCACTGCAAATAATTTATCAGTAAATTGCGGTTTTGCGACGTACCGTGCTAGACCCAAGCGACGTCCGTTATTTTCCCAATGTGTTAATAACTTTATTACTCTTCTTTTGTCGACATTATCCATTGTTTTACCAAACACACCATTGTTCATGCATTTAAAGAAATCCTTTTCGAATTTGTTCTTGGCTTGATTTCGAAGAGCTGTATTAAGTTCTATGTATGGTACTAGCCAAGGACTTTGACGAAACGGTAAAACTATGAATATGAGGAACAATTAACCCAGGCTGTATAGATTGTTTTAAATATTGGTAATGTATAACATAGTTGGCCTTATCACGTAAATTAGGAATTAATTTTTCCTCCTTAGAATGTGGTGCGCAGATCATTTCAGGACAAAACGGATAATCATTGTATTCACCATGCAGGTGGTGCGATAGTGTACCTCTAGCACATACCCAATGTCAGCATCATCATTAATCTTTAGAACATCAAAGTTTTGAATTTCCTCTTCAGTTAACCACATAAACCCATTATGAGGTAGGTGTTACCGCATACTCCATCCGTATAAATTCGTGGCATCTAAATACTGTAAAAAAACTTTTGGACGATTAGGATCATAATTTGGGACAAACTCGTTGTTAGCAATACTTCTTCGCTTAACACAAGTACTCCTCCACCACGAATACCTTTCTTAAAAAAGTAGTACATATCCATATCAGTCAATAATTCTAACTCTACTTAGTACATTTCAACATGGCATCGCACGCCAATCCAGGTATTGTAACATACTGCGCTGGTTCTAATCGATACATGTCTATACATAACCGCCTAAAGTTTTCGAACACGTCTGATTTTAAATATATGTCAGCATAATCCCGAGTGTGTTACACTTAAAGTGATCCCACACCAGTAGGACGCGACAGTATTCTTCATCGGATATATTTTCATCACCAATTTTATCGTAGAATTTGTCATAGTAAGGTACTGTGACATCGTCTAATTTATTAAAATTGTCCACGTACGCGTAGGGGAAATTACCTTTCTTTCTAACTAAGTTAAAGTAATTATCATTAACAAAATATTTTCTTACCTCTCTGCATTGATCATCTGATAAATTATGAGATAGAATATCTAAGGATTCGTCTACATAAATATGCTTACCGAACGTTATATATTTCTCACTATTAATCGGGAGTACGGTAATTTCTTCAGTTTCACTCGCTAACTGTTTGATGAACAGGTGGACACCATAACCACTGAGATTATGGAAAAAACTGGGATAAATGTAGGTAATTGATAGTTTGAATTGCAATTTGAATGTGCCGCACCACGATATTTACCAGTGAAATGGCAGTGATCTCGTACTTTGGAATTTGTAAGATCATCCGTGAAAAGCTTGTCGCATATATAACAATTACGACTTTGCTCATGCATCACGAGTTGTTCATCAGTTAGTGATAACATTGGAACAACAGTTTTCAAAAACTCATTATATATCCGTTTCACACCACTTTCGAGTCGTGTTATAAATACCTCCATGGCATTAACCCCCCTATAAAATTCTAATTTGGACCAAGCATCGTTTACATCACACTTAATATAATAACTGAATGAGTATGGTTCATGTTTACACGTTTTTATCGTGAACGGTTGTTCGGGATCGGGTTCAGCCGTATTTACCGGAACTAATAGCGCTTCGAAATCTGCATATATTACGAACGGTAGACACATCTGTTTTTGATAGTTTCGAAACGCAAGTATATTTTTCGCATAGAACTCCCCGGTTCTGTCTTCAACGCCAGGTTCCAATTGAATAACGTCCTGAAATCAGGGTAAGAAGTCGTCCGTTGTGGTAACCCCGTCGGTGTCACTAATGCTAATACAATAGCCCACGCAAAGCAGCAATTATCAATATTCTTCACATTCACTATGGCATGTTTATGCGAAATTTCAGGCGGGACATTCATATAGGATGAACCCGTAGTGTGAGGAAATTTCAACATGTTTACCTCTAAATATACGAAATTCACCAGCGATGACCTTACGAAACAACATATATTACTAATGTACTACTCTACTACTCATAACTCGCACTTACCAGAATATTTATGCTGAAATTCTGATTGCTTAGCATCCAAGATTTCCACTACTCTTTGAAAATACTCTTCCAACACCATCCCGACACTCAATATATCATATTTCGCTTGAAAGGTACTTTCTCTACTGATCAGAAAGTACAACCTAAACAACTCAACATTACATTTCAACGAGAGGTGTTTCTGCAACTGAATTTGTATTGGTTTCAAAACATTCACTTTAACGTCACCCATAAATGTCTGCACATCCGTGTGGGTATTGCATGGTGATAGTCTATACGAAACAATGCGTTGTTTAAAATCATTGCGAATCACTTCAACCCCAGTATCAACGAGTAGACACACATTTGATTTGTGCCTATTGCTTCTAAGGTGTCCTTGATAAGAATATCGAGGAACATCAATCGAACAATCAGTGCAGTGCACAATTTCAACAGTTTTGCTACTTTTATTTTGTACTGGTTCGCTGGTTTGGTCTGACTTACGCTTCCGTAAGTTGTTCAAACCCGATGGTCCTGGTCCTGCAAAGGAATCATCAGCATGTCTGTGTTGTACATTATTCTTTAAGTTGTTTAACCCTGATGGTCCAGGTTGTGCAAGACGTTCAGCAATATGGCTATGTTCCGTTCTGTTCGCATCGGAAATACTTGGTTGCACTACATTCCTAAGTGCGGTACAGCCAGCGGCATCTCTGAAGGTGGGGTAGTTGGAATACGTATCCAACACGCAGGTTTTTGATGTCGCAGTAGAGAGCCTTTTCTTAAAAATTTCTTCAGACATTCACATTGAAACGTTTTATTGCGATCTGCAACAGAGAGAATGTATAAACAATGTATAAGTGAACGGGTAAAGTTACGTGTTTTGTTATAATTCCTTTTTTAACTGTTTATTACTCTTTATTAGTTTGCAGCATTGCTATCATGTATTACATCTGTTAAGACAAGAAGTTATATTAAGCGATGCGAACGAGGACGCCACGTAACATATGGTCAGGAATAGGATAATATGTATGATGGATATATCAGGTTAAGGGGTAGAGTAGTGTACGGGTAAGGAAATAATAATAATGATAGTCTGGATATAGTGTTGCTGAGCACACATATTCTACCCAGAATTGTATCTCAACCTGCCATGTGCTTTGCGATGGAAACAAGGTATTACCCCCACCTGTTTTCCAGAAACTACGCAGCACATGTAGGACTCAATACACTCTGGGGAGAAGATACTGCATTTTCCACTATATCCCTCACCGGTGATTGCGCAGCTAAGTATTGTATGGGTGTTGCAGGACTCCTAGATACTGATAAGTTATTTAGCGACCATTCATTATCTATAAAATCAGCAGCACACACAGGACTGGGTGTACTCTCTGATTAATCATCCATTCGCTCCACTTGTATCGAAGAGTTCATAGGACTCCACTCTTCAGCGAACTCTGCAATACAAGTAGGGCTCAGGATACTAACAGAAATGGGTCCCCTGACCTCCTCTTACCGTAGAACTACTGTCACCACTCCTCCATAAATTCTACGGTTGAAGCAGGGCTCAGCAAACCTTCAAATGGATTCCATACTATTCTGCCCTCTGCATACGTTGCAGAGATTGCTCATCTACAACGCATGTAGGTGTCTGAGTAATTGAAGATTCCTCTTTCCCCAGCACCGGTTGCGCCACAGAGCTTAACGATGAACGCTCTTCCGCAAGTGGAGACCATTCATCCCCAAACTCTGCAATGCAGTCAGACCTTGAAAAATGTCCTCTAAAAATGCATGAAAAACGTTGTTTTTAGTGGGGGAAACACCTACATTTATCGAAACGAAAACAGTACAAATTAGTCGTACAACTGATTCTATAGTTGACACTTCGAACATACAATGACTTCAAGAGCAAGTTTCCCATCATCTTCCCAGGTAAAAACCACCAAATTTTATGTTTTTAATTTTTTTTTCATGGTTGTACATTTCTAACGTTTTATTTTTTTTACAGGCTTCTGTTACCCCCCGTTTTCCATCGCCTGGGGAACTCCTGTATCCATCCAACTTTATCCCGCTAGCGTCCTCAACTCCTCTCCCCGATGTCCCGCCAACTCCTACTCCTCAGGTTTCCTATCCAATTCACGTTGACCTCCCTTCAGCGCCCACACCTCAGGATTCCTCCCCCTCTTCACCTGAGGTTCTGTATATCCCACCCTCTGCATCCTTTCCTATTATCGTGGACGCCCAATCCAGCAACGACGAAATTTATGAGCTGACGACCATAGTCCTGGACTATCTACAAGATTACAATCCTGATGCGGATATAGTACTACTTGACATGACCAATGCCGAAATTATTACTATCAGCGACGAGGACACACCACTACCTATTGACATAGACGAACATAACGATGATAGTAATGACTTCGTCAGCATATCATCCGGTGTTGAGGGAGTATGTTCTTCTTGTGCTGGGAACGATTACCTCAACACTGGTGTCTACGACTCCGACATAGACAGGAACCCTGCCTACAGCTATGATTCTGATGACTATGACAATGACGAATTACGACAACAGCGACTACTTCGCGAAACACATACTGACTTTTGTAACGAAATCATCGTTGAAGAGAGTAGTGACGAGGAGAAGTTTATGAGCACTCTCACTAACAACATGCAACAACTGGAACGTAGCGCTCACGAACTGTCAGACGTAGTACAACAACTAAGTGCACAGGAATAGTCACATAACAGCACCTAGGACGAGAAAAATGGCAATGCAGTGCTCTAGGGTCACGAAAATAGCGAAAACGCTGACGACGTACATGACAATGACGACGAAGAACTTGACGATGACTGGTTTTGGGCTACACATATCCCTATGACCATTGATCGCACTATGCTTCCACCCCTATACCACGTTATATGTGCGATGGCGTGGGGATACACTACCACTCAACGCAATTCAGCGTTTCTATTTATTGCCGGGTGGTACTGGCTATTCTACGCACATCGCATCATCACATGGGACCGTCTCGCGTTCACGGCATGTATTGTCTAAATACTGCTTTATTTATATTTATAATTCTTTTCTTTCATTACAGCTGACAACCATAGTGCCATTCGTCCGGAATTATCATGATGTGATTACGGAGAGCTCTCTAGAAGAGCAGCTCGACCGGGTCACACTAGGCTTGTAACATTATACTTGGACTGGCAGAGTGTTATAAGCCTAGTTATACTAAATAGCCTTGTGAATGTGTTGAGTGTTAGTGACCTTCGTATTTTTTACACCTTACAGTGTGGTATTCTTAGAAATGTGCAACCTTGAGAAAGTTCTATATAAACATGGCCTACTTTTTCGTAACCTTGAACTGGTGGTACTTTGGAATTGTAGTGACCTTGGAAATGTGGTGTGTTCCTAAAGTCTCCAATCTTACCTACTTTTAGTTGTAATATATTTATATTTTACGTTTCGCTACTAATTTGTAGCACTATCAAAAATGTACAATAGGAATTTTAGAAATCTACAATGAAATAAAAATAATATAAGAAATCATAAAACTACCATTGGTACGCACCTGAATTGCATTTATATGAATTTTTTGGTTATTATCATACACATAAGCTTTAAAGTCAATTATTAAAATGTCAATTTGATTAAAATTTTTATATTAAAATATAAATAAACTTAGGTACTATAGTTACTGTTTGTGTGCCGAAAACTAAGAGCAATTCTGAGATTTTACTTAAAATTATAGTTTGGTATTTTTAAAGAATAGTGTTAGAAATATTTGTTATGTAAAATACACACAGGGTGATTAGTAAGTAATGGGCCAAATTGTAACTATACGTTCAGAAGGCAAAATAATAATATTTTGCCTAACAACCATGGGTCTAAGTCTGCTCCTTACTGAGATACAGGATGTTAAAGTGAAAAAAATAAAATAGATTATTGTTAATAGATCAGCTATTTTTTTAGATAATGACTTGAAAATTGGGTATGAAGTAGGGCAAACAAGAATATGTGAGAGGATTTGAGTTGAATTCAGCTACAAATTTTTTGTCACTCATTAATTTCACTAATTCGCCCCGGTCGTACTTTACATTTACCTAACCGTAATTGATAATTGATAATAATATTAAAATGAAATGATACAACAATTAAAGTAATAAAACACACTTATTTTTATAAAATATTATACGATAGTTAATAAAAAGAAACACAACATTAGAACAAACTTGACCTAGAACCACTTACGAGAACCTTTTTACCTATTTACCTAAAACCTACATCACAATTTTAAAGTTTATTATTAATTAAATTTAAGCTTAATGACTACCTACTACAAAATGTAATCAACATGGCCACCACCAGCACTTATACACGCATATAACTGTTTAGTTAAGGATTGTCTGCCTTTAAAAAATGTGGCACGATTATTTCGTCTCGTGTATTTATAGGTTCAACATAAACCATTGATTTCATGTAACCCCATGAAAATCGATTGGATTAAAATCTGGACTGCGGGGTGGCCACTGAAATTCACTATCACATCCAATCCAACGGTGAGAGAATGTTGTATTCAGATGATCGCGCACAGCAAGTGGAAAATGTGGAGGAGCACCGTTTGCATGAACCACTTAGTTGTAACGGAAGATCTCCTAAGAGGTCGACTAAGTCATTATTTAAAAAAATTAAACATGACTCTCTATTTAAATTAGGAGGTAATTCAACTGGGCCAAGTAATGTCTTGCCTATCTTAAACTCGGGCTGGAAATGTCTACCTTTTTTTAAACGAGGGTTTTCACTTTCCCAGGTATGACTATTCCGCCAATTAAAAACTCAGCATCTGGTGAACGTTGCTTCATCCGTGAAAAGACAGGTATTCAGAAATGTTGAATTATTATTCAATTTCCCGTTTTGCCACTGACAAAATTCAACTCTGGAACGATAATCTGTTGGAAGTAAATTTTGTATAGGTGTAAAATGATAGGGATATAAATTTTCCTTGTGCAAAATTCTAATCACGGACGGTTGGCTTATTCCAGTAGCTGTAGGTAATTGACGAGTGCTTATTTCAGGATTTTCCGCAACTCTCACCAAAATTTCGTCTTCTTGCTGCGGGGTAATAATTTCGGGACGTCTTGTATGATATTTTGGGCGAAATGAATCTGTCTCACGCAATCGATTATAAAGATTTTGAAATCTTACGATTTGGCTGTCTTCTGTTAGGGTACATTTCACGATATTTTCTGGATGCTGCATACCCAGAAAAACTTTCTCTTGCGTAACCGCAAATCGTCTCTCGTTTCTTCGTTTCAAAAGTGATTATGTCTCGGCATTTTTACTTATGTTAGAACAAGAATTAATCAGTTCACCTAACAATAAAATGTTTCAATCTGTTCAATATAGGGTAAGGTCGCCGAAATCGTACCGGTCCGTAAATCGTACTTTTCGTTGATTTATACGTTGCCAAAGACTATACCTTCATCTGGTTCTGTTTTCTTGTACTTTCTACGTTTTGTAATATGCATTCACAAAACGACATTAATCAGACAACGCTTGGTGTTCGTACATGTCATTAAAAAAAGTGTTCGAATCTATGTAAATTTGCGTATGTTTTTCTAAGGGTATATTTATGATGTGAGTACAACTTTCGACTTCTTTAAGGGCAAATAAGATTAAATGTAGTATATAGATTAAAACAATAAGAAGAAATAAAAAGATTTGTTTAGATTATAGGTTAGAACTGTAACTTATTCATATTATGACTGAGTTTTATAAATCGTACCGCTGTTGAGTGTTGTATATCGTACCGGTACGATTTGGAGGACTACCTATTGTATTTATTGCTTATGGTTATTTCAGATAAAGATGTCAAGAAGGCAATATTGAAAATGGTCTGCAAATGACACGAAAAAAGCTCTAGAAGAATATGCAAATGAAAAAATTAAGTGCAATAAATGTTGCTTAAAATATAACATTCCTAAACCTACATTTAAAAGACACGGGAAAGTGAAAAGGTGTGAATTGGAAAGAGCGGAATAGGCACATGCGGAGGACAACCCAAAAAAAATAACAACACTGAAGGAAAAAAAAGAAGTAATGGTCGATTACCTGCTAATCCTGTTCTACTTGAAAATGCTCCAGTAAAACATATTTTGTTATTTGAAGAATGTCTTTTTGGACTTACTATAACAGATGTTAGGAAACTTGCCTATGATCTAATGGAGGCTAATTCACATGTCTTAAAAAATCCTTTCTCTGGGAATAAAGATAAATTGGCTGGTAAGAACTGGTACTACCGTTTTATGTCCAGACATCCAGAATTATCTTTGCGGCAACCGGAAAATACATCCATAGCCCGTTGTAAGGGTTTTAATAGAGAAAATGTGTACGAATTTTTTGATTTATTGGAAAAGGTTGTTGATGAACACACAATAGAAGCTCGACATATTTATAACGTTGATGAATCTGGCTTCTCCACTGTACAAAAAAAAATTCCCAAAGGTTATAGCTCAGCGTGGAAAACATCAAGTTGGATACATAGCAAGTGGAGAGAGAGGCGTAAACACAACAATCGTGTGCTGTTGCAATGCAACTGGAAACTTTGTTCCTCCCATGACAATTTTCAAAAGAGTTCGTATGCATCCAGCCTTAAAAGATGGCGCTTTCCCAAATAGTGAAAGTGGATATATAAACTCAGAACTGTTTCTGAAATGGCTTAAACATTTTATTGAGTTTGTCAAACCCACAGAAAACCAAAAAGTATTGCTTCTTCTAGATGGCCATACCACACATTCAAAAAATCTTGCAGGCATTAATTTAGCAAGGCAAAATAATGTCCTAATGCTCCAACTTCCAGGACATGCAACACATAGGTTACAGCCCTTAGATGTAGGAGTTTTTAAATCAATGGAGTCCAGTTACAGCCAAGTTATGACAAAGTGGTTTCGTTCTAATCCCGGAGAAAAGGTGACCCAATTTGAAGTTACCCAGCTATTAACTGAGGCATATGTCCAGGCTGCAACAACACACAATATAATGAGTGGGTTTCGGGCTGCTGGTGTATGGCCAATTGATAGAAATGTTTTTAAGGATTCAGACTTTGTTGCAAGTGAAAATTTACAAGGAGAAATGATCGTGGACGATGTTGAAAACTCTGAGGGCACCAAAGATCAAACTGTAGTAAAAAAAATCTGATAATGTGCAGGATATTCCCACCAATGAAGTACAAACAAACATTCTTACAAATAATCAAGTTAATAACCATGTATTGGCAACTAAAGTAGTACGAGTAGAACCAGAAAGAGAGAAGGTAGCTTTTGTCACTTTAGACATAGTGAGCCCTCTTCCTAAACCAGCAACAATACATATTAAACGTCTTACGAAAGGACCACAGAAGGCTGCTGTTATAACATCTAGTCCATACAAGCAAGAACTAGAAGAGAAAATTAACATAAAAGAAAACAAAGAAAATAAAATAAAAAGTAATATTAAAATGCAGCAAAATACAAAGAAGAAGTTGATAAAGAGAAAGGTTTTTGGTGAAGAGAATTTAAACAACAGCGATACAAGAGCTGAATTGCCAAAATCTAAGAGAGCAAAATCGTCAGACAAAAAGGTTATCATTGAAGTGAATGATAATGACTGGTACTGCTTTATATGTTATGAATCGGTTATTGAGGATATGATAGATAGATACAGTGCTCTCTTCTATGTAAAAAATGGGCACATGAAACATGCATAGGAGGATCTTCCAGTAGAGCGTACTTATGTGATATCTGTTTGTGAATCATTTTTCTTTTCTTATAGACAATATCTTTTGTGTATCATTGTTTTTCACTAAAATTAAAACGGTTACAATAAAACTAACATTTCATTCCCCACCTATACTCAAAATAATAAAACATAATTGGGCATAATATAGTGGTACGATTTGAAACATCCCAGGTACGATTTAGGAACCCAGGTTTCCAAATCGTACCATTTGTAGGGTTCCAATAAAAGTGTCATAAAACATAATTTTGCTTATATATTTCATTCTTATTATTTTTTTCTGCCATAAAACGCCACCTGTCAAACAAAACAAAAATATAAATCACTACAGAACATCATGTTTGAAGAAAATGAACAAAATGTACTAAGTGGTACGATTTCGGAGATCTTACCCTACGTCAAAATTTTACTAAACACTTTGTTTTTGTCAACATTCCATGGCATACTTTTGTCCTAATAAATTAATGCTATGTGTTATGTATCCATTACTAAAATTTTATTGTGAGCTTCCTTTTATACTTAAATAGGAGAACTTTTACGTTCATTATTGGTTTTCTCAATAACTTATGCTACCTAAAAAGAAATAAATTTTGTTTTATTACTTTATAATTTTTGTCTCATTTATTTCTAATTGCAATATTCCATACACTATTTTTTTACATTCAGTCGTCATCAATTACGTTAGTCATTAAACTTAAATTTAATTAATAATTTTAACTTCACAAAACTTTAAGATTATGATGTAGGTTTTAAGTAAAAGAGTTCTCGTAAGTGGTTCTAGTTCAAGTTTGTTCTAACGTTGTCTTTCTTTTTATTAACTATCGTATAATACGAGGGACAAGCTACAATTATTGAGAATAGAAAGATTGATACAAGTTTTTAGAATGTTTATTTTAAATATGTTCAAAGTAACTGCCATTTACAATAATGCACTAACCATTCTCTCCTTCCATAGTATAAAAGCGTTAAACCAGCTGTCTTTAGGAATACTATCAAAAAACACTTAACGGCGATGTCAGTCTCTTCTTCTGACTGGAACCTTTTCCCCTCTCAAATGTTTTTTGAGCTCAAAAAATAGCCAGAAGTCACACATCGCCAAATCCGGTGAGTAAGGAAGATGTTCTATGATTTTGATTTTGTTTTCCGCTAACTACTGAACAGTTGTCCCTGCTGTATGGGACGACGCGTTATCATGCTGTAACATGATTCCCTTTCTTGGCACTTTACTGAACACAGTAGACAAACAATTTTTAACATACCATTTAGCGGTAACTGTCTTCTGATCTTCTAATTTAATTGTGGCCACTAAACCCGTACTTCTAAAAAATACTGCGTACATAACTTTTTTCATTGCTCGTTGTTTTTTCACCATCGTAAGGATTTCCTCATCTTCATGTATCCAGATTCGGCTTCCTTGGCCTTCCAGCATTCAACATATCTAAAGTTTGTTGGCAAATTCTAACACGTTCTGCTTTTTGTAAATCTGTCAGATGATGGGGTACAAACCGAGTTACAATTTTTTTAAAATGGAAATGTTCGTGCAATATTGATCTCACTTGCGAGGATCCAATCTTCAGATTGGACTCTATCATTGCATAGGTAATGCGGTTGTCCTGTTACACCATCTTCTTCACCGTAGCAATGTTTTCGGGGTTAACAGCGGTTAAAGGAGGGTCAGCCCCTTTTCTGTGTACCACCGACTTGCAACCTCGTTCAAATTCTTTATATCATCTATAAACAGTAGCCAATGATGGTGCGAGAACCCCAAATGCCGACTTTAAACTTTCCTCACATTCACACGCGCCCAAGCCTTTCTTGAAATCATAGTAAATCATTTTCTGAAAGTTATCTCGCGATAATTCCATTTTTTCGATAACAGAAGCTTATTCTATGGACTATTTCTCACTATTGAACCGAATTGCATAAGCTAAACTGCAATTGATAGATAAAATAATGCACTATTTAATAAACAACAATTTGTTTTGCACGGCTAACTAGATTTTTCAATTCTCAATAATTACAGCTTATCCCTCGTATTGTATAAAAATAAGTGTGTTTTATTACTTTAATTTTTGTATCATTTCATTTTAATATTATTATCAATTCTCAATTACGGTTAGGTAAATGTAAAGTACAACCAGGGGGGGAGGGGCATGCGGTGAATTAGTAAAATTCAAATATCTCGAAAACGGTTAATATTTTGAGAATCAACAAAGAATACCTTTTTTATACAGAAATGATGAAGCTATCCAAATTAAAGTTAAGTAAGTTATAAATTAATGAGTGACAAAAAATTTGTAGCTGAATTCATCTATTCAATATGGCGTATGTGGCGACATCTACCAGTTAACTCAAACTCTCTCTCATATTCTTGTTTGCCCTTACTAAAACTACTTCATAGCCAATTTTCAAGTCGTTATCTAGCAAAGTAGCTGATCTATTAACAATAATCTATTTTATTTTTTTCACTTTAACATCATGTATCTCGGTAAGGAGCAGACTTACGGTCACGGTTGTTAAGCAAAATATTATTATTTTTGCCTTCTGAACATGTAGTTACAATTTGCCCTATTACTTATGAATCACCCTGCATATAGTTAAAATTCATATTATAGTATGTTTCAATTTTTTAAATTAAGAAAAGTTAATAAGTTATAATAAATTTTGCTACATTGTTCTAAAGGGTGTCCCAAAATTTACGCAAGATTTGAATTAAATATAAAACACATTTATTTTTCTTTAAATTATTATTTTTTTAATGAATCATAAAGTACACACAATAGGGTTATGTATGAAATAACACATCGGGCAAATGCCCTCCACGGCTTTGCTGGCACATACGCACTCTTTTGTCGAAATTTTCCATGACAATTGTGCATAAATGTGGCCCAATTTCAGTAATGCAGCGTTGAATTTCCTCCTTCAACGCACGAATTGTTGTGGGCTTGTTGGCGTAGACCTTTGATTTCAAATAACCCCATAAAAAGAAATCCAATGGTGTTAAATCGCATGATCTAGGGGGCCAATTCTGATCACCGAAACGAGAGAGAACACGACCAGGAAATGTCTCATTCAGTAATTGGATTGTTTCACGGGCTGTATGGCATGTAGCACCGTCTTGTTGAAGCCACATGTTCTCCACATCAATATCATCCAATTGAGGGACAAAGAATTCTTTTATCATGTCGCGATATCGAGTACCAGTAACAGTCACTGCTTGACCAGCCTCATTTTCGAAGATGTATGGTCCAATAATGCCTCCAGCCCAAAATCCACACCAAACAGTGACACGTTGTGGATGCATTTTTTTTTTCGACAATCACATGTGGGTTCTCTAAACCCCAAATGCGGTAATTTTGTCGATTAACAAAGCCATCAAGGTGAAAATGTGCTTCGTCGCTTAGGATGATTTTTTTCGAAAAATCAGGGTCCACTTGTTGATGTTCAATAATCCATTCAACAAACTCTCTTCGCTGGGCATGGTCATTAGGCTTAAGTTCTTGTGTTAATTGAACTTTGTAGGCATGGAGCCGCAGATCTTCAGTGAGTATACGCTGTATAGAGCTTCTTGAAATTTGCAGTTCTTGTCCACGTCGTCGAATTGATGTTCTTGGGTTTTCACCAACACTGTCACGCACTGCTTCGATATTGACATCTGAACGGCATGTTTTTGGACGACCAGAATGTTTAGCATCACCAGTAGATCCAGTCTTCCTGAATTTTTCAATTACTCTCTTCACAGTTGACGAAGTTAAATGAACATTCCGACCGTATTTTGTACGAAATTTTCGAACTGTGGCCGCCAAACTTTCATTACTTTTGAGATATTCTTCAACAATGAAAACACGTTGTTCTGTCGTATAACGCTCCATTTTTACTAACCCTAGACTGTCAGCTGTTAAACTGTTTATTTTTCAGGGTTGCCAACACTTTACTGCACAAATGGCAGCAAATTCAAATCTTGCGTAAATTTTGGGACACCCATTATGTCAGATTTATCATTTACTGTGTTATGTTTGTGGACATTTATATACAAAGTTCCTTTAATGAATCTTTTTTGAGTATTTATTTCTCGATCCAAAATTTTTGTATTATTATAGTCAAAGAAGTGATTGCAATTTTTTTTATGTTTTCTTAGTGCTGTTGTACAATTGTTTGTGTATTTATGTCCATTAATTCTATTACATAGTAATTGCGTAATTTCGAAAAATAAAAATTATTATATATATATATATATATATATATATATATATATGAAATCTCTACAAAAATTTGCTATAAGGATACCTGTGTTACCATAGGTTTTTGATTGGAAATCTTGTTGTACCTTGACCTATGGCCCAATAGCGGTAACCAAAACGATATTTTGTAATTGCGGACACGGACGTTGATCTTTAATCTCAAATTGTGAAGAATAGATCATGCGTTCAATTCGATAGAATGCATATCTGGTACCTTTACGAAAAATGCTTTCCAATACACCCGGGTTACTCTGAGTTATGCACTTCAAATGTTATTTGACTTCATTTTGGTCAAGATAGGAGGTGGACATCTATAACAAGTATACCACCAATCAGCGAATGAAGGTTTAAAAAAATGAGAGCGACTTTTCTGTAATCGCGGACGGACGTGTCGATTATTAACCTAAAATCACTAAAATCTTAGATTCTAAGTTAAAGTACATAAACAAATGTAGGCCTTATTTGTTGGTAACCTTCATAAAGAAATAAAATTAATGTACGTTTTTCCCTTTATTTTAACATGCCGCATTCATCGCATTGTAGGTTTAAAACAATTAATTTTTGGTTTTTTCTTTTTGTTTAGATTAAAACCTGGAAACCAAATGGATGGAGAAGATACACGTTGGCGACCACCTTCCCTTCTGTTAATTCCTCTTCTGCTTTGCTGTGGATTTATTTTTTATGTGGATATATTTCAATCAAGGTGGTTTAAACCAATAGCAACTGGACTGTTTAAACCACGCTATTTTAAATATGTTGATAAACATTTTCTGATAAAGACTGAAGGTTGTCGAATACCGTATATGGATCCATTTGATTCATCTGTAAGTCGATATATTTTTAAAGAAAAACCTTTTATATGTAACAAAAATAAACCGCCATTAATAGAATCCAGCCCTGTTTCAATATACCTGCTGGATAATTCTTTAACAGCGTATGGAATAACAGATTTAAGGTTATTAATGTGTTGTTACACACCTTTTCATCGTATCGAACCTTCCCAAAGTCAAGCTGATAATAAAGTTTCTTATGGTAAATGTGTTGAATTTAATAAAAGTGCTATAATTAAGGACGAATTTATACGAGTTACTTGTACATTCAAGAAAAGTACAGTGTATAAAGATTTTTTTTCTTTTGTGCCAGTTAAAGAGAAACTAAAAAATTTTTCCTCTGTAGGAAGGTCAGATAAAACGCTTAATGTGTTATTACTAGGGCTTGATTCTATTTCCAGAGTCAATCTTCACAGACAAATGCCAAAGACTGTAAAAATGTTAAACCACATGGAGGCAATTGAATTTTTAGGATACAATAAAGTTGGTGACAACACATTTCCGAATTTGATGGCAATACTTACGGGTATGACACACAAAGAGTTAGTGAACAGTTGTTGGCCTAAAAAAAATTACAAATTTGATCGTTGTGATTTTTTATGGAGAAGATATAGTCGCCGTAATTACGCAACCGTGTTTGCTGAAGACTCGGCATGGATGGGATTGTTTAATTATAACAGAAAAGGTTTTAAAAAACAACCGACAGACTATTATTGGGGACCGTTTGATTACACTTCTGAAAAACAAATCGGAAACGCTGAAGCCAGTTCAGCATATCAATGCGTTGGATCTAGGGCAATATATCAAGTACTTTTAGATTATACCGCAAAGTATGTGCAGGCAATGTATCAGAACCAGATTCCATATTTTGGATTTTTTTGGAGTGCAAGCCTGTCTCACAACTATTTGAATAAACCAAGATTAGGCGATGAATCATACGCAAATTTTTTCACTGAGTTGATGCTATCTAGCGCTTTGAAAAATACAGTGTTAATATTTTTGAGTGATCACGGAATGCGATGGGGTAGCATTCGTACGACGCTTCAAGGGGCATTAGAAGAAAGGTTACCTTTTTTATATATTGTTTTGCCTAAAGACTACCGTGAATTTTATTATGAAGTTTTTGCAAATATGAATACAAATACAAAACGATTAACAACTCCTTTTGATCTGCACGAAACTCTTAAAGATTTATTGCATCCATATTCCTTAAACAAAGAAATATTAAATGCCCGAATTCTAAATCGAAGTGGTCGTGAAAGAGGGTATAGTTTATTTGAACCTATTCCTAGTAATAGAACTTGTGAGTCTGCAGGTATTTCATCACATTGGTGTACCTGTCAAAAAAAGACTGTGATTAATCCTAACAGTACTATTGTTACTAATGCTACTAAATTTGTAGTTAAATATATAAATGAACAATTACACGGTTATGCAGAATGTGCAAATTTAGTTTTAGTGGAAACTTACAACGCACGTGTATATTCTGCAAATAACCATCCAAAAGGTGATAAAACCGATGTTAAAGATTATACTGTGACCTTCAGAACGGTGCCAGGTGACGGTAATTTTGAAGCTACAGTTCGACATTACATCGAAAAGAAAAGTAAAAAATCGCATTTTGAAGTAATGGGAACAGTCAGTAGAATCAATTTGTATGGCAATCAAAGTACTTGTATTACAGATTTTCACCTAAAACTGTACTGTTACTGTATCATATAAGTTTGTAACAAGCATTTCATACCTCACCAAATTGTATTTTAATCTAAGTAATTTATATAAATTAAAACTTATTTTCTTAAATTTGAATTGTATACCCTTCTAGTAAATTTCTTCAGTCGCTGAAACCCATTAAAACGGTTTTAACATGCTTACGTTTACAATATCAATCGTAGTAAACCATTAGAAAGTAAGCTTAGCCCAATTACACTTGAGTTTAATTCATCCGTTATAACAAAATGTTTTACAATGTGAAAGCGTTGATTGGTTTACTATGCCATCTTTTTAACGTATTTAACGCCATGGTTGAAACACTAACAAAATAATTTTTTCTAACTTCGCATTTTATGGAAAAATTATTGTAAAAGAATCGAATTTGAACTGAGACCGAAAATATCCGCTTTCAGATCCCCTGAGTGTGTTGCATGCGTGCGTGCGTGAAAGAGTGAGTGAATGAGTGTGTGTGTGTGTGTGTGTGTGTGTGCGTGTGCGTGTGCGTGTGCGTGTGTGTGTGTGTGTGTGTGTGTGTGTGTGTGTGTGTGTGCGTGTGTGTGTGCGTGTGTGTGTACGTGTGCCTGTGAATAGGTGGTGGGTGCTTGTGTGGTGCGTTCTTGTGTGACTGAGTGGGTACATGAGATAGTGTGTGTGTGTGTGTGTGTGTGTGTGTGTGTGGTGGTGCGCGTGGTGGTGTGTGTGTGGTGCGAATGTGCGTGAGTGCATGCGTGTGGGTTCGTGCGTGGTGTGTGTGCGTGTGTGGTGCGTGTGTGTGTGTGCGTGAGTGCGTGCGTGCGTGCGTGCTTGCATGAGTGTGTAGCCACGATAACTTATGAAATACTTAACACATTTTAATGGAACTACTTATTGAAAGGTTCTTTCAAGTTTTGGTTAAAATCGGCTTACAAATAAAGGAACTTTATAAAGGGTGTTATAGAGAATATCTCTAAATATCTATAAATTTTAGGGAAAATAAGTAAAGACATTTAGGTGTAAAATTTTAGATGGGTTTTCATCATGGACATTTTTCATAAGGAAATAAACAAGTCCTAAAAGTCCCTAAAGTGATTTTATCTTTATTGTCGAACAAATACCATATTATGAACAGCAGTTAAATGGGTTATCTTTTAATTTTTTTATCAACGTTCTAAACTCGATTTTAATATACGAACATTTTAACATTGAAACTTGCTTTGAGAAAGTCTAAAGTTTCTGCATTTACATATTTTTCGGTATTTGTTATAACATTATGTGCAAATGCACAATATTTTGTAAAAACATTACGTGCGTGTGTAAATGTTATAACTTTAAGTGCATTACTTTTATAATGTTAAAATTATTTAATTGCCATTGATGGAAATACAATTTGCGTACTTTGCACTGGGTAAGATTGCACTAAAGAATAATTACATTCCTACACAGAAAGTTATATTCTACCTTATGTATTTTTATGCTTTTTCAATTGTTTACAAAGGTGGACGTAAGAAAGAAATGCGACTATACTTTGTACATCAGGAAGAATATGAATAAATTAAAATGAAGCTTCTCTCTTTATCCTATATAGGTACTCTTTGCTAACGCAACATGGACACAACGATAAGAAAGTCATCTTCTAGCCACTTCAGTGATTTGTTAGTTTTTTTCGTTTCCACTGTTTTCAGTAAATCTTTTTTTTTTATTCTGAGAAGAAGTAAAGCTCGTGGTTAGCAAACATTTTTAGGTTATGTTGAATTTTTTTCTGAACATATTCCATATTATGATTTAATATATAAATTTAACTTATCCCAAGAATGTTTTCTAACAACGAACTTAACTCCTCGTAAACTTATCTTTATTTGAAAATGTAAACTTTCACCATTATAACACATAATAAAATACTTATCTTTTTTGGGTTTTTTTAATGGTGTATTTTAAATTATACAATCTAAACGTTTCGATAACACTTACAGCTATATTTGTCAATAGTAATATCTGTTAAAAATTGTTAAATATGTTGTAAACAATTTTGTCAAAGTTGAAAAATTAAAACGTAAACATCAGCCTGCTATTAATATAACAGATTGAGAAACGTATAAAGCCAACTATAAAATTAAATTTTAGTAAAGAATAACTAGGTTAAATATTGTCAAACTGTCTTAAAGATGATAATTCAGAACATCTCTACGGCGAAAGCTAACAATGAAAATATCATCCAAAAATACATTTAACAAAAAACCCCAAAAACGTAAGTATTTTATTATCATTATTTGTTTATCCCGGTGGGACCTCTCGATAAGGATAAATTTAATGCTTCTTGTTGTGTAGTATGCCGAGACTTTGTCAAAGTTTGCCTTTTAGTTTTAGGAAGGATAGATAAACAACCCCATATCGGGTTTTATGTATGTATAATGTAATCGAGACCAATTTACATTTGTTTGGGAGAGAGAAGAGAAAGAGAGAGAGAGAGAGAGAGAGAAAGAGAAAGAAGAAAGAGAAAAAAAAAGAAAAAAAAAATAAAGGGAAGAGAGAGGGAGGAGGAGAGGGAGGAAAAAAAGGGAGGAAAGAGAGGGAGAGAGAGAGAGGAGAGAGAAAGAGAGAGAGAGAAGAGAGAGAGAGAGAGAGAGAGAGAGAGAGAGAGAGAGAGAGAGAGAGAGAGAGAGAGAGAGAGAGAGAGAGAGAGAGAGAGAGAGAGAGAGAGAGAGAGAGAGAGAGAGAGAGAGAGAGAGAGAGAGAGAGAGAGAGAGAGAGAGAGAGAGAGAGAGAGAGAGAGAGAGAGAGAGAGAGAGAGAGAGAGAGAGAGAGAGAGAGAGAGAGAGAGAGAGAGAGAGAGAGAGAGAGAGAGAGAGAGAGAGAGAGAGAGAGAGAGAGAGAGAGAGAGAGAGAGAGAGAGAGAGAGAGAGAGAGAGAGAGAGAGAGAGAGAGAGAGAGAGAGAGAGAGAGAGAGAGAGAGAGAGAGAGAGAGAGAGAGAGAGAGAGAGAGAGAGAGAGAGAGAGAGAGAGAGAGAGAGAGAGAGAGAGAGAGAGAGAGAGAGAGAGAGAGAGAGAGAGAGAGAGAGAGAGAGAGAGAGAGAGAGAGAGAGAGAGAGAGAGAGAGAGAGAGAGAGAGAGAGAGAGAGAGAGAGAGAGAGAGAGAGAGAGAGAGAGAGAGAGAGAGAGAGAGAGAGAGAGAGAGAGAGAGAGAGAGAGAGAGAGAGAGAGAGAGAGAGAGAGAGAGAGAGAGAGAGAGAGAGAGAGAGAGAGAGAGAGAGAGAGAGAGAGAGAGAGAGAGAGAGAGAGAGAGAGAGAGAGAGAGAGAGAGAGAGAGAGAGAGAGAGAGAGAGAGAGAGAGAGAGAGAGAGAGAGAGAGAGAGAGAGAGAGAGAGAGAGAGAGAGAGAGAGAGAGAGAGAGAGAGAGAGAGAGAGAGAGAGAGAGAGAGAGAGAGAGAGAGAGAGAGAGAGAGAGAGAGAGAGAGAGAGAGAGAGAGAGAGAGAGAGAGAGAGAGAGAGAGAGAGAGAGAGAGAGAGAGAGAGAGAGAGAGAGAGAGAGAGAGAGAGAGAGAGAGAGAGAGAGAGAGAGAGAGAGAGAGAGAGAGAGAGAGAGAGAGAGAGAGAGAGAGAGAGAGAGAGAGAGAGAGAGAGAGAGAGAGAGAGAGAGAGAGAGAGAGAGAGAGAGAGAGAGAGAGAGAGAGAGAGAGAGAGAGAGAGAGAGAGAGAGAGAGAGAGAGAGAGAGAGAGAGAGAGAGAGAGAGAGAGAGAGAGAGAGAGAGAGAGAGAGAGAGAGAGAGAGAGAGAGAGAGAGAGAGAGAGAGAGAGAGAGAGAGAGAGAGAGAGAGAGAGAGAGAGAGAGAGAGAGAGAGAGAGAGAGAGAGAGAGAGAGAGAGAGAGAGAGAGAGAGAGAGAGAGAGAGAGAGAGAGGAGAGAGAGAGAGAGAGAGAGGAGAGAGAGAGAGAGCGAGAGAGAGAGCAGAGAGAGAGAGCGAGAGGAGAGCGAGAGAGAGCGAGAGACGAGAGCGAGAGCGAGAGCAAGAGAGAAAAGAGCGAGAGAGAAGCGAGAGCGAGAGCGAGAGCGAGAGGAGAGCGAGAGGAGAGCAGACGAGAGCGAGAGCGAGAGCAGAAAGCGAGAGCGAGAGCGAGAGCGAGAGCGAGAGCGAGAGCGAGAGCGAGAGAAAGCGGAATGAGCGGAGAGCGAGGAGCGAGAGCGGGAGCAAAGCAGCAGCAAAGCGAGCACAGCAACAGAGCAGAGCAGCAGAGCGAGAGCGAGAGCGAGAAGCGAGAGGAGAGAAAGAAGAAGAGGGAAGAGGGAGAAAGAGGAAAAGAGGAGAGGATAAAAAACTAATAATCTTCAAACGATTCAAAATATTTTCTTGAATCATAGCTATGAACACTCTTAATCAACTCACCTTTCAAACAAATAACTAATATTTTAAAACCTTTTCTCATTTGCTGAGGACGTTAACTGTAATTGTTATCAAACGTTCAAATTTGTAAAAAATTAATAAAAACACACGATTACATACCCAAAAGATAAGTATTTTAATTATGAGTGATAGTGGTGAAAGTTTACATTTTCATAATACTCATGTCAGCTTGGAATTGTTCCGTAGCCGTTACGACTACGGAATGATGTTAGTAAATGTTTTTCTGTTACTTATTACCTCTGAAAATTATCGTTTTAAATTGGAATAGATCTACATATTTAAAATGCGACTTCCCAACAGTGTACGGCTCGGGGTAAGTTCGTGTATTAAGTGGAGGTTGCTACCCCTAAAAGGTCCTAGGGGATGAACTGAAAAATGCACTAGAATTGTCGATATGTATTTGAGATCTATCTGGTCGTATTTTTTGTCTTGGAGATATTCTACATTATTACTTTTCAACCTTGTGTTTAGGTAACCCTTTAGGATTATTTTAAATTAAAACCATTTCACATAAAAATGTGATTCCGTCCCTTAAAATCACATCTAATAAACGTAAAATCAATACTATACATGGTGATTATACATAAGAAATGTGGTAAATGTGAAGGATTTATTTAGTTCTGTCACAACCTTGATGTACAGCACACATGTGTTACCAATATTTGGAATTCACTTACACGTGTTTAAAAAGTATAAAACAGAAAATAATGATGCTCCATTAATGCTTAATTAAATGCCCTTGTTTTTCCAATTTTAGATTTCTTATTGCAGTCATTACAAAGGACCAATTTGTCTTACATAAGTTACGGGTACTAATTATTGTTACAAACTGCAGATTATTGTTTAAATATAGTATATCAGTACACTAGGTAATAAAAAATACTAATCTAAGCAGTTTACTGCAACATTTTATTACTTAATAATAGTAACCTAATTACGTTTTGCAATATTTTTGTTATATTTTAATATTAATAGTGCTATTGTTTTTTTTTTGTTCTAAATATAAATATTAACAAATTCTGACATTAAAATTTATGATACAGTGTTTGTATATGAAGTCAAGCAAATAAAAAATCTGTTTGATTATGGGGTAAGCTTTTTTTATTTTGGTAAAAGTTTCTTTATGTTATCGCAATATACGTATTTATATGGTAAACTTAGAAATACGCTACTAATTTTGGGAAACATTGTTATTTTTGATCCTTGACTTTTTTTGTATGTTAAGCATCAAGTAAAATTGTTTGCGATTATTGGATTGTTAAAGCAACAAAATTATTGTATATTTTCATACTTTTATGTCAATACAATTTTACACTCAATTGCTAAGTATAATCCTAATAATATTTCATTCAAATGTATGCCATGTGAAATGTTAAGTTGTACATACATTTACGTATGGTGTAAGTGAAACAAGAATAATTTCGGTACGATTTCGGGTTTTTTAAAAGGTACTGTACATTTTAGGTATTACACATATTTAAATATTCCATTTAAAATTATCAGTGTCAGTAGTACGATGATAGACAATCTTAAATGCGCTGAAAAGCTGTGCTATTCACTGCAAATTAAAGCAATTGAAGTATCAATACGTGCTACGATAATTTTATATTGGTGTAACATAAAGCATACTGTACGGATTATCATAAAACAAATGGTCTTATATATATATATATATATATATATATATATATATATATATATATATATATATATATATATATATATATATATATATATATATATATATATATATATATATATATATATATATATATATATATATATATATATTACAGGGTTTTCCACGGTAGGCGTTCGTTAGAAGTTTATGTGGTTAGAAACAATTTAGAAATCTGAATTTTGGACTTAAGGGTTATTTAAGATTCACTTTCATTCTAAAATATTTTCAAGGTCATGTTACTTCCGGTTATACCGGAAGTCGCCACTAACTTCCTTATTTTAAATGGAACACCCTGTATATTATTTTATTTTGATTCTTGACAAAATTTTAGGATAAGTCTTATAAGGGTTTCCTATACCTTTTTCAACTGTTTCTTAGATATCTTGATTTTTCAAAATTTTGAAAGATGTAACCCTATTTTCAACACTGCTTGTCTTACTTATTTTGACTGATGGAAAGTGCTTCTGGTAGACAGAAGCATAAGAACTATACTTTTGAAATACTCATTGACAATTGATTTATTGCATACATGGTGTTCAAAATTTGATGAACTATTAAACAATTTTCAAAGTTGAAAAACTTTGTTAATTCAAATGTGACACCCTGTATATTATTGGATGAATAGATGCAGCATTTAGTTATGCATCGTTTGGCTATAACATTACCTATACCTATTATCGACAATTTTCTTGTTAATTATATTTTCTACTTTAATGTGATTTTTGACAGAAACTGAAATGTTTTTCAAAAATAAAATGAACTTAATTCAAACTACACTAATTCTATTTTATTAAAACAATGAAATAAACAAGAAGATAACAAAATTGAGAGCATAATAACAAATGAAAAACATAAAACAATTATTTGAACATAACTAGAAGAAAAGTGATAAAAAGATAAAATGAATCATTACAAATGTTCCACATGACCGCCAATTTGATTTAAGCATTTTATAACTCTATCATATACTCCTTGCGAAATAGATCGCCGAATTTCGTGTGGACACATACTATTGAATGCATTGTGAACACGATTTAGCAATTCCTCTCTAGTTTGAACTGGTCTAGAGTACACTAATTCTTTTATACGACCCCAGAGGTAAAAGTCCAGGGACGTCAAATCGGGTGATCTCGGTGGCCAGTTCCAAGGTCCTTGTGGGCCAATCCACCGATCTTCAAACATCAATGTCAACTGTTGGTGTACAGCTATAGTGGAATGTGCGGGAGCACCATCCAGCTGATACCAACTGTTTGCCCTGTCACATGCAGGTAGAGTATTTAGAAAATCCATAACAAATCCACGGAGAATTTCAAGATATCTCGCCCCATTCAAATATTCATCGTACACTTGATATGCCACTCTATTATCCATAACTAAACAAAAAACGTTAAAACTAAATTGGAACTGGTGATTACGTTCTCTTGTTACATGAGGATTATCTTGTGTCCAGTAGTGATTATTTCGGCGATTGAAAATTCCTTCTCTACTGAATTTTGATTCATCGGTCCAAATAATGTTGTGAAGAAATCTCGGATATTCGGTCATTTGTACAAGAATAAATTCACAAAAGTTAACTCGTCGTGCCTGATCACCAAGATGTAATCCTTGCACAGTTATTACCGAAAAAGGATGCATTTTATACTTCTTTAATATTCTGTGGATTGATGTTTGTGAAATATCCAAATCCAGTGCAGCTGCTGTAATTGAAGTTCGTGGATAAGCGTGAAAATAAGCTAACACGTTCACCTCGTTAACTTCATTATCTATTACTGGCTTTAAATGCGTTCGAGTTGCCCTTATACTTCCAGTTGCAATAAATCGAGCTTCAATTCTTGCAAATTTTCCAGGCGTCATTAATGGTGGGTGTGGATACCGTTCGTTAAACAACCTGCATGTTAGCCTAACAATTCGTCCACATTCACCATGCGTGTAAAACAAATTTAATAAATCATTGTTAGAATATTCTTGAATACATCCCATTATAAACAGTACTTAAAAAATTACAAAATCACTTAAATTGTACTGATTTGACATTAAATCAACAACAATGTTTTAATGCGTGTCAAAATCAAGGCTCACTAGATTGCAGTTTTGGAATTTTATCGGCTTTTATAAAAAATACGGAGTTATACGAGTTATAAAATGCTTAAATCAAATTGGCGGTCATGTGGAACATTTGTAATGATTCATTTTATCTTTTTTATCACTTTTCTTCTAGTTATGTTTAAATAATTGTTTTATGTTTTTCATTTGTTATTATGCTCTTAATTTTGTTATCTTCTTGTTTCATTTCATTGTTTTAATAAAATAGAATTTGTGTAGTTTGAATTAAGTTCATTTTATTTTTGAAAAACATTTCAGTTTCTGTCAAAAATCACATTAAAGTAGAAAATATAATAAAAATAACAAGAAAATTGTCGATAATAGGTATGGTAATGTTATAGCCAAACGATGCATAACTAAATGCTGCATCTATTCATCCAATAATATACAGGGTGTCACATTTGAATTAACAAAGTTTTTCAACTTTGAAAATTGTTTAATAGTTCATCAAATTTTGAACACCATGTATGAAATAAATCAATTGTCAATGAGTATTTCAAAAGTATAGTTCTTATGCTTCTGTCTACTCCAGAAGCACTTTCCATCAGTCAAAAATAAGTAAGACAAGCAGTGTTGAAAATAGGGTTACATCTTTCAAAATTTTTGAAAAATCAAGATATCTAAGAAACAGTTGAAAAAAGGTATAGGAAACCCTTATAAGACTTATCCTAAAATTTTGTCAAGAATCCAAAAATAAAATAATATCCAGGGTATTCCATTTAAAATAAGGAAGTTAGTGGCGACTTCCGGTATAACCGGAAGTAACATGACCTTGAAAATATTTTAGAATGAAAGAGAATCTTAAATAACCCTTTAGTCCAAAAATTCAGATTTCTAAATTGTTTCTAACCACATAAACTTCTAACGAACGCCTACCGTGGAAAACCCTGTATAGCAGACCTGAAAGTAGAACCTTTTGTAATTTTTGGACGCAAAGTTGATCGCCCGATGAAACAAGGTAGGTACTGCATAATTTTAATCATTTAGTATGAATTGTATGCATTCAAAACCTTCAAAAACTGTTTATGGTATTAGAAAAATTTAGGAAAAGTGCAATATTTAGGTTAGAAACTATTTTGGATACTGCACATTGAATCTCATAAAATCATAAGGTAAACGTAAAATTACAAACACCACTTCTTTTGTCTAGGTTTTAAACTTAGATTATACAAAAAAGGCGATGTAACATTGACTACTGCGTAGCCTGTCTTTTTTCCCACCCATGACGTCCACAGTACGGATAACGTCACCGAAGTTGTCGCCAGAATACATGAAAGCCACGTGCTTTAACTATTTACTTGTAGAGGTTAAGATATTGTAACTGCTTTTTGTGTTATGTTTGCATCGAAATTTGTTGTAAAAATGCCACTGTGTTGTTAAAAACTGTATATACAATAAAAGTGCTGCATGTGTAAGAGACATGCACAGGGTTCACTTATTTTGTTATTATTTTGATTACGTTTTGTATTTCAGCTATATTGCTTTTAGAGGTAGGCTGAAGAGACACGCAGGGTTGTATCTGGGAATTCTATTAATTCATTAAATTCATGTTTTTCGTAACCATTGTTAACCGTAATTTTAGTATATCATTGATTTTTAGCGTCCCAAAAAGGTGAAATGCTTCAATATTTTTTATGTACACGAGCTGTGACAAACGCATTGTGGAATTTCAGTAGATATTATAATCATTGCTTTCTCATATACGTACGTATACAGAGAGAGCTATGTAATCGGTATTAATTTTCAAGCACGTTTTTTTTATATCTCGAGGTTTTGTGGCCTAAACAATACAAAAAACACATTTATAGAAAAAAAAATGTTATAACTACAATAACTGCTAAATCAAAATAATAAACAAATAATAATCAAACCAGTAGAATGTTAGTAAGTGTAAAATGGATTATAGCAAAAAGGCACGCAAATAGTTTTTAGGATTACTATAGCATTGAAGTTCTACCCCAAAAAAAAACGGTTCCTTTTAACAAATGTTAAAACTCATTGTAAACTAAAAACACAAATACCCAAACACGTAAACATTTTGCAAAAACAAGAAGTATAAAAAACAAATGAAGTCGCACATTCTTTCCACGGTACCGCAGAGTATATTAAACAATCACAAATACGTATTTGTAACAGTAGTATAAAAATTCAAAACATGCCACACGTGATTAAAACAAAACAAAAAATGTACGGCTTAAGATCGAAGTAAGCGATCAATTCCTACTTAATGTTATATAACTGCTATAAATCCCCTTTCTATAACAATACACAAAACAACTATTGTCATAAAAGTTTGTTTTATTCTGTAATGATAAAAATAAATAACTCGACCAAATCCATAAAACATAAAATAAATAAACATTATATTAAATAAATAACTAACTGTAGCTCAAATTATATATATATATATATATATATATATATATATATATATATATATATATATATATATATATATATATATATATATATATACAGGGTGTTTCAAAAACGTTCCGCTAATTTCTAGGGTAAATAGAATATTAAAAAATAACGTTAGCTTGGTTAATAAACATCCCCCTTAAGAAGATACGGCCCTGTAAAAGTGCCCCAAAAATCCTTTTTTTTTAATTATCTCTGAAATGGTTTAAGATACCTAAATGAAATTTAGGTCACAAATACCTTTGATTAGGTCATAAAACATAGTGTTGACAAATTTTTAATATTTTGTATAGGATCGTCGCTAAAGGGGGGTACCACTTATTTTGCTCTCAAACTTGTTTTCATGGTGATATTTCTAATTTTTGGGGCAAAAATAGTATTTTTAAACAGTTTGCCACAAAAAGATAATTATTTTCAACTCTTGCTTGAAGTTATTCAATGGAATTTATTTGGCTTGAATATACTTTTTCTTTAACTAAACTCCACACATCAAAATCCAAGGGATTTAGGTCAGGGGACCTTGGTGGCCAGTGGATGGGAGCATCAGCACCTCGACCAATCCAACGATTTGGAAAATGTTCGTTGAGCCATCAAGCATTCAACTTAAAATTATGTTGATAATGCGTCACACGTTTAACCTTTAGATTTTCCTCTGACCATACCTTGTCTAGTGAAAGTTGATTCATCGGTGAAAAGAATAAATTTGTAAAAATCGGGGTTCTGTCTCATTCATTCTTTCTTGTAATAATTGCAGAACTCTTTCTCAAAAAGATCTTCATTCCTGTACTTACCTGTAGGAAACGGGAGCAATAATTGTTCATTTAATACACGTTGTACACTAGAAACACTTGCGTTACTTGTCCTTGCCACATTTCTTACACTATCGTAGGATCCGTAACAACTAGATTTAAAATATTTTCTTCTGTTTGAGGAATTCTTGCCACTGCGGTCTACCAGAATTTACCTTTTTGATTTAAAGGTTCCAGTCTTCTCATGGCACCGCCACACTAAATTTAAAAAATGTTTTTGAACACAGAACACTTCTTGGAAATTTTTCCGCATATCTTCTTTTCGCTGCTTTAGCATTTCTATCACATTCCTAATGTTAACAACATATCGGTATAGTCACTATTCATTTTCAAAGTTTTTAAAAGCGTTATTACTTGTTAAACAAACCAAAACTATCGACAACAATGTGTCAAATGGATCTGTCAAAAAAAAATCGCGAGTCTGCAGTCTAAACCTACTTGATTCAAGTAAATCAAATTAACTCAATTTTCTTTTATTTTCTTATTTTAGGTAAAACAAGTTAAAACAAGTTATTTTTGCCTAAAAATTAAAAATATCCTCATAAAAGGTTTGGCCAAAATAAGTGGCGCCTCTTTTTAGCGATGCTCCTGTACAAAATATTAAAAATTTGTCAACACTGCCTTTTATGACCTAATCAAAGGTATCTGTGGTCTAAATTTTATTTAGGTATTTTAAACCGTTTCAGAAATAATAAAAAAAGGATTTTGGGGCCACAAACAATAAAATTGCCTCGGATCGACGTAGCTGCAAAGGGCGGTCATGGTCGAAACGGACAGTCCCGTTGCTGACGACTGTGCAGGGAATTAATGGGGAGTCGGTATGTGGAATATTACAGGTATGCATGGTAAAGAATTTGAAATTGCGAATGTAATATACGAAATGCAGCTTGATATTCTGTGTGTATCGGAGACAAAACACAAAGGAAAGAATGCTGTGGAGATGGAGGATGAGAGCCTTGCACTATGTAGAAAACGTGTTGAGCGTATGTAAGCCAAACGAAAGAGTGATGATAGTGGGAGGTGTGAACGGATGAGTGGGTGTACAGAGAGATCATACTGAACGCGTTCTAGGAAAGTTCGGAGACCAAAGGGTCAATGAGAATGGTGAACGCCTGGTGAACAGCTGTGTGGGGAGAAACCTGTTTGTATCCCATACGTGGTTTAATCATAAAAATGTGCATATGCATACGTGGCCAAGAGGTGAATCTGAAAGTATGATAGACTTGATAGTGTATGATGAAACCTGGTGAGACACAAATGTAATGCGCGGATCGGAGTGTGGATCGGATCACTTTTTGGTTACATCAAGAGTGTGTTAAGGGCAAACATGGGTCTGGAGAAGGAAAGCAAACGTAGTACGAACATCTACAATTAGGGTAGACAAACTAGTAGATAATGGTGCGAGAATGAAATACGCAGATGCTGTTAGTAAAGAGTTGAATGTGAGTGAAACAGTGTGGAACAAAGAAATAAAAGACACTGACGTTGAAACCGCACGAAAGTGATAAGTTTGAAAGACTAAGTTGTCTATTGTACCTTGCGGATATGTGGAAGAGCGACGCTAGGTATACAGAAAAAATGTGCTTGGTGGAATGAATCGGTAAAAAGGGAGTATGTAAGAACAAAGATGCATACATGGCAATGATTGCTTCAAAAAATGAGACTGAGAAAAAGCGAGTGTATGAGGTGTCCAGATTAAGAAACAAAGAAGCGAAGGAGGCAGTGAGAATATGATTTTGAGGGAAACAAAAAACTCTTCTGGAAATGGGTCAAAAATACTAAACGTGGCCCAAACCGGACGCTGCAGGAGATGGATACGAGCAACGAAATAGTATGGGACGATTGTGAAGTGAGGAAATGCTGGCAAGAATATTTCGGAAAGCTGTACAGTAGTGAGGGAAGTAAGATTGAAGGGTTAAGTAAGGAGAATGTAGAAGGAATGGTGAATGAAACTAAGAAGGATATTGGGATAAATTAGGTAGAGAAAACGGTAAAGGGGCAGGTCTAGATGAAATCACGGGTGAAATGCTAAAGTATGGAGGTGCAGTTTATACTAAGATTGTGTGAATTTTTCAATGTATGCCTTAAGTGTGGAAAAGTGCCGAATGATTGGAAGAGGGCGACCTTTATATCGTGTATAAGGGTAAGGGGAACACGAGTGATTGCTAGAACTCCAGAGGAATAAGTTTGCTCAGTGTTTCATGGTAAATTATTTGAACGAATTTTGATTGATAAAGTACGAGAAACTACACAAACTAAGATTTGGGATGTGCAGAGTGGCTTCATGCCAGGGAGAGGATGTGTTGATCAGATGATGAATACGGCGTAAATAAAGGTGAGTGAATACTTTAATATTGAGCAAGGAGTGCGATCAGGCTGTATGATGTCACAGTGGTTGTTCAATGTCTACATGGATACATATGTTAGGAAAGCATGTACTGATACAAATAGTGTAATACATACATTTTCTTCATCTGAGAATTCAGCATCTTCTTCCTCGTGTGAATGTGGTTCTTTAAATGTGTTCATATTTACATTACATTTAAAATGTTCTACTTCACAATCTTGGAAGGTTAATGGGAAATGTTCTTTACAGTCTCTTATCTGTTCATCAAATTTTACGTCTCTTGATCTTGAACTTTCCCTGCTTCCTTTACCCATATTCTGTAACGTTCATCTCCATCACATCCAATCAAATAACCTTTTTCAGCTTCCTTGACCATCTTTCTTCTGTTTTGAATTGGAATATGTGCAAAACAGATTGATGCTACGACTCTTAAATGACTTATTCTTGGATTTTTACTAAACCATAAGTCGTATGGAGATTTTCCTTTTATTGATGATATTCCTATTCTATTCAAAATATAAATTGCTGTACTTACTCTCAAATAGATTTAGGAAAGTCGACTTCAGAATTGGAATATTTGAAAGTTCTTGCCATTTCAACATTGTTCTATTGTCTCTTTCACTTAAACCGTTTTGTTGAGGTGTGTAGGTAGTTGTTAACCTCTAAGTAATTCTTCTTCTTTCGAGAATGGACCTTATTTCTTGATTGTCGAACTCACCTCCATTATCACTAAGTATTTTTTTAATCTTGTGTCCTAAGTTATTTGCATGTGACAGCATACCGTTGATTACAGTTTTGACTTCTGATTTTTCTTTCAGGATATAACCCTAACGAAATTTTGTGTAGGCATCTTTAAACGTTAACAGATATCTCGTATTTTTAAATGAAAGGTCAAATGGTCCAGAAATATCTGTGGAAATGAGTTCTCCAGATGTAGAAGATTTTTCTCTAATTCCAAATGGCAAACTATGAGTTTTTCCTTAAACACATGGTTCACAGATTTGTTTGTCAATTTGAACGTTTATGTTTAAGTCTGTGTGAATTTTCTCTTGAACATATCGTATCTCTTGGTGTCCCCGTCTCTGATGATATAATTGAAGTAAAGAACTACCTGCTTGAGCAACTTGTACATTGAGATTTTCATTTCTTTAAAGTAAAACTGACTTAATTTTACTTTTGAATAGACTACCTCCAACTGCACGGCTACCATAAACCACAGTTCCTCCATTTAGTTTTAATATGCACTCTGTAGCTGTTAACTCAAAAATGCTACCCAAAAACTTATCTTGAGCTGCTAATACCAAAAAAAGTAATATCTGGAACGTACCAAATTTCTGTCAGACTAATTTTTGAAGTGGCATTCTTCTTACTGGTTGATTTAATTTCTATACAACCTTTTCCATGTGCTTGGATAGTTTCTTCTCTTGCTGCTTTTATGTGACATAGTGTTTTAAATTCTTCATATTTTACAAAATAATCAAGACAATTTACAAGTCTGGTAGCACCATTATCTATCCACCATGTGGATTTATCGCCTCTGCACATGCTTTATACGCTTCATTTGAAATAAACATCAAGCTATGCTGGTATTTCTCTGAAATTTCGTTGTATTTATGTGGTTTTCCATCAGCAATCCATTTTCTGCAATAATGTATCAAGTGACCTTCCTTTTTGCAGTATTTACAAAATTTATTTTTAGTGAGTCCATCGGTTTTATTAAAACTAGTTTTACTTTTCTTGTCATCTTGGTCTCTTTGAACAGTGCTTATAACTAAAGCTTCTTTTGTGGTTTCTGCTTTCTTTTAATTTTTCGTAAAATTTCTTTCAAACATACATAATTGAATATTTAGTTCATCAAGTGTTTTGCTTTTACTTTGCCCATAATTTTGTGATAATCTACATCGCTAACTCCACTGGTTATCATAGATTTTGCGTAGCTATTTGCTTTTCTGTAAAGATCAGATTTTTCTTTGTAGATTTTTCTCTCATCATCGTCTACAGCAGTTGTATTTATTTAATTAAGTTTCCCATCTATGATATCTAAAGCGCCTTCATGATAGTCTAACATATCACCCATCTTCTGCTTCCACATTGGCCAGTCTCCTTCAGATTTCAACTGCTTTTGTATTTTCTGCGAAGTATATAAGTTCCTCTGCACTTTATCTCGTGTCTGGGTCCATAACCTATTGTAACTTTTATATATTCGAGAAAAACTAAAGCAGGATATCTGACAAGATCAATATATTTTATTTATTAACACATTAATTTTTTTACATGGTAAACTAAACATACTTTAATAACATAACTTCAATAATTTTTCTATTGTAATTCAATAGAAAATCATTGGCGTACGAACTTGACTAAAATGAAAGTGCTGTCACCATAGGCACCTTTTAAATTATCCAACATTTTCAAATACTTGCAATATGATACGCCACTGTAAATAAACGTCATATTGACAAACATTTCAAAAAACAATTGGTAAATATATGTAGGTGGAAATTTTCCGTGGCCGAAACCGTACCTATCTTTGACTCAACGCTATGTCTCGGAATTACAAAAGGAAGACAGATAGAGGAAACTATGATCCTTATGTTCAAGCTGCTCTTTTAAAAACAAAGAGTGGTATCATCACAATAAGGAAAGCTGCAAAACATTATAAAGTACCATTCAGTACTCTTCAATGCTATCAAAAGACGCAAGATCCAGAACACAGGAGGTCGTCCGCCGGAATTGCCAGAAAATGAATGCACTTGACCGAATATATGAAAATAATGGAAAAGTGGGGATTTGGATTAAGCCGCCCGGAAGTATTCGATGTCGTTTGTAACTGAAAACAACATCAAGATGACATTTAAAAATGATAGACCTGGCGAAGATTGGTTTTTTAAATTTAAAAAAAGTTCATTCTATCCGTTAAAAAATTCCAGTCGGTAGAATATGCCCGCAAGAAAATCGAAGACCGAACAGGCTGTGGAATCTGGATGAAACCAGCCTTTGTACTGATCCTTCAAAAACGAAGATTGTTGGAGAACGTGGAAAACCTGCAACCAGAACCACTGGGGAAAGTGACAATGAAAATACGTGTGAAGAAAAAACTACCAATAGTCTAAGTTTTAAAAATATTCTTTTAGAAATCGCCAAAATCAACCGACCAAAGAAGCAAAGCAGCAGGAGCAGAAGTTATCACTTCCTTCCACGCCACAGGATACATGCAATATCAACAGGAAATCTTCAAATTAAAATAAAAAAAAGAAAACGACAAAATATAATAAAACAAAAAAAAAACTGCTGATAAATTTGGTAGCTGTTCAGAAAGTGATTATACAGAATAAATCAATACTAATGACGACATGGATCCTGAAACATTTTCGGGCGTAGAAGTAATAGACCAGGAAATTCAACGCGAGTGTTTAAATATTGATGCCATAAATCCTGAAATAGAACAATGTTGATGAAGCGTATTCTTCATGTAGTGCTAAAAATTACCAAATATTTGAGAATAGAGGGGCTGATATTTGTGTGAGTTCTGATGAAGATGGTATCATATGCCATAATAGAGAAGTACTTTAAATAAACTATGAAATCGAAATAAACACTGATAAGGAAAAAGAGATCTCAAAACATACTCAATTTAGTAACAGTACTGAAAACTGACAATGCCTGTAACAAAATAAATAACTCTCGAGGTGCAAAATTGGCGAATTTGTTAAAATAAATTTTTAACTAACATGAAATTAGAAAAATCCTGTATTGGCAAAATTATGGAAAAATAGATGACACAACATTTTACTGTTCGTTCATGAGAGAAGCATCATTTAAATTCCCGATACTGCATTTTTCCGGATATCGAGGATAAATCAATTATTAACAGCGACCAAATAGAGGAGTTTATTCAGTGTACGAAAGAAAAAAGAAGTCGTTACTATTTTTTGTGAGTTATTTTTAATAGTTTTTTACAATAACATATCAGTTTATTGTCGTTTTTTGAAAAAGTCTATTTTTATATTGTTCGTTTTGGTTTAAATAAAAGTGTTTAGCTTGAAGATATTTTAATTTCCAGCAAAAATGTTTGTACCATATTTTTGCACTGTTTTCTATCGAATGCACTTTCTCGGAAGGTAAATGTACAGATTTATATCGCCAAAGCATGCCGCAATTCCTCCTTCCAATATGGGCCGGGAAAGTGTAATCACTACACTCTCAAAATAAAAAAAATCAGACGCAAATTTGAAATTGTGTGGGAAGCATAATCCTTGTACAGAAATAATCTAAAAACAAGGAACTTTTATGGTGTATGACCGGAAATCGCCCTATTTTAGAATTGAGCTTGGTGAGTTGGTACTAGCTTTCAAAGTTCACTGTATAAAAACCTGGCTACAGTTACCCCACTGTACCCCATATTGTTTTGTATATACTACGCCCTTTGCACTTACCCAATTTTAATTTTTTTGGTAATACACAAAGTGGTAAATATACACACCGCTGAGCATTTATGCAGTAAATTTAACACAGCTTTTTTCTTTTTGCAAACGGTGGTGTTTCGTAACGGAATTATATTTTAGATGGTCCATAAGGAAATTTATAACTTTAATGAGCCAAATGACGCCATATGCTTGCTAGGAACTATTACAGATCGTATGCGGTGAATTCGCACTCCGAAAACTCCCCCTCGTAATATTCGCCCCGAAAACTCGACCCCGGAATATCCGCCCCCAAGAAAACTCGTCCCCAGACTATTCCCCCGGGCATGTTCGCCCGCGGTAGATTCGCCTCCATAAGATTCGTTCCCAGAATGTTCACCCCGGAATATTCGCCCTGGAAATATTTAAAACTGATTTTTCTGAGCGGTTTGCTTTTCAGTCACCAATCTCAACATGAAATATTTAATAAAATGATCAGTGACAAGTATGCGCACTGCGCAGAAGGGCCTGATAAGCCAAGATCGGGGATGGTTACTCATAGAACTTGGGCGGCTAGCGAGGAAATAATGGCCACCGTCAACCATCTGGAGATGCGTCTATACACCTGATCAAAATATGGGAGCGATTAGACCGGATTCAATGCGATATAATAACAATATAGCTGGATCACTGTAGCTTGACCACAGTAGTTGTGTTCACTTTGATGTTAGTATCATTTCCTGTAAACAAGAGTCAGAAAGACTATACCTTTTGTTTTTAATTTGGAATGTAGCTTATACGCCAACTTGTATTACATTTTCCTTTATGCTTTCTTTGCGTTTGTTAGATTTTTTATTTTCACGGCCACGCTTCCTTATGAAGAAAACTTTTGGTTTTTCCTAATTGAGCTTAATTGTTTTTTCTCTAATCATCGCTTAAGTTTTCTTATGAGTGTATCATAATGTTATGTATTGTATAAATATTTTTAATGAATTTTAGGATTTTAAATTATGTTTAAGTTCTATCAATTATATCAGTAAGCTGGAATATGCTAATTTAATATGGTTTCCCATTAATGTTTCGCATTGTTTACCCTTAGAAAAAATCCATAAAAAATTCCTCAAATTCCTGTCCTTCAAAGTAGACCATGAATATCCGGAGCGTAACACCAGTTACAGCAGCCTGCTTCTTCGCCACTCCATGTCGTCGCTGTCTGAGCGGAGAGAGCTGCAAACAGCGAAGATCCTTCTTGTTATAGTCGAGCCATTCCTGGTTCCTCAAATCAAAACCAGAAATGTACGTTCTTTCTACACGCAACCTGCTCGAACTGATTTATTTCGCAGATCCCCTATGCATTTTATGTGTAGTAATGATGAAAATTATTTCGTGATATATTCAAATGAACTGGCTTACCCTGAATTATGTGATATTGTTGATGATTTGGTTTTTCTTTTGTTTTTTTTTTTGTATAGTTTATTATTACAGTTTATTCTTGTTTAGTTATAGGTTTCATTTATTTTCATTGTTATGGCATTGTACTATTGTTATGATTGTCTTTAGATTATGTATTTTCTATATGCCCTATAATTGGGTTTCCTGTTGGGCAATAAATCTTATATTACTATTATCAAATAACAGTTAACTTATTATTATTGTTTTGATTAACTACGAATAAACTTTATTTGGAAGAATGTAATAATTTGTCCATTATATGTTTGATATACCTCAATCGTTATTATTGTGCTTAAGGCTGGAGTCATACCTATATTGTAAAGAGGGAACTTATGAGCGAGAGTGTGGCATACCAAAGAGAGGGAGGGAGAAATAAAATTAATTGTTTTAGTTATTACTAGTAATAAACGCTTAGTATCATGATCTTTTTACTTGTTTCTTAAAAATAATATACTACAGAATGTGATAAATAAGTTGTTGCGGGTGCGGATAGACGATCAAAACGTAATGGAACGAGTTTAACTCATAAGCAACGGAATTGCAATATACTCAAAAATAGCATTGTGAAGTTGCAAAGAAGTACCGAATTATAGATTTTCGTACTCCAAATAAACATTAACTTGATATTACGCAGCGCACTTACATAGTTACATCACACGGTAGCGCCTCGTGCCGGCCAAAGTTGCAGGTGCATAAGTTATGGTCTAACTGTATTGCATGCAAAGCTTATTTTGTTGAGCCATTTCACAATTTTCCTGGAGCAGAGTTTTCCAGAAGGCCAACTCTTTTGAGCGAGTTTCCTGGGAGTCGAATATTCCGGAGGGAGCAAATGTTCTTTGGGGGCGAGTTTTCATGAGAGCGAATATTCGCGGGGCAAACTTTCTAAGAGCAATTCTTCTGCGGCGAATCTTGTGGGGGGGGCGAATCTTCCGTTGGCAAAAATATTCCGAGGGCGAGTTTTCCGGCGCGAATATTCTTAGGGCGAATTCAACTGGAGGCGAGTTTTCTTGGGGGCGAATTTTCCGAGAGCGAGTTTTCGAGGGCGAATTTACGGAGGAGAATTTCCGGGAGCAAATATTTTGAGGGCCAATTTACCTGGGGGCGAATACTTCCGATGGGGGGGGGGACCAATTTTACAATCGAGAACCCTTTGCGCCTCTCGCGACTCACTTGGTGACGAATGCCGCTAGCAGAAGGTGTCAAAAGATCCCCAAAAGTGTGCTAGATATAATTTCCAATAAACTTAACTTAACCTTCACGCCATTCCCTTGCGGGGTAGGCAAAACAATCCCTGCCTCTTATTTATTTTTCATTCACAATCCTTCTCCATGCTTTACTATCTCCGCATACCTCCCTAGCTTCCGCAAGGTTCATACATTGTCTCTGACATGCCCTTTTATTTTTAAAACTCCTTATCTTTCTTTCCTTTATAATACATTCTACTACACTCAGCCAAGTCTTACGCGGCATGCCAGACCCGGCCTTTCCTATAACCTCACCCACATATATTTGCTTCCTTAATCTTGTGTTGTTCATTCTCTTAATGTGACCAAACCAACGTAATGTACTACTTTTATATCTATCCATCATCGTCTTTTCCTCGCCACACTCCGTCATTATGCATTCATTCTTTATCTTGTCCCTTCTCGTTTTACCACATGCACTTCTCAGGAATCTCATACCCACGGCATTTATTTTTCTTTCGTGCTTTTTTTGAAATACCCATGTCTCACTTCCATACAGTACTGATGGGATAAACACACCATTATAGATTGCTCGTTCCGCAGCTAGGCTCATGCTTTCGTTTCTCATTATCGTCCACATACTTCCAAACACATTCATTCCTGCATTGATTCTTTGTCCATTCTCGCCTTCCATTATACCATCTGCAGTGAACATTCTACGCAGATATACCAGCTCGTCCACTTGCTTCACAATTTCATCTTGCAGGGTAAATACTCTACTCTCCTTTCCACCTTCCTGATTGAATACCACAATCTTAGTTTTGTTCACGTTTACTTTAGCTCCATGATCTCACAGACTATCAAACTTCCTCAGATCGGTTTGTAGTCATCCGCACTGTCACTTAATAAGACTCTGTCATCTGCATACACCAGAAGTCGTACATTTACGTCACCAACCATTCCACCATTTGTATCGATACATGCTTGTCTAACCCATTTATTCCTGTATACATTGAACAACCACGGTGACATCACACAGCCTTGTCGCACTCTTTGTATTCACTCACACCTACTCTCACCCTAATACAAGCCCGACTACCGTTGTATACTGCCCTTATTCTCTTTATTAGACCTTTATTTACGCCATATTCATTAAATATTTCCCACAGCTTCTCCTATTCACTCTTTCGTATACCTTCTTCAGATCTACAAACGCATAGAACAGCTTCGTTTTACCCTTAAACACTTTTCAATCACCTGCTGGAGAGCGTTCTATCCCTGACATGGAGCCACCCTGCACATCCCAAATCTTAGTTTATGTAGTTTCTCGTACTCATCAATCAGAATTCTTCCAAATACTTTACCAGGCACGGCGTGCAAGGTTATTTTTCTGTAGTTCTTGCAAACACTCTTGTTCCCTTGCCCTTATACAGTGGTGCAATGATCGCGCTCTCCAATCCCTCAACACTTTTCCACACATAAGGCATACATTGAATAATTCACACAATCTTCGTATAAGCTTTACACCCCATACTTGAGCATTTCACCAGTGATTTCATCTACGCCTGCCCCTTGCCGTTTTGTCTACCTCATTTATGCCAATATCCTCAGTTTGATTCACCTTTCCTTCTACATTCTCCTTGTTTAACCCTGCAGTCCTATTTTCCACACTACCGTACAGCTTTCCGAAATATTATTGCCAGCATTTCCTCACTTCACAATCGTCCTATACTATTTCGTTGCTCGTATTCATCACTCCTGCAGCGTTCTGTTTTCGGCCACGATTTGTATTTTTGACCCATTTCCACAAGAGTTGTTTGTTTCCCTCAAAATCATTCTGCATTTTCTCTCCACAGCCATCACTTCCTCTTTATTTATTCTCACTGCCTCCTTCGCTTCTTTGTTTCTTAATCTGTACACCTCATAGTCATACATACTACCTTTTTTAACGACTCATTCCACCAAGCACATTTTTTTCTGTCTACCTATAGTCGTCCTTCCACATAACCGCACGGCACAATTGACAACACAGTTTTTCAAGCTTTTCCATGCACTTTCAACGTCAGTGTCTTTTGTTTGTTCCTTCCACACTGTTTAATTCACGTTCAACTCTTTACTCACAGCATCTGCGTATTTCATTCTCGCACCATTATCCACTAGTTTGTCTACCCTAATTCTGGACGTTCGCACTACGTTTACTTTCCTTCTCCAGACCCACTTTTGCCCTAAACACACTCTCGATATAACCAAAAAGTGGTCCGATCCGCTCATTACTTTTGAGTCAATACAAACAGGCGTTCACCATTTTCTTTGACTCTTTGGTCTCCGAACTTTCCTAGAACGCATTCAGTATATTCTCTCTGTACACCTACCCATTCGTTCATATCCACTCTCACTCTCTCGTTTGGGTTACATACGTTCAACACGTTCTGTACTTCATTCCAGAAGTTCTCACACTCCTGGTCTCTTTCTCCATTCACCGGTGCATAGCATGCAATAAGAAAGGTTCTTCGAAACTGCACTTTCATTGTAACCCGGGGAGATACCAATTTGTACTGTTTAACACATATTTTCGCTCTTTCAGTTACGATCACCCCAACTACTTTTGCGCCATGCATTTCAGTCTCAACTCCTGACCATAGTGGTAGGCTGACATCCTCCATCTCCACAGCATCCTTTCCTTTACGGTTTGTCTCCGATACACACAGAATATCAAGGTGTCTTTCGTACATTACATTCACAATTTCAAATTCTTTACCATGCATACCTCTAACATTCCACGTACCTACTCGTTATTCATTCCTTGCACAGTCGTCAGCAACGTGGGCTTTTTGTTTCGACCTTGACTGCCCCTTGTAGCCAGGTCGATCTGAGACAATTGTATTGTTCTCTTGAGTAATACCACAGCGAGCAGACCGGCTAGTGGCCAAATTCTGATTGAGACGATGTAGGATTCCCTACTAACGGTATCGTCCTACTACCGGACAGTTATTTGTCTACTGACGCAACACATAAGGAAGTCAGAAGTAGAAATAAAGACAGAGCCAAGAAAGATATAAATAAGTGTATACTTACTGTATGGATATCTAAATGTACATATATACATATACATTTTTCACTTACATATCCTTCAATCACATCACGTTTCAACCACATTGCCGCCTACGCGATTCCTAGATCTCGCGCCTGTCACCGGATGCTGTTATTTATTTTCGATCAAATGATTCAATTGTTTTTAATTTAATCCTCTAAGTTTCTTTTTTTTATTCAATTGAAGGGTAACAATGAATAACGATAATGGCCCTGTTAGCTCTCTCGACATTAATATTTATTTTTAGGATTAATTAATTACAATTAAGATCAAACATAGTTACAAAGGTAAAAGTTAGCTTAAATTTTTAATTTGCAGTCAAGGAAAAATATTGTATAAGACAATATGTAACACATTGCTGTAATTAAACTTAGGATTACGTATACTACCAAAAACATGAATTGGACCAACCTTCAAATTTGAAAACAAAGAATAAAATGTTCAATAACTTACCACTTAATACGGATCTGCCCTGTATAGTCACATCCTTTGTATTTTTATATTTGACAAAATTCTACTGTTTAGATTATAATTATTTTTGTTTATTAGTAATATTCAAACCGATAAAATCTATTCAGTACCTTTCTACTTGTATTTAGATTAGATTGTTCCCTAACGCGAATTGCTATCATTTATTTGAGAAAGGAAATTTGTTAATTACTTTCATTTAGTATTTCGATTACAGATTAGAGCCAGTTATTTTTTTATTTTATTTATTTGCTTTAGATTACGGATTCGATCTAGTTATTTATTTTTATCATTTAAGGTAATAAAACAGTTTTTATGACAATGCTTACGTTTGGATTTGTTATAGAAAGGGGTTCATTACAAGGATGAATGACATCTGGTATTTTTCCTACAAATGCGTATTTATTATTGCTTTCTTTACCTCGCGCTACTGTGGACAGAATAAGTTATTTTTTATTAGTTCTCTATAATTCATTGTTATTGCAAAGATTTTTACCTGTTTACGTCCAATCCTTAGACAAAAGGGTGGTATTTATTTACGCTTTAAGTTTACCTTACAATTTTACCGATTTTAACAATCACATCTGGTATGGGTTTAAACGAGCCGTATTTTGTCGTAGAAATTCAGTACTACAGTAATCCTAAATGTTATTTTCGCGCCTATTTCAACTGAAGAGCCATTTACACGTTACAGAACTTCTACTGGTTGGATTATTATTAGCTTTGTTTATTATTAATATTCAAACCGCCGGGTATAAAAATCAGTTCAAAAGCTTACCCTTATTTTATTGACTTACAAGTTGTCATTTTAACACGTATTTGTTTCACTTACGAAAGCTAGAAGCGGAGCAACCTTAAACACGCCCTATCTACTTATATATATATATATATATATATATATATATATATATATATATATATATACTCTAGCGAAGTACAGGTGGTAGGTTTAAATCCTACTCGAGGTAAACTTTTTTTTATGTATTTAATAAAATTAATAACAATTTGTAATTACATATTTACTTTTGAACTTATTCGCTCATAACGAAAACTTATAATAATATATAATAACCATTTGGAATATCAAGCTATGTCCAGTGTAGTGTTTTTTCTAAATGTTGTTAGCAGTTTGTTTTTACAATATATAATATACCAATCTAATTAGTACGCTATTCAAAACAATCAAGTGCTTGACCTAAAAGTGGACAGATTAATAGCTATACTGGAATTTTGATTATAATCAAAGTTTCGCGTTTGCAGAACGGCATGCACCTGAACAAGTTTTTGACAGTAATTACACTATTACATCTAAATTGCTAAAAAAGAGAGAGCATTACTATGACAGGTTATATAAGATACGTCCTAATATGACTACATAACAAAGAAATTCAAACTGCTCTTTCATCGCTCAAAATCTATTTCAATTGATGAGCCTATGGTTCGAGATAAAGGACACAGTTCTCTGAAGCAGTACATACCCATGAAACCAATACAACGCGGTTTCAATGTGTGGGTGATAGCATATGCTACAACAGGGTACTGTTTAGGAATGTTCACGAAGGTGCGGAAACCGGACAAAACAAAGAATTTATTCTAGGTGAATAAATTGTCGTATATTTTCGAAGGTTTGATATAATCAATACTAGTATGAAGCCCATGCGAATGGCTACTAAATCGTTTTTATTTAAATTATGATGTCTAAATCAAAAAGAATTACTGCGCCTAACGATAACATAAATACCTCTTTCTTCCAAAGGCACATGAACAGATTTTGCAATTTTTGCAGTTACAGATTTCCCATAGGACAAGAGAATGTGACAAAACCTATTTAAGTGGAGATTTTCTTCTTGTCTGTGGAAGATTGGGTGTTTATATATCTCAATAAGTTTTCTTTGTAAACGAACACAATAGTGAGAGAATGTCATGATTTAATTTTCTTAAAGCTACTAATCAAGCTTTAGAAACTAATATGTCTAAAATTGGTAAACTTCCATTAGTTTTCTTTTCTATAATAAAGTAAACGCTTGTATGAATATGATTTATAAAAAAAAAACTTCATTCAGTACTTTTTCTTCATGTCACTAAATAACAAAAGTATCATCAACATAACTATACCAAACTAAAGGCTTTTTAGGTGCATTTTGTAGAGCGAATGTTTCAAACTGTTTCATATAAAAATTTGCTACCACTAGACTAATGGAGCTTCTCATAGCTACACTATCAAAATGTTCACTGAAAATAATAAGCAGGAAGGCAGTTCTCAAACAGGCAAATGGAAAATCTCCGATTAAGTAAGTGTTACCATCTTGTAATTAAGAAATGTAGAATGGTACGTTTTAATCTTAACTTTTGGTATGCCTAAGTTTCTGCTCGAAGTAAATGCTTTACCAATTACATATTTTTAGTTATTGCAACGATTTAACAGTTAAAATTAAAATTAGATTAAACACATACATTTTGTTTTACATGCATCGTAACAATTACAGTCTTTCAGTCGTATCGGAAAATTATGAATTCTTTGTTGGTTGTGTTATGACCAGACTAGACCTTTAATTCTTTCACCATTTAAGAATTACAATTTTTAATAACTTTGCATACACCGACGTTATGATGTGATTAAATTTTGTTAAATTTATTTTTTGATTGTGGCAATTTCATCATTCACTATTCATTAATTATATTCTATGCAATTTTTTGATACGACGGGTAATTTGGTCGCAAAAATATTCCACAGGTGGAATTTAAATATTCAATGAGATTTTTTCCATATCTGAATAACAGTCCACTTTATAAGAAAAAGTGTGCAAAGATAATTCAATAATTCATAACTTTTCTTTATGAAGTTTTTCAATACAAATCCAAATAATCGTTAAAAATTAAAAAATGAAATTTGAAATGCTTAAACTGTATTATCGATATTTTATAAATGCGGATGACTTTGGAATATTTTTGAAGTAAGCATCTAGATGTCTATTAACCTATATCTGTCATAAAGGTTTAAATGCCAATGTAGCATAAATTATTACCGTTGTTTGTACAATGTTGCACATCTTCATTATGAACGTATTACAAAGGCTGTTGCATAATAGTACGGTATACTGTGACAGTAAGCTTGAAGATAATCACAATATTTTTATAAACTACAAACATTTATCCTTCGAAAGTAATATTTTTTATGTGAAATGCTTAAAATAAATGGTATTTAAAAAACGAGATGTTTACATAATAATTGACAATTTTTTTCCAAATAGAATTTCAATTATTTTATGCAATTGGGTATTAGTAAAATTCTGGGAAGAAAAAAATGTCACCTGTGGCTCTTGAACGGGTCGTTAGGTTTTGTTCAAATTTTGTGGGTTATATTAGTGCCAGTTTGGGATTTTTTACATAAAAAACAATATGGCCGACTTCCGGTTTTACCGGAATGACGCAAAAGCTGAAAATTTAAATGGACACCCTGTATATTTTTACATATTTGGATTCTAGGGCTTCAAATACGTACAGTTCACCTGTCAAATGTCAACTCAGCCGCCATTTTAATTTTATTTTTTTAAATATTTTTTTAATTTTAGATCATTATGACGTCATCGAAATTATAGATAATTGATGTACAATTACCCCACAATATTAATTTTCCTTATAATTAATTTTTGTGAAGCTTGTTAACGATCAAATTTAAAAATTACGCTTTTTTAACTAAACTCACTGTTCCCAATAGAAACATACATGGGCCACACTGTATATTAAATCGCTCTTTCAAGTACTAGTAAAACGATATGCATAGTAATTTCCTTAGTTCCTAAGTAAAGCAGTATTTTTTTAGTTTCTAATTTTTATTCACACAACATTTTCCTGAAGCCGACTCTGTCAAAGTAAAATGGCGTTTGAGTGACATTTGACAGATAAACTGTATGTATTTGAAGCCGTATAATCCAAACATGTAAAAATACATAGGTCGTGCCACTTAAATTTTCAGGTTTTGTGTCATTTTCGGTGAAACCGGAAGTGGATCATATAGTTTTTTTATGTAAAAATCCCAAACTGGCTCTAATATAACCCATCAAAACTTGAACAAAACCTTAACGAACCGTTCAAAAGTTACAGGGTGCCACTATTTGATTTACACCGGTATATATATATATATATATATATATATATATATATATACATATATATATATACAGGGTGTATTTTAAAATCACCGACAAACGAAAACTGAAGATTCTATGATTCAAAATAAGACAAAATGATCATAAACGCTTTTCCGAAAATACTTCCTAACCGAGATACAGGTTGATTAAAAATACTTTTTAAGGTTTTTTAAGATTCCTCAAAACTACAAAAGATATTACACTGAGATTTGGTACACCTAAATGTCTAATTAAATACAATTAATCAGGTGAGTTTAAGTCAACTGATTCCATCCAGTGGCGTAGAATATTTTAAGTTAATCAGTATAAGTACAAAAAAACGCACGCCCCTGTTTTTTTGAAGAAATATTTTTTAATAGATTTAACATTTAATTCTGCAAATAAAATCATACTTAGTATTAATTCGATTCGGCACCCGTTTTTGAAATATTTTGCATTATTCAATAAAATCAAAATTTGTTTTATTTTACAAAAAAAACGCAGTTAACTATTCGGTAATTAAAGAGATATCGAAGGAATCAAAACAAAATAATCATTATTTTTATATATATTGTTCAAAATATCCTCCTTACTTTTGAATGCAAGCGTGTATTCTTCTTAGCAAATGAAACCTAACACGCTGAAAAATTTGTGGCATAGTCCTAATCTCATCGCATGCCATCTGTATGCGATTCCAAAGTTGCTCTCGATTATTAATTTGAACAGAATAGACACGAGTTTTAGATACCCTCACACAAAAAATCCAATGGGTTTAAATCTGGCGATCGTGCCGGCCACGGTACTTCACTTCCTCGTCTAATCCAGCGTCCAGGGAACCATGCATTTAAAAATTCTCTGACGTTTCGTGTAAAATGTGGTGGTGCACCATCATGCATGAAATACATGTTCATTCTAACATCTAAGGGTACGTCGTTAAACAATTCTGGCAAATTTTCTCAAAAATTTAAATAGAATTCGCCAGTAAGTCTGAAGAAAACGGATAGGTCCGATTAGGTGATCGTCTAGTATACCTATCGAAATATTTTCGCTAAATCTATGTTGGTGAGCTGTAACTACAGTTGGATGCTGATTTTCATCTAACTATTTGTGGGAATTATGCAAGTTTATTATTCCATTTCGGGAAAAATACATCTTCAGCATTTTATTTAAAAACCGTTCCCAAAAATTCATTCGACAGGGATGGTCAGCAGGCAATAATGCATGCACTTTTGTAGGCGAAAGGATGTAAATTTTGTTCTCGTAAAACTTTCCAAGACTTGCTATGCGACACCCCAAATTCTAAACCTAACTCACGCGTACTTATTGATGAATTTTCATAAACTCTATCTAAAATTGGTCCTCAATTTCAACTGGTACACGAGCATTTCGTCCGGAATTTTTCTTTCCTTTTAAACTTCCATACTCTAACAAGTTACGATGAACGGTTCTAAACGTAGTATGATGTGGATGTCTTCTATTTGGAAATCTTTCATAAACTTCATAAATTGAGCAGCTGCACGAGCATTGCAATTAGTATTACCATAACATAAATGCATATCGACCTGTTCTCGTTTGGAATAATTCATATTTTCACAGTAATGAGACACAAACAATGAATCACAAAACACGCGTAAATGCAACTATTTTAGCAAACATAAGATATGTAACTGTCAAATGCAAAGCAATCTCTGATTTATTTAATTTGGTTATTACTGAATAATGTAGTCGTTTATGTTAATGCAAAATATTTCAAAACGGGTGCCGAATCGAAAAATACTAAGTATGATTTTATTTGCAGAATTAAATGTTGAATTTAACAAAAATATTTCTTCAAAAAAAAAGCAGGGACGTGCGTTTTTTTTTACTTAAAGTGATTAACTTAACATATTCTACGCCACTGCATGGAGCCAGTTGACTCAAACTCACCTGATTAATTGTACTTAATTAGACATTTAGGTGTACCAAATCTCAGTGTAATATCTTTTGTAGTTTTGAGGAATCTTAAAAATTATTTTTAATCAACCTGTATCTCGGTTAGGAAGCATTTTCGGTAAAGCGTTTATGATAATTTTTGTCTTATTTTGAATCATAGAATCTCCAGTTTTCGTTTGTCGATATATATATATATATATATATATATATATATATATATATATATATATGACGTCACGAAACAGGTTTTGCTTAATTACTCTGGAAGTACTTTAGATTCATTCACCTTTCAAATTTGGCACACTATTTACCTATGGTAATTACTGTTTAGTGTTTACAAACAAGTGGATATCACGTACAGGGTCGGAATACGGGCAGGGCCCTATACATTATTTACCCTATCTTCTTTCGTTGGCATTCGATTATCAATTTTCTGTGAGAATATGATTCTCTGATAGTTTCCACGTGAAAAAGGTACTCTCGTTAAACATCTATAAAACCCACCGTTTTCAAGAAAAAACGTCTTATGTTTTTTAATACAACCTTTCACTTGTTATTTTACATTGTATACATATTTTTTTTAACTTTATTCATTTTAATTTATATCTATCATTTATTAATTCTAACTTATTATTAATATAAAAAATAACGAATAACAAATTAAACTAAACTTAATATTAAATTACAAAAAATGCTCTGCATGATGACCGTTGCTTGCAAGGCATAGTGAAATTCTTTTATTTAAAGAACGTCTGATCCGTTTGTAAATATTACGTATCTGCCGGAACTTATTGCAAGCACTTTGAATTCGCGTTTGTATTGGTACACAGTACACCCTAGATTTGAGAAAACCCCATGCACAAAAGTCTCACGGATTTAAGTCCAGCGATCTAGCTGCCCATTGAACTGGACCACCTCTACCAATCCATTGGTTTTCGAACGCCTGATTTAGAAATTGGCGCACATTTCTGTTAAAATGAGCCGGACACCCATCGTGCATATACCATATGCCTTGCCGAATATTTAGAGGAACCTCCTCTAGTAACGTGGGCAAAATATTCTCAAGAAAATTTAATCCACACATTAATGCTGAACCTATGCTGATGTTTCATCTGTTTCACAACATGAGGACTATCTCCAATGTAAGAATGGTGATGTGAATTGTGCAGATTACCAATCCCATCTTTGGTGAAAGTTGATTCATCCGAAAATAAGATCCGGGAAAAAAAGTTAGGTCCTCAATTTTTTTATTTCTCAGCCAATTTAAAAATGCTAAGCGAGCAGGGAAATCACCCTCCAACGTAACATGTACTTTTGTAAAATGAAATGGGTATAAGTTCTCTTTCTGTATAATTGGATTAATTGAGGTTTTAGAAATTCCAGGATGCATGGCGGACAGTCTTCGTACGCTTAATTCTGGATTATCGTCGAGATCCATTAGAATAGCTTCTTCAAATTCTTCCGTTACAACTGAATGTCTACCCGTTTCATTTGTTTTTAAGAAGCACTGATCTATTTTCCCGCAATCTTTGATGAATGACTATAAAGGTGGTATAAGTGAGATGCGTTCTTTCAGGAACTTGCTCCTCATATCTACGTTGTGCCTCTCGAGCATTACACTGAACTTCCCCATAAATTAAATGCATATCTGTATATTCTTCAGCACTAAACGAAACCATTTTTTCAAAGAAATGTAAAGAAAAATTTTACTTCTGATTAGAACAAATATAGAACTATCCAAATAGCAATTAATGATATTCAATTATCACCACTGACACATTTCTAAACAGTTTAAGACATTGTAACTTTACAAGTTGTCAAATTCATTCGTTTTTATTTTTTTTCAATGGCCAGCTAGATCGCCGGACTTACATCCATGCGACTTTTGTGTATAGAGTTTTCTCAAATCTAGGGTGTACTCTGTACCAATACAAACGCGTGAACAACTTTGGTTGCGAGTTAAAAATGCTTGCAATGAGTTCCGGCAGATACGTAATATTTACAAACGGATCAGACGTTCTTTAAATAAAACTAAGAAATAAAAAGTTGTATTAAAAAACATAAGACTTTTTTTCTTGAAAATGGTTGCTTTTAGAGATGTTTAACAAGAGTAACTTTTTCACGTGGAAACTATCAGAGAATCATATTCTCACAGAAAATTGATAATCGAATGTGAACGAAAGAATATTACAAAGAGGTACCTAATTTTCGTAAAAAAATGTATTGTTTTATTATTTTTAATTTTCACTGTATAGGTAGGAAGGTCGTGTGTTGTTCCACGCCAGATATTTATAGAATTAACATTTATCGGAGAAGTACATGGTAACACAAGAGAAGAGAGCAAAATTTATTTTTATTTCAAAGCATAATTTTGGTTGTAAAGGTAATTTTCTTTTATTCCTGCATGTACATACGTAGGTAAGTGCATATAATTGATTTTGTCTGGCTGCTTTATATCAGATAACTCTAATTTTTCCTTTTTTAATATCTGCGACAGAGTGTATGTGAGATAAAGTAATCTAATAGATGGTTCATGAATTTATAAAACCAATAAAGATTTTATAGAGAAGCGCGAAATTTTTTAAATACATAACATGCGCTTAAAGAGCTGCGTCTTATCGAACCATAGAGTCGATATATAAATTCACCCACATCAAAACAAATCGGCACAAATTAGTGGGGTGGTTTCAGTTAGCACATGCTTTGTTTTATGAAAAATGTTTCAGTTGAAATAAGTACCCACGGCCAGTTAATACAAAAAGGTTAGTGATTTATTGTGTTTATTATTATTTATTCTACACATAATCCGCTATATTCCCTATTAAGTTTTTGTAAATAGAAACTATAATAAATCCAGCATATGGTGTAGATTTTTATCTTTACTTTTTATTGTGTATCCATATGTTTTATATCTGGTTAATAACGTACGCGTTACATCTGTAAATATTCCGTGATTACTTTTTTTTTTGTATTTCCTTCGTTTAGCTTTACTAGAATATTTAAAACAAAATTTGCATATTATTGTAGCCATGTTCCAGATTTAACAACACTAACACAAAGTTTAATACCGCAATTTTAAAAAAAATTAAAAGTTGTCTATTTGCATAATTGTCACTCTAGATTATTTGCCGGGCGAGGCGAAGCTAATTCACGTACAGCTTCGCCACATAAAATGCCAATTTTGCTTCTAATACCATGACGTACTATTACTTTATGTCAATGAATTCTAAAGAAAAGGAAGACTATTTATGTCGTTTAAGAACGCATACATTGCAAGTTTATTCAAGTGTACCTTTTACCTCAAAAATAGTTATTTGTATTACAAGGCCAGAAAATGGGTGTTTGCTAGTACGGGTAAACTTTGCAAGCCGAGACAAAGTCGAGGCCTGCGAATTTATGAGTACTCACAAACCATTTTATGGAAGAGTGATACACAAGATTTTTGTGCCAACTAACGTCAACAATTGTTATTAAAATCAATAAACAAACTTTTTAAATTTCATACCTATTGAAATTAAGTTGGCAATACTGACAACTGACAGTAACCAATATAACCTAAAAAAGACAATTGCGAAATTATTCATTACTTGAATTTTGTAGGTACCTTACCAATTGGTTTACTTTATAATGATTTATATATGTAATTTGTGGTTTATAAGGAACTGATACGGACATAACAACGGATGCGTACACGGTAATACGATTATTCTATCAGTTCTGTCATCACAACGAATACCAACTGTAATTTAGTTTTTCTTATGCCGACCTGGGTCGGAAAACTCATAGTTTCCGGACGCATTTGCGGTCTGCATGTGCCCTACTACAGAACGAAGGCACAAAAAATATTATAAGATGTAACTAAATCTAATGCCAAAAATAAAACACACAATCAATATTGCTAAAAGTTCCTATAAACATGTGCCCTAAATTACGTTATTTTTGAGAGGTGTTAAATTTTTTATTGTTTGCTTCTTTATTCTCAATAATATTGTATGAAACCAGTATATTGTGTTGTAAACCTTCATTTTTTAGACCATGTGTGTAATAATGGCAATAAGTAAAAAAAAAGAAAGCTGAAAGAGTACAAACAACTGTCAAATCTTTACTTTTTTCGAAATTAGCTAGAATTTATTAGGTTAACCCGAAAACTGTTAGAGAAATGAATTAAATCTTTAAAATCCCATATCTCAAAAATAACACAATTTAGGACATAATTTTAAAGGAGGGTCTAGCCATAAAATGATTGAAAGGATCACGAACTTCATTTTTGGCAATTAATGAAATTAGGCGCTGTAGAATACGATGTTTAAATAATTGCATTGAAGCCAATATAGCGACTGTGTACCTCATGCTTACGTATTTCTTAACAGTTGCATAAGTATAGTTTGATTCAAATAAAGTTGGGTATGAGCCATTCTTAAAATTACACGAACTAAGATTTAAGCGACGTAAGTCATTAAATCAGCAAAGAAGAATATTTTTATCGGTAGATGTCTCCACATACATTTTTGTAAAATGTCAAAGAAAGTTAAAAATTATTAAATTCTTTTTATATTTTAAACTATAAAAATTATCCATTATATCCACTCGTTTTATTGATAAGAGTCAAAAATATTTTGCTGCGACAGTGAATTGTTATAATTTAGGACATGGTTTGATTATAATTACACACCATCACAATACATAACCTATATATTTGTAAGTAAACAAATACTTTTCTTGTTTATTATAAATTAAATCATTTCATGTGAAAAAATTGATAAAAGATGCAATTAGTTTGTTATTCTCAAGATTTAGAACAACCCTTCTAGAAGCATAATTACTGCTTTGTTAATCGACATAATTCTTGTAGATACCTTAGGATAACATAAATATCAATACATTTGTGATTATTTTATTCTTGAAGAACAGTGTAATGTAGTTCGAAGTTCAACGAAATTATAGATGTTTAATATTTTAAAAATTATTATTAATTTTATTAAATACATAAATAAAAAGTTTACCTCGAGTAGGAATTGAACCTACGACCTGTATTTTGCTAGAGTACCGCGTATGTACCGGTGAGTCATTAAGGAAGGACGACGGCTATATCCCAGAAACCGCTTATGTTACGACTTCCAAAAAAAAATTCTTCAGTAAATGTGGCCAAGAGAAAGTGCTGGAAATAATTTTAAAGTTTGTAAGTAAACCGCTAGGTGGCGTAACTGCTGTAGTAAATTAAAAAATGTCTAATAAGTAACAGAAACTTAAAGAAAAGGTATATTGGAAATATCGTAGTTATATTTTTGGGACAATTTTACCCATTTTTGTATAAGAAGTTTTCTCTAACTTCACAGGTTTTCCATAGGGGAGCTGCGAAAATTGTCAGACAAACACGTAATTATTTTCGGAACCAGTCATCGAATCTTAAAAGTAATATTTCGTTGGAAAGGTCTTTTCTTGCGCTATTCGTTGATGTATTAAAAGTTAAGTTTGATTAACGAACAAACCGCTAGAGGACGCTTTCCAAATATTGCTGAAATTTTAGCGATTTTCTTCAAAATATTAAATAGAATGGTATGTATTTTATATTTTATCAGAAAGGGCATGAAATTTCGCCTATACCCTGAAAATTTAAAGTCGATATCTCTGTTGGTTTCAATTTTATACCTACTTTAAATTTAGATCCAAAACAATAAAACGCAAAGTTTTTGACAATAGTTTATTACTTAGACCAGCTTTTATAAACACGGGTTAACCCTGCCCCGAGAATTAACCTCAGAAATTCGATAATACCGACAGTTATTATCATCGAGTTTCTGGGGTTAGTTTATTACCGTTGGTTAATAATTACACCGGGTGGACCATCAAAATTAACTAGAGATGAGTAGTACGCCAGTGGCGACCTAAATGCTCAAATTGTCTGCTATTATTATCAATACACAGCTGCAACCGCTGTTACGTTGACAAAACAGCGGTTTCTATCTCCGCTGTGGAGAGGGTGCGAATGGAATTTCTTATCCTAATGACCATATTTTCAGGTGTAGTTGGCCTGGTTGTAAAAACAAGGACCTTTATTCTTCCCCAAAAATAAAAATCTAAACAAGTTAGATCGGGGACCTAGAATGTAACAATGGTAATGGTTATTAAGCTGTTAAAGTTAAGAATGAATAAGGGAATGTAGGTACGTAGCTGGCCATGGAAAAAGCTCCTCTTCCTATCCATGCATTAGGAAAAGTGTTACTCAAAAATTGACGCACGCGTACTGAAAATGAGCCGGACAGCCGTCATGTTGAAAAACATTCGCTGCCTAGTAAGCAACGGCACATCTTCTAAAAGTAACGGCAAATCGTTCCGCAAAAATTAAGGTACGTTTCACCATTAAGTGGTGCGTCAAAAATGTGAGGACCAATAATTCGACCTCCTAAAATACCGCACCAACATTGACGCTCCCCAGCCCTGATGTTGAGTTTCTTGCATCCAATGAGGATTGGTTCTGGACCAATAATGCATGTTAGGACGATTTACTCCACCATCACTGCGGAATGTAGCCTCGTCAGTCCACAATATTTGCGATAACTGATGTTGATTATCTATAAGCATATTCGACAGCCAATAGCAGTAGTCTAAACGTTGCTCACAATCAGCTGCAGTCAGTGATTGATGAAGGACTACATAGTATGGATGTAATCTAGATTAAAATTGAAGTTATGGTTTTTAGTAGCTATAACTTTACTACTTTTAATAGCTAACTTTTATTTAAAACTTACTTATGTTCTTTCACAATACGGTGAACAGTAGTTTGTGTTAGTCCCAAGTCATGAGCTATTGCTCTTGTGCTACTATGTGGATTAATTTCGATATATGCTAGAACGTTTATAACATTTTCTTCCGTTCGGGATTTGCGTGCTCTGTGAGTAACTGAAGGATGAATTGTTCCTGTAGCTCTCAATCGTTGTGATAATCGAATAAAAGTCTCTTTTCGTAATGCCGTCTTTCTGGAAAACGAGCCGCATACAAGCGTGCAGCAACAGTAGAATTCTGCATGCACTGAAATATACTGTAAGCATATCATATGCTTCCAGGTTAGAGGGCATTGTTGGCAGAAAGGAATGTGGCAATAAGTCAAAGAAACTCGTATCACAATACACCCGCATCCACCGCAAAACCGTAGGTAATTTTGTGAAGAAATTTCAGGATAATATTTCCTTGACACTGACATTGATAAAATTAATGTTACTATGGATAAATCGTCATTATGGATTGTTGGTCTGGTAGTGTTATTGGATGATCGTGACACTACAAAATCATTACCATGGATCTGAACTTAAAGTAGGTATAAAATTGTAACCAACAAAGATATTGACTTGAAATTTTCAGAATATAGGCGAAATTTTATACTTTTTCTGACTTAAATATAAAAATATACCATTCTATTTAATATTTTGAAGAAAATCGCTAAAATTTCAGTAATATTTGGAAAGCGTCCTCTAGCTTTTTGTTCGTTAATCAAACTTAACTTTTAATACACCAACGAATAGCGCAAGAAAAGACCTTTCCGACGAAATATTAGTTTTAAGATTCGATGACTGGTTCCGAAGATAATTACGTGTTTGCCTGGCAACTTTGCAGCTCCCCTACGGAAAACCTGTGAAGTTGGAGAAAAACTTCTTAAACAAAAAATAGGTAAAATTGTCCCAAAAATACAACTACAATATTTCTAATATACCTTTTCCTTAAGTTTCTGTTACTTATTAGGCATTTTTTAATTTACTACAGCAGTTACGCCACCTAGCGGTCTATTTACAAACTTTAAACTTATTTCCAGCATTTTCTCTTGGCCACATTTACTGAAGAATTTTTTTTTGGAAGTCGTAACATAAGCGGTTTCTGGGATATAGCCGGCGTCCTTCCTTAATGACTCACCCGGTACGTAAAAATTAGAGTATTTATATTACATTGGAATCAAAACATTTAAATTAAAAAAAAAATTCACTATCAGTGTCACTTTCAGAAGTGGAATCGTTAACAGATGTAATTAATGGTTGCACAACCTCAAAATGTTTTTCAATTTACCACCACTCAAGGATTCCATCCATATTTCTCTTACATGGCCATCGTTAAATTTGGAATTATGTCTTCCTATATTTTTGTTGTAGAGTTCTTTGCAGTTTGCCTACACCAGTTTAATTGGATTAAATTGACAGTGATATGGTGGTAACCGTAATACTCTGTGTCCACACTTGCAGACACCTTTGGTATCGCATTATCTGCAACTAATTGCAGTAATTCTTTTTTAAACATGCTAGGTTCATAAGCTATGTTGTGCTTTAATAGAAAATTACATATTCTTAGATGAATTATTTGGAATTTTTTCTAAAGTTTGGAATGATAACTAGCGTTGTCGATTACAATTAAAGATGGTTCTTTTAAGTTTGCTATTAAATTATTTTCCAACCATTTTGTAAAGAACTCCGCACACATATCTTCATGATTTGTGACTTTGTAGAAAGCAAAAATGAAGCATCGGAAGTTAATCCATCTTCTTTACCTACATCTAAAAAATGCAGTTAATTTATTAGGAATTATAATGCAATAACTAAATTACAATAAACCTTTTTCCTTCACCCATTGGCTTCTTCTTCAGGCTTTCATCAGGCCAGCTTGTTTTGTGCGATCCTCGACTGAAAATCCAAGTTTCATCTAAGAATACTGGATTGTATAATTTTTCTTCTTTATTTTTGTAATGTTCTCTTAAGAATCGTACTCGATTGGCAGCAATATGTAATTGTTCCAGTAAACCTCTACTACCATCATCTACTTTAGATGAAAAGCCAATAGAATGTAAGAGACGTCTTAAACTTAATCTGCTGAAGCGAAAACTTGACTATTGCTAAATTATTTTTTGAAATGATACCAGCATAGCGTGTATACCTACAAAAACAGGTATAGCACTAGACATGTCTTGCATGTTTGTATTTACATTTTGAATGCATTTCATAAATCTTTCTCTTTACAGCATAGTCATCAACTTCGGTTGACTTAGATTTCGTACGTTTTCTCCGCTTAGCTGGTGGAGGTTTATTTTCTTTTTGGGCTTCTGCAACACTTTTTTTATAGCACTAACTGTATTTATACTAACCCCACATGGTTCAGATATGCGCTCAAAGTAGTCCTTTCAAGTATCGTATTTTAGACAATAATGTACTACATACCTGCATAACAGATTCAAATGGACTGAATGCCCCTTGATTGTCACATTCCCGTTCAATATAATTAAGCACGTTCGTAACTACGAGCTGCGCTTAAGTTTTAAGGTTCTTATTACGTAGGATATCTAAAATTCTCTAAACTTTGTATAAATTATTTAAAAACGTTACCAAATTACCGATAATTCACTGTACAAGTTGTTGATAGTTTAGAAAAAACTGTTTTTATAAAAAGTAAAGCAAAACGCATAAACAATAATTTCAAAAAATTACAGGAGTGACAGATGCTGCTTCTTAATCACGACACACGTTTTAGTGCGCTAATATGAATTGTACAGGTTGTCCCATTTTCGTATGTTTTACGGGTATCTCGCTTATTTTTAGGTTAGAACCTTGCGGTTTTGCGACACCGTGCTATTTTTAATGAAACCAAAGATGCACTAATCAAATGTGCCATAGTCACCTTATTTTGTGTGCTACAGGGTGATTTTGGAAAAATTGTTGTCCCATTTTCGTATGTTTTACGGGGTATCTCGCTTATTTTTAGGTTAGAAGCTTGCGGTTTTCGCGACACCGTGCTATTTTTTAATGAAACCAAAGATGCACTAATCAAATTTGCCATGGCCATCTTATTTTGTGTGCTACAGGGTGATTTTGGAAAAATTTTGTCCCATTTTCGTATGTTTTACGGGTATCTCGCTTATTTTTAGGTTAGAACCTTGCGGTTTTCGCGACACCGTGCTATTTTTAATGAAACCAAAGATGCACTAATCAAATTTGCCATAGCCATCTTATTTTGTGTGCTACAGGGTGATTTTGGAAAAATTGTTGTCCCATTTTCGTATGTTTTACGGGGTATCTCGCTTATTTTTAGGTTAGAACCTTGTGGTTTTCGCTACACCGTGCTACTTTTTAATGAAACCAAAGATGTACTAATCAAATTTGCCATAGCCATCTTAGTTTGTGTGCTACAGGGTGATTTTTGGAAAAATTACATTTTCAGTTATCCCTGTAACTCTGTTATTGTCAGACATATTAAAAAGTAAAACTGATATTTGTAGATTTTTTACGTAGAATCCAGTGGCGTAATCAGATTTTTTAGTCTGTAGGTGCGCTTCCTATTGGGCTGACAACTATCTAATCAATAACTTATTCTATAATGTATTTAATACTGCTCTATACAGTACACTTACAGCTTCTCCAACTTACCGCTAGCCATCTGCGGGAATCCTTTTTAACGTTTTCAACAGTAACTATTTATGTTGGGTGACATTGAGATTCTTCTTCAAATGCGGATATTCTACCACGTTTTAATTCATGAAATCAATCTATAACAATATACTAGTTACAACATAGGCAAGTATCCAATTTTTCCAAAAACAAAAAAAACAAGTTTAAAAAAATTGCACTAAACCTGTAACAAAAAGTGCATCTTTTCGCGACATATTTAACATGCCACACAAGTATCTCGAAAAATATGAAAGCTTAATTAATTTAAAAAAAAGAAGAAATGTTCGAAAAAAATTTGACAAAGTCACATTTATTCTTCATTAATGTATTCTGAAATCATATAGTTATTTATGTAACACCTGCAAACGTGAGTGTTTATTGCACGCAACGTGCGTTTGTCACGCAACACGCCAAGTGCAATGATTACTTTTTCCACGAGTTGCTTCTACCTTTAAACAAAAAGAAAAGATAAAGTTTTACTAAGTGGTCATAAGTGTCGGCAAATAAAAAACATGTTTTAATAATTCAATATTACTGGTTAATTATGATTTATATTCATTGTTAGTGTGTTTTGCTGGACTATTTGCCAGTATATTGAATTCTGCTGGGGTGTTAAAAAAATCTTCATCTTTACTGTCATTCAATTTTCTACTTTATTCCTCATTTTAAGGTATAAAAATATGTTTACACCTGCACCTTTTTTATTTATTTAAACGGATAAACCAGAATAACTTTTAATGCCAAGAAACATGTTTGTTATCTTTATTCGATTTCCCTTAAAAAAATACCAAAGTATAGCGGTAGAGAGCCCATGAAACAACCTTCGTACACTCGATCGTAACGAAACGTAATTTTGTAGAAATTTTTTAAATGAATGCTTGAATGACCTCTTGGCCTTCTTTTAATGTAATATCACTTCAAAAAAGGAGATCAAAAATGTAATAACTTAAAATATTTGCTTGTGAAATGTTAACCCAAGCGAAAAAAAAATTATGTTACCCTACTGCACTAAACGATAACAATGATACAAAAAGTGTTCGCTGTTTGAATGAACATAGAAAAGTAAGTTTGCAACATTGAGTAAACAATTGAAGTTGAACGATCAGTCAGGTACTACTAACGTGGCATGATATTAAATATATAATGTCATTTTGAAAACCATTATTATTATTTTCTGGTATAAAATCGTTACATGCTATATCTTATACAAAAATAGAAATAAGCGCAACGTTAAATATTATCAATTATGTAATTTTGTATAAATTTCTAAGTTTTAATTCCTTTTGTGCAAAAAAGCACCATAAGGTTAAAGTACCTTTTAATCCGTTGAATGGTTGTGAAAGAGTAGTATATAAAAGGTGGGATAAATGACAAACGAAATTTAACTAGTAATCGTTATACTGATGCATTGAGTTAATATAGGTTGGGAGACCACATATCAAGGAAAGAAAAGGTATTAACTCCGCCATATTGGTATGACAAATCCGTAGAGTGATGTCAGTAAACGCCTGTAGTTTGTTGGTCTGCTTTATTTATTAAAGCAATTATAGCAATTTGTTATACAAAAGGACAAAGGGACATTTCAATATGTTATTTCACGAGTAGCGTGAGCCGCAATGCCCCCAAAAGTCGATGACGAAAGTCATTGGCAATGATTGGCACTGTTGCATAAATTTTATTCTTCGAGTACTGTTACAGATAGACCGACCAATACGTTAATATAATCGAAAGAAAATTGAATTCCATATCCAATGGTAACAATTAACATATCGTTTTCTTTAAAAAATCAAGTTAGCCGTAATTAAAAAATTTAAGAATTTTATATCCATATCTAGTAAATTTTTTAGTTAACGTAGTAGCTTTGCACCTACTATAACTACTATACTACTATATTTTTAAGTTTAATAAACGGTAATATTTGACACACAGAAGTGAATTTTTTTATCGAAAACTTAATAATTCAAAACGACATAGACCAAATATTTTCTCATTAAGATGGCCTTTAAATTTAACAAGGAATCCAAAAATTCAATAAGATGTATTTAAAATAAAGAAGTTGGTGTGCATTTCCAGTATATCCGTGTATGGGGAGGGGGCAGTGGAGACGCGAGTGTGGGTGTGGGTTTTTGATGGGATGCGTAATTTAGCGGGAAAAACATCCTAAGGTGGAACTGAAGCATTTGCTCAACTTTAAAAAAAAATGTGTGCAAATATTTTTTAAAATTAACTCAATTTTACATAACTTTGTTTATAGATTTTCTTAATACGAAATCAAATAAGTCTTACAAATTTAATAAATATGATTTAAATCGCGTAAACTGCACTTATTTTTGACACGCATTTTTGTCAAATTAGCACCTAAATCTAAATGTCTGCATGACATAATCGTTTAAAATATAAAACTTTTTTTTAGATACTATCATCATTAGGGACCAAAATGAAACAATAATTGATTGGTATTAAAAACCTACTCACAGTTGGAGATATCTAAATTTTCATCCTAATCATCCAATTAAAACTAAATTAAATGTAGTTAGCAACACAATTGATAAATTGTTTGAAAATTTCAGACTCCATTTTTATAAAAAAACAAATTCACAAATTATAAGAGCTTTTAAGAAAAATAATTATCCTCTAAAAGTAATATTAGGCATTGTCAAAAAAAGAGTTAATTGTTTTTATAATAATTTAAAAACAGACATATCTAATCAAAATTATAAGTATATTTCAATCTTTTACACAAATAAACAATCTTTAATTTATAAATCTTTACCTAAATATGAAATAAAACCAACTTTTGAGTCAGAAAATGAAGTCTCTGGGTTATTTTCAAAATTAAAATCTGTTACACCGTGCAATCAAAAAACAAATACTATTTAGCAAATTTGTTGTAATAATTGTCAAAAAATATATATTGTAACTATATTGCAACCTTTAAAAAATCGTATTGTACAACATAAATCTGATGTGAGAATTAAACCAAAAAGTATAGCTTTGGAAAAACGTTCTTTAGAAAACAATCGCTTATTTGATTATAAAAACACTAAAATTTTATACATAGAAAAAAATGTGTATAAAAATGTATGTAATAGTATGTAATAGTAAAACTGATTTAGAAAAGTTACCTCAATGTTATAATTATATTTTAGAAAATTTGTAGTAGGTGTATAGTGATGTGATATATATATATATATATATATATATATATATATATATATATATATATATATATATATATATATATATATGACATTTCAGGATGTAAACTCGTGTATTAAAGTAAAACTAAAAATATATGTCAAGTCACTTGATTAGCACTAGATCTTAATATTTGTGTTCTGCTACGGGTTGTGGGTACTGTATTTAAAATACTGTTACTATTTAGGGGACTGTTGGATAGTATTAGATGGTTATTGCTATTATTTGGTTTAATTTGTCGTATTATAGGTTTCCATATTGCTGGTATTCTAGAACCATCATCACGTCTGTTTTAAAGCCGAGGAATGTTTTTCAATTTTAATGTCTTCCCTTATAATCCTTTATTGCAATGTATATGCTGATGCAATTAATTTTATTCTGTTAGAATTAATATTGCGTCCACTTTTAAGGTGATGAGTTGCCAAGTTGAAAGCAGCATGTTGTTTAATGGCTAATTTGTGTTCTTGTGCTGTTAGGCTTAGTTTCCGATTAGTTTGTCCCATGTAAGATCTAAGACAACCATTACGTGGAATCATATATTCCTTGATCCTCACGATGTGTTTTATCTTTAGATTTTTTTATCAATTGTTGGACAGTTGTATATGGTTTAAAAATTATACGGAATTTTGTTTTGACATTTTTTTTTGTTATATCATTAGTTATATCGCTTATGTATGGTAAAGTAAGTAACGTCTTGGTTGCATCGATTCTATTGTTTGCTCTTGTATTGCTTTTGATCACTTTATTAGTGATTTGTTGAATTACCTTTAAGAAATGTGAATTATTACCTGATCTGATTGTTCTTAAACGTTGCAGAGATTATAATGTGATACCTTATGCTTTTAAAATTAAAAAACGTCCAGATATTTTTGGATCGCCTTTGCTTCCTTTTTCAATTTTTTAATCGACGGGCAGCCAATCTCGTCCAGGTTTACTATTGGTTTGTTAAAAAATCTTAAAAACTGGTGCTTTCACTGCCCTTAACGTGAATTTTGTTAAACGATAGCAGCTTCCTTATCAGCTCCTCTTGGAAATGGTTGTAGATTACATGATCCGACCGTCATTTCAAGCCGTGATATTTATCCTCCAAATGTTAACCTCTATTATTAACACGACTAAACCCTTGCGCGTCCAAGTATACGTGCATAGGTAACATTTCACTTGCTGTTGTACACTGAAGCTTGTGATCTAGAGTTGTCCGTTTTAACAGGTGAAATCCACGACGACATGCCGATGTTTAACGATCTCAACCACGTTATCGAATTCGGCGTACACCAAAACTGTTAACGGTATTTCTACAAGCGTCTCTTCAAAGCCGACTTCTAGGCGCAAGGATCCGTTTCTAACTAAATTCCTGTGAGTGCTAGTGTTTAGGTCGAAGGCGATTAAACAGTAGCCGTTGGGGTAATGTCTTCTCGATGTATCGTTGCCCTCATTCAAAAAATGAATAGCCGTGCCGCAGAATAAAGTGTCATACGCCCTTACATATAAACCATTAGCTGTAAAGTCTGGTTGCATGGCCATCAAAGGAATTTGTTGGCCGTCAATATATAACGACACGTAGTTAATATTGTTGTGATGGAAATTGAATGGATTTGAGGCGTAATCACCGTTGAAGGCTTTATTTGCGACCAAACATCGTTTAGGTAACTGACCCAGAAAGACATTACCAAATGATTTTTGCTGTATGCCCGTAGGAATAGTTAGCACTTTTACGTCGGTTTTTGTAACAGGGTGCGCGTGTGCGCGTGTGTGCGTGCGTGGGTGTGTGTGGGGGGGGGGGGGTGTTGGTGTGGGTGTGGGTGTGGGTGTGTGTGGGTGTGTGTGTGTGTGTGTTGGTGCGTGCGAGTGCGTGTGCGTGTGTGTATGAACTTTATTACATTGTAGATAATAATAAATTGCTTGCATCTCCCCCTTCAAATTTTCCTTTCCCCTTCCCAAACCTTTGCTTTTTTTGTGGTATCGGGAGATTAATACGGATCGAAAACATCTCCCCCCTTTTCGTAATCGAACCACACTTTCTCGAGATATTGCCGAAACACGCGTTGCAGGCCACCCTCAAATTTTGAAGACCGATACCGGAGATTTGCCTCCGGTGTTGGATTGCGTCTCAATCCGACCGCCCGTTCCATCGACGCCCAGTAACAGAGTCACGACGTCGGTGGACAAATCGCGGGCCATTTTCTTGTATCCCCGGGACGCCCCCAACCATGTGTCAAATTGAACCGACATCGATCTAGCCGCCTTTGGGATGTATTTCCCGGGAGCTGCGGCGCCTCAAAATTATATTCAAGGTACTCATCATGTGTATCAAATGCAAAAATCAGATTTTGAAAAAGTTGATATGTTGTTGAGTTACGTCACCGACCAGCAGTCTCTTGCATTCTGCTGCACTACCTAATAATACAAAGTATATAGGAATTGCCAATACTTCTACAATTTTGTAGTGGTAGACTAGAATAGTATATATATATATATATATATATATATATATATATATATATATATATATATATATATATATATATATATATATATGTATTGGGATTAAACTAGTGTAGCATTAACTGTGTTGTTGCTGGTAGAAGAACTACTACATATTGTATTGGTTTGTATGAATTTTTAATGACCATGTTCCATAGATGGTATTCTTAAAACATCATTTCGTTTACTTGATGCATCTGGTCTCTTTTCAATTTCGATGGACCAGTGTCTAAATGGTGACTTGCCAAATAAGCAGACGTGTTATTCTGTTTAATGGCTAGGCAGTGTTCTTGGGCTCTAACATTTAGTCTTCAATTTCTTTGTCCTATGTAAGATTTTTGACAACTGGAACGGTGAGCTTTGTATATTCCTTGGTTTTCTACGTAAATTTTGTCTTTTGCATTACGTAAGAATTGTTGAAGATAATGATGAGGTTTAAAAACTACTGTGAATTCGTCTTTAGGAAATTTCTTGGCAATTCTGTCAGTTACATCTTTTACGTACGGTAGGTGTTTTAGTTGTTTATTGTATAAAAATAAATTAAAAATGTCTCGGAAAGTAATGAATTTAGGTACAACAACAATACTTTGAGAAAATAAAATATAAGGGAGTGCATTTAAAAAATTTGACAAAATCGTAATTTTCGTTTTTAGTTCACCCTGTATACAGATATTCGTCGATGATTTTTGTTACAGTTAGTTTTAATACTAGAACATTGTTTACCTAAACAATTATTTATTTATTACTTCTCCCTATACATAGTGTCTATTTCATAGCGATTTCGATATAAAAATGGTCATAACCCTTTAAATACTCTGGATGGTTATGCACAACCTCATATTGTAAGAACAGAGATTATAAGATGAATCTAAACATGAGGAAATATACAGGGTGTCCCATTAAAAAAATTGCTTGTTTGTGTTGCCACGTAGTTATGAATCACCCTCGGCATATTTTCCAAATAATGAGCATATCGTTGCCTACAATTTTTGTAAATAACTTTTTTTTGATGTACTCTATCATAAATTCATAACGGAGTAATCGATACTTTTCAGAGGTTGGTAACACTTTCGCTACGGTGATTATATTGGTAGTTTTCGCCAAGTTTCTGATGTCATCTGTCAAAATTTTACATAAATGTGACAGATAGATTAGTTTTAACACTCATATAAAGGAAACTGTTTTCGTTGTTGGGTCAATATGGAGAAAAAAGAATTTCGAGTGTTAATTAAACAGTATTTGTTACGTGGAAAAACAATTAAACAAACCGAGGAAAAGTTACGTAAATATTACCCTGAAAGTGCTCCGTCCCATGGAATAATTTGTAAGTGGTTCTCTGCTTTTAAAAGTGGCCATAGGAGCATGGATGATGCTGAACGTCCGGGACCGTCATTTACTGTAACTATTCCAGAAATGGTTAATAAAATCCGTGCCCTTGTACTTCGATCGGCAAATAAAAGTACGTGAGATAGCTAATAAAGTAAATATTTCAACCGAACGGGTATGCAATATTTTGCATGAAATTTTACATATGAAAAAGCTACCTGCTTAATGATGATCAAAAGCTCGCTCGCATTAAAAATTCAAACAAATATTTGGCTATCTTCAAACGTAATCCAAGTGAATTTTTCCGTCGATATGTCACAGTAGATGAAACTTGGGTACACCATTATACCCCAGAAACAAAAATGCAGTCGAAACAATGGGCTTCATCCGAGGAACGTGCTCCCAAGACAGCAAACACCGTTTTTTTGGCCAATAAGGTCATGTCCACAGTGTTTTGGGATGCCAAAGGTGTAATCTTTATTGATTATTTAGAAAATGGGAAAACTATAACTGGTCAATATTATGCTGATTTTCTCACACGTTTTGATGCCGAACTTAAGAAAAAACGACCGCATTTGTTGAAGAAAAGAGTTTTGTTCCATCACGATAATTCGCCTGCGTATTCGTCCGCTATTGTTGCAGAAAAATTAGCCGAATTGCGTTACGATTTATTGCCTTATCCGCCATATTCACCTGATCTGGATCCCCCCGATTACTTTCTGTTCCCAAACAGAAAATGGCTTGGTGGAAAGCGATTTCAGACAAATGAAGAGGTGATGGCAGAGACAAACGCGTATTTTGTGGATTATTTTTTTGATGGTTTGAAAAAATTTGAAGCTCGCTGGGCTTAGTGTGTAGATTTAAAAGGAGATTATGTTGAAAACTAAATTTGTTTTATACAGTAAAGTAACTTTTTCATTGAAAAGTCACTTTTCCGTTAAACCGCCCTCGATATATATATATATATATATATATATATATATATATATATAGTGTGTGTGTGTGTGTGTGTGTGTGTAATAAAGACATTATTCGGAACAACTTGTGTTTATTAACGTGAAAATATATAATATTCAACATGTCGGGGACTTACTATGTCCCCTTTGTCAAGAATGATGTTGATTTAGTATATGAAATATGAAACAAGCTAAATAATTATTTTGTAATAAATTTGATGCTGCTTCGATTTGCAGATCCAAGATACGACGTTGAATTTGGAATTGTATTAGAGGCCGGAATGTTAATAGAATCTTGAGTATCAGGATTTAAAGATGATGTAGATGTAATATTGGCCGAAATGCTGGGAAGATTTTGAGTTATTGGTAATTTGAATTTTGTTTAATAAGGTTTGTTACCCCAAAAACATATAGACACAAAAGGGGTTTAGATTTGTAGCTTATTGGGCGGGCCAGCTGCTCGAATCGGTAAGGATCGTGGGTCAGACGATATTTGTCACAAAAAAATAAATACGGGCGCCAGAAGCTTGATTGTTTACTTTCCGAAGCACACGAACCTCCAAATCTGATTGACACTACCCCGCTTCAAAAGTAGTCTTAGACCCGTAAGCGTACACGAAAAAAAGGGTGTAACTAAAATTGAATCGAAAGAATAATATGTATATATATATATATATATATATATATATATATATATATATATATATATATACAGGGTTTTCCACGGTAGGCGTTCGTTAAAATATTTTCAAGGTCATGTTACTTCCGGTTATACCGGAAGTCGCCACTAACTTCCTTACTTTAAATGGAACACCCTGTATATTATTTTATTTTTGGATTCTTGACAAAATTTTAGGATGTCTTATAAGGGTTTCCTATACCTTTTTCAACTGTTTCTTAGATATCTTGATTTTTCAAAAATTTGAAAGATGTAACCCTATTTTCAACACTGCTCGCCTTACTTATTTTTGACTGATGGAAAGTGCTTCTGGAGTAGACAAAAGCATAAGAACTATACTTTTGAAATACACTTTACACTTTACACTTTAATGTGATTTTGACAGAAACTGAAATGTTTTTCAAAAATAAAATGAACTTAATTCAAACTACACAAATTCTATTTTATTAAAACAATGAAATAAAACAAGAAGATAACAAAATTGAGAGCATAATAACAAATGAAAACATAAAACAATTATTTGAACATAACTAGAAGAAAAGTGATAAAAAAATAAAATGAATCATTACAAATGTTCCACATGACCGCCAATTTGATTTAAGCATTTTATAACTCTATCATATACTCCTTGCGAAATAGATCGCAGAATTTCGTGTGGACACATATTATTGAATGCATTGTGAAAACGATTTAGCATTTCCTCTCTAGTTTGAACTGGCCTAGAGTACACTAATTCTTTTATACGACCCCAGAGGTAAAAGTCCAGGGGCGTCAAATCGGGTGATCTCGGTGGCCAGTTCCAAGGTCCTTGTAGACCAATCCACCTATCTTCAAACATCAATGTCAACTGTTGGTGTACAGCTATAGTGGAATGTGCGGGAGCACCATCCAGCTGATACCAACTGTTTACCCTGTCACATGCAGGTAGAGTATTTAAAAAATCCATAACAAATCCACGGAGAATTTCAAGATATCTCGCCCCATTCAAATTTTTATCGTACACTTGATATGCCACTCTATTATCCATAACTAAACAAAAAACGTTAAAACTAAATTGGAACTGGTGATTACGTTCTCTTGTTGCATGAGGATTATCTTGTGCTCAGTAGTGATTATTTCGGCGATTGAAAATCCTTCTCTACTGAATTTTGATTCATCGGTCCAAATAATGTTGTGAAGAAATCTCGGATATTCGGTCATTTGTACAAGAATAAATTCACAAAGTTAACTCGTCGTGCCTGATCACCAAGATGTAATCCTTGCACAGTTATTACCGAAAAAGGATGCATTTTATACTTCTTTAATATTCTGTGAATTGATGTTTGTGAAATATCCAAATCCAGTGCAGCTGCTGTAATTGAAGTTTGTGGATAAGCGTGAAAATAAGCTAACACGTTCACCTCGTTAACTTCATTATCTATTACCGGCTTTAAATGCGTTCGAGTTACCCTTATACTTCCAGTTGCAATAAATCGAGCTTCAATTCTTGCAAATTTTCCAGGTGTCATTAATGGTAGGTGTGGTACCGTTCGTTAAACAACCTGCATGTTCGCCTAACAATTCGTCCACATTCACCATGCGTGTAAAACAAATTTAATAAATCATTGTTAGAATATTCTTGAATACATTCCATTATAAACAGTACTTAAAAAATACTTAAAAATTACAAAATCACTTAAATTGTACTGATTTGACTTTAAATCAACAACAATGTTTTAATGCGTGTCAAAATCAAGGCTCACTAGATTGCAGTTTTGGAATTTTATCCGCTTTTATAAAAATACGGAGTTATACGAGTTATAAAATGCTGAAATCAATTGGCGGTCATGTGGAACATTTGTAATGATTCATTTTATCTTTTTTATCACTTTTCTTCTAGTTATGTTCAAATAATTGTTTTATGTTTTTCATTTGTTATTATGCTCTCAATTTTGTTATCTTCTTGTTTTATTTCATTGTTTTAATAAAATAGAATTTGTGTAGTTTGAATTAAGTTCATTTTATTTTCGAAAAACATTTCAGTTTCTGTCAAAAATCACATTAAAGTAGAAAATATAATAAAAATAACAAGAAAATTGTCGATAATAGGTATAGGTAATGTTATAGCCAAACGTTGCATAACTAAATGCTGCATCTATTCATCCAATAATATACAGGGTGTCACATTTGAATTAACAAAGTTTTTCAACTTAAAAATTAAATAGTTCATCAAATTTTGAACACCATGTGGGTATGCAATAAATCAATTGTCAATGAGTATTTCAAAAGTATAGTTCTTATGCTTCTGTCTACTCCAGAAGCACTTTCCATCAGTCAAAAATAAGTAAGACAAGCAGTGTTGAAAATAGGGTTACATCTTTCAAAATTTTTGAAAAAATCAAGATATCTAAGAAACAGTTGAAAAAAGGTATAGGAAACCCTTATAAGACTTATACTAAAATTTTGTCAAGAATCCAAAAATAAAATAATATACAGGGTGTTCCACTTAAAATAAGGAAGTTAGTGGCGACTTCCGGTATAACCGGAAGTAACATAACCTTGAAAATATTTTAGAATGAAAGAGAATCTTAAATAACCCTTAAGTCCAAAAATTCAGAGTTCTAAATTGTTTCTAAGCACATAAACTTCTAACGAACGCCTACCGTGGAAAACCCCCGTATATATATATATATATATATATATATATATATATATATATATATATATATATATATATATGAAGTAAGTTTGTAACAAAATAAAATTAAATATCCAGCTTGGTTTGTACATATATGTATTTTTTTAACAACATGAAAAGGTGAAAAGGGAAATTTTCAAAGGTTAAAAAAAGAGGAATAATGGATAAAAATTAAACACAAGAAAACAACTAATTAAAGGCGCGAAAATAAACGTCTACAACACTTAAAATTATAGTAATAAAATTATAAAACCCAGTGTTCGGATAGGCCTAGCAGAGCACGAATAATAAAGAAATAAAACTTTGTCAATATGTTTTCATAAGTCGCAAAAAAATAAGTTGCTCTAGCACACAAATAAAATAAAATAGCAAAATTCTAATTATCTTGAAACCAAAATTATCAAGGAGAACTATAAGCTAAACGTGGGAAAGGATAGGAAAAAGAGACAAAACTAGAGGTGTTCGGCACCCACATATGCAAAGCAAAACAGAAGGTGACAAATAAATCAATACGTAATTAAATCACACACTTTAATAAAATGTAACACGTATATAATGTTGTACCGTGTAACCTACGCTTTAGATAGAATCTTTGCTTTACATCAACAATAGACGTTTAAAGCTTCATATTAGATACACCATATAGATGTTAACCAAGCCGACCGGTTCTATACAAATATCGAAAATACAGTTGTTCTACAACTGTCACAAAATGATGACTAACTTTTCAATAAGTGTGCGTGAATTTGTGCTTAACGGACATGACTTTAAAAAACTGTTTTGTAATTTGCTTCCATTTTGACCCTCTAATAGACCTATTAAGAAACGCGACGTCATTATCTACTATGTCATTGTAGCCATTAATTCCCGCAACATTTTACTCGTGGCTACGCCACTCGTTTTTTAAACTTAAATTCGTGCTTTAAGGCTCGTCCTATGAAACTTGTTTTTCAATATACCTACCTACTATTTACGCACATGGCTTTATAATATTTTATTATTAAAAAATAATTAATAAATAATAATATATGCATTGGAATTTGAACAAAAAATAACTAAATTATTTATCCATTTGATAATGAATATTAATATTGATAGTGCAATCGGAACACTTATTAATTAGCTGCGTACTAGGTGATATTACTGTTGCACTAATTTGTTGCTGTGATATCGTTGCCGAAGGTATGCTTTTAACATCATCGGTAGTAGATGCAGGCGCCGAGTTTAATATTTTATTTGCAATTTCAATCATGTTATTTAGACAATCTTCAACATACCCTTCCACTACGGCGGAAGACTTCCAAACTCCGTGTCTTTCAATGGTCAGCAAATCTCCACCAGCATTGACTAAAATAGTTGTAGAAGCAGTGGCCTGTGTAGTTTTTAGGGTTCTTTTTCTTCAGAAATGCGACAATAAGACTGGGTATTCCTCCAATTTTCTGATTTATACATCTGCCTTTTGCATACTTCACAGAAAAAGACAATTTCTTGTAGGTACTATGTAATGGTCGCAACCCTATATATTTTCTATATATTTCAATGCATCCTAATCTGAAACCGTAAATGCGCGATCCCTGTGAGTTTTGGTATCGACAACTTCGACAATTAATACGTGCCCCATGTCATCCACGTCATCTATTATCAATTTTGTTAGTTCTTGCCTGCGACAACTCCCAAAATCACAACTGTCTGCAAAAAAACAAACATAACATCAGTACAGTAGTTTTTGTTAAAAAAAGTGTTTACGTTGATCAACAAATAATTTTGATCGTCTGCTTCAGCTATACATTTTTCGATATCATCCTTTGTCAAAATAGCAGATTTTTTGCCAAGATTCATATTTTCTTTCACACTTAATGTGCTCTTCAACACTGAAAAAGTAGACCAAAGCGTAGATGGCTTTACTTGTCTCGATTTTGGTTCTAAGTACGCTAGCATGATACCTTCCGTAATTCCTTTTACTTTCTTATCAAAGCACCAGTCTTTAAATGTAGAATACTGTAACGTAATACATCGGTCGAGAAAATTCTATTGCGACGATGAGTGATAAAAAAATAACGTTAGCGAGCTAGGCAATTATGATCAGTCATTGAGACGTTCTTGATGAACAATGAAGAATATTTTAATGTGAGTAAAATAGACGAGCAGTAATAACGTGTGTTATAATAAATGGTTCCTAATAAATATTACCAAGATAAATAGTGATTAATTAAGTGCTTTTATTTATTAAGTTATCCAATTATTTTGTGGCGTTAAGCTGTTAACGTATAAAAGACACATTCGTTACACTGGTGTCAGATGTGGAGTAGATGGAAGAATTTTACAGTTTGTGAATGCCAGTTACACGCTCAAAAGCCGCTGAAATGGACTCGCAGTTGGGACTCGTGCACGGTATGAGCAATCAAATGGAAACCACGGAAACAAACATGCAAGGTCAAATGGAAGGCATGTGAAAGATGGCATGGAAAACGTACAATGTCGAATTGAAGACATCAGCGGTTTACGGGACGACCTAAAGGATTTAATTAAAGAAGTAGTTGGCTCCGTTCGTCAAGAAGTAATAGATATTCATCAAGAATTGGAAGTAACTAATCTAGATATAGAGGAAAAGAAAAACGGTACCGAGCGCCAACTTGAAGACTTACGAAACCAGCTAGCCAGACTATGTTTGGGAGGGCCGCTGCCGCAGCTTAAAGAAGGTACAGCACAATCTAAAGTTAAACCTCCAACATTTGATAGAAAAGTTCCCTGGCCAAACTACTCCCGCCAATCTGAAGCAGCCGCTGTCGCTAATTGTTGGAAAAATGAAGACAATTCATTCTCCCTGGTTGTTGCTTTACGTAGAGATGCTCTCAACGTCCTTCAAGCCATCCCTGACGAACAATAGCTGTTAACGTTACACCTTGAGGTGAAGCATGGTGATGCCCTCCTTCAACAAGTATACGTAACTCAACTAAAGAACCGTACTCAAAAGAGTGGAAAGACTCTCCAAGAGTTTTGAAGCTGACATGCCTCGGTTGATACGGTTAGCGTATCCTACAGCTCTGGATAACTTCATGGATCAGTTCTTAGTGGAGGCCTTCGTAATAGTCTTCGAGCTGGCGCTCTCTTCGTTTAACTCGCCCCAGAACTTTGGCTGATGCACTAGCCCACGCTTTAGAATTCTAATCTGCAATACAGACGCCAATGCCGCGTGCGCACCAACGATTGAGAAGTTTAAAAATTGACAATGATGGAGCAGAAGAAGATCTTAAGGATCGCGTCGTTAGAGTGGAACAGGTACTTCGGAAAAAAATACTCCGTTCTGGAATTGGAGTGGAAAAGGACGCATTAGAAACCGATGCTCCAAGCCACGACGTGACTGACAGCCATTGGAAAACTAAGCTGGGCCGATGAAGAGGGGCAAACATCGACCTGGACTAATAATGTCCCAGAAGTTGTGATCAGTGCTATAACTGTAAGATATCCGACGAGTGTTTTCATCGATGGTAGTGTTAATGGAAACACCGTCGCCCTGCTCATTGATACCGGAGCGACGGCGTCCACTGTCAAACCAAGTGTCGTACATACGGGTCAAGAAACAACACCACTGTAGTTCGCCTGTGATCGGATTCAGGTGGTTATATAAAAACGGATGGGCAAGCCACTGTAACAATCACGATTGGTGGCAAGACTTACAATCATCAAGTGTTGATAGCTGATATTACCGAAGATTTCATACTTGGTATGGACCTGTTAAACAAATTTGAATTGAAATTGCATCTACAAAATGGAATCGTGAGTGTTGGAGGTGATTAGTTTCCGATACACTCTAGAAAAACGGACCAAGTGTATTTTCATTTGATCGAAGACGTGACATTGGCCGGCCTTAGTGAAGAAGTAGTGTACGCGAGATTGGAAGGGGAACTTCAAGATGGCCGTGTACGACTCGTAGAGACAACCTCTCAGATGAAAGGGGACTGTGGTATACTTGTGGGACGACCCCAATTAGAGTGAAGAAGACAGTGCCTCTGAAGGTCATGAATGTGAATCAAGGACCGATGACTCTAAAGAAGAACACTGTGATTGGGCAATGCGTTCCCGTGTCCCACGTTGTTAAGTTCGCGAGTGACATTGAAGTGGTTTCCACTGAGAAGTGTCCCGGAAAAAAGTTAGAAGGGATGATTAGCTCGCGCCAAGGTCTCACCGATACTGAACTGGTTCGCGTAAGGGAGTTACAGAATCACGATGTGTTCGCCCTGGGGGACGACCAAAGAGGCCGAACGGATATGGTTCTTCACAAGATTAATGCCGGAAGTGCCCGACCGATTGGACAACATCCACGTCGTCTCCCATTATCTAAACGCGAGGAGGCGGGGACTATGGTCAACGATATGGAACGACAGGGGATTATCGAACCATCGAGTAGTCCGTGGGTGTCATCTGTAGTTCTTGTACAGAAAAAGAACTGATCTACAAGGTTTTGTGTCGATTATAGACAACTTAACAATGTGATACAGAAATACAGTTATCCTTTACCTAGTATTGACGACACTCTGGATACGCTAGTGGGTTCCAAATTGTTTTCGACATTGGGCCTGAAGAGTGGTTACTGACAGGTCGAATTGGAACCCAACGACCAAGAGAAGACAGCATTTACGATTGGCTCCGGGTTATGGCAATTTACCATCATGCCTTTTGGACTCTGCAACGCTTCGGCCACCTTTGAGAGATTGATGGAAGTCGGTCTACGAGGATTTTCTTGGAAAACTTGCCTGGTCTACTTAGACCACATTATCATAGTTGGCAAGTCTTTCGAAGAACACCGGAAGACGTTCTGCAAAGACTGAAGTCAATTTTAAATTGAGTCCAAAGAAGTGTAACATCTTACAGAAGAGAGTGAGGTCACATTGTGTCGAGTGAATGAGTCAGAGCCGATTCTGAGAAGATACGAGCGGTTCACGAATGGCCTATACCGAAGGACAAACATCAGCTTTTCAGCTTTTTCAGATTGTGCACTTACTACAGACGGTTCGTTCTTGGTTTTGCCAATATTGCAAAGCCATTAACAAAAATTAACCATCATAAAAAAAATCTGGCTAAATCGGTTACAGAATCCTTCAGGACGATTAGGACGTTGGGCAATTCGTCCCAATTACTGACTCTTGGTATCTGGCTATGAAGAATCCATTTATTTCCTCTCATAAAAGGTTTCCTTTGTGGTTCGTAAAGGATAATATCCTTTACAAACGGGCCAAGTCTACCTTCTTTGTCTGATGACCTTTTAGAGGACTGGAAGATGGTAGTTCCTAAGGAACAACGCTCCAGGATATTATCTGAATATCACTCATCTGCTACTACCGGACATTGCGGGGTAATTAAGATTGTGTCTAGAATCTCTTGCTATTACTACTGGCCGGACTTGAGTGCCAACGTATCTCGGTATATTCGAAAATCCCAAATTTGTTCTATAGATAAGGTTGAGCAAGCTGCTGCTCCATGCTTCTTTTCTCCAGCTCCGGTTCCTACACGTCCCTGGCAGGTACTTTGTGCTGATCTGGTAGGTACCCAGATCGTCGAAAGGTCAATCTTTTATTATTATTGGAGCAGACTACCTTACCAAATTTCCATGCTTCTTTCCTCCACGTACGACCACGACCACTGCTATCTTCCTCGAAGAACAAATCTTTTTAGTCTTCGGTACTGTATAGTACATTATCACTGATAACAGAGTACAATTTCAAATCAAAAATTTTGCTACGCTATGTTCTAAGTATTGTTCTACCATTCTTTATACGCCCAAGTATCGCCCTAGATCTAATCCCGCGCAACGGATATACCGTGTTCTCAAAACTATGCTGGCTTCTTACGTTGAGTCTAACCAACGTACTTGGGATGTAAACTTACCGAAAATATGATGTGCCATTCGAACTGCTAAACACGATGCTACGGGTATTTTCCGTATTTCACTTTTTGTGGACATGAACGTATATTATATGGCGATCTTTTTGCTGATTCTGCTAATCCTACCCCTCCTCTTCTAGATCCTAACCGTGAAAAACCTCCTACGCATACTGTTGAAGCCATAAATAAATGAAAAAAAACGACGTATGCACTTCATTACTCATTCAATAGTTATAATACTTTAGGCTTTAGACTTTCGCTTAAAATTTATCTTCAACAATGGATTTATTGAATCCTGATTGACGTTCGAAGCTAAGCAAAAATTGCTCACAAAAGCACATTTATGCAAAAGGTCTACTAATTTAGGATGTACTCTTCCACGAATTTGTATAGCTTGTACAATGTTCATTTAGAATTAAGACCAACCATTATTTATTGGCAGTTCTATTCGTAAGCTGAATAAGATCAGACGTGAAATTGTGTTAAGCATCAAGATATGTATTTTAATAATCATTATAAGTGTTGAACCATAAATAGCTTATTCACGTGTTTTACCTTATCCAATCGTTATATTACAGTCCATAAAAATTATATCAATCAAAATGAAATATAGGCACCACATACTACCAAATTTTATAACTTACTTCGCTCAGACATTCTCAAACGGAGGAAAAATTCTGCTTTGCGTATGCAGAACTGTTACAACTTTCGTCGCACACATGTACGCAATAAAGTCGAAGATTCTGTTTGGAAAAGGAATTTTGTATTATCTGATGCGAACCGGCACTTTAATGCCAAATTAGCTCCGAAGTTCGTGGGTCCGTTTCTTATAAAAAGAGTTGTGTTTCCGATTCTGCGGGTAATCTGTCTGAAATGTATTACACTAAAGATTTGAAACCAAATATTGTCTCTTCCGATTCTTCTGTTTCTGATAGCAAACCTGCTACAAACCTTTTAAATATTGGTAACACCCGAAAACGTGGTTCTCTTCTGGGCGTACCTTGACGTAGGAAACGCCACAAACACTAATTTTCTTTGTCTTCCCTTTTTGGGCGGTTTGGTTGGGCATTGAAGGGAAGGAACTACGGAGACCTCGCCTTGCTCGTTTGTTAGGTTAACCTATAGGGGTTTCGCATTTATATGTTTATTTTGGATTTCGGTTTGTCTGCCACGTTAGATCATTCGAGGGTTGGGATACGGGACGGGGTTAGGCTTCATGGTTTTATTGTCCAGAGTTTATACTCGAACTTCTTTCTTTATTTTATTTTTCCTTTTGTTTCCTCTGCCGAGGTCTCAATTTTACTGGAGGGGAGATGTTACACTTCGTTTTAACTATTAAATGCCATCGTACATATTTTTGATTTTGTTCCTTACTTTCAGTATACTTGTTCCACAATTTTGTGTCACCATTTATATTTTGAAGTTCTAGAAAAGTTATTTCTCCAACGGGATTTCTGAAATTGAAACCCTTAATTTTATGATGTCAAATTCAATTGGATTTCCGTATCGTTTGAGGTAAGAGGTGGTTCTCGTGAATTAAAGACACCTTTGAATTTCCTAGTTTTGTAACAGCATCGCTTAAAGTTTCTCTATGTTAATATTGTTAAGAGCTACATTGTAAAGAGCTCAAGTCGCACAATCAGTAAGTGCGTTGCAACTGAATTACTATTAATGATTAAAGAATTATTGTTATGCACGATATAATTGCTCTGCATTCACAATTGGTTTGTGTTCTAACTTTTAGAGTTTACTTAATTTTTTTTTATCGTAAGATGTAAATCATAACCTTTTGTGAGGTAACAGAGTGATCACTGTCTTTCCAAAAAAATGTGTCGGGTTGCTTAAAAAAAAATAGAATACGTTTGTTGTCAAGAAATCAGCGCAACTACATGTAGATTTTGTGATAGTTCGTATAAATAAGGTGTGCGGCCTACCATGATGTAATAAACCTGGAATTTTATTGATTTTAGTTTTTATTCAAGTTACTATCAGAAGTTTATTATTTAGATAACAACTTAGCTACAAGCCATATTTACGTTAACTTTATTCACTTTTAAACTGGGTGTTGAAATTTGACTTAATTTTTCCGTTATGTTGAGGATCATCAATCTCCTACTTATTTTTTCTTTTTAATTTGGTAAATATAACTATTTAGTTTACCTTCATTGTGTTTTATTGACTATTGTGTGTTCTAGTTGTTACTACACCTATATATTTGAATGTGTTCTCTCTTACAGCTTCACCTCCCTTTTCGTAGTTTAGAAGTCCTATCTCAACACCAATTAGCTGAGCTAGACATCCTATCTCTTATTCTACTTGTAGCGTATTTCCGGTTAGTTCCAAAAATCATTTTGCAGACGTTACACACTCACTAGCATTCCTAGAACGAATATACTACATAATTATAAATCTGGCATTGCAAGTGACAGGTTTAGCTTTGATGTAGAGAAAGTGAGTGTATGAGTGTATGAGTGTATGAATGTATCAGTGTATGAGTGTATGAGTGTATGAGTCTATGAGTGTATGAGTGTAAGAGTGTATGAGTGTAGTGAGTGTATGAGTGTGGGAGTGTATGAGTGTGAGTGGAGTGTATGAGTGTATGAGTGTATGGAGTGTATGAGTGTTGAGTGTGAGATGGGAGTGTGATGAGTGTGAGTGTGAGTGTATGAGTGTAGAGGAGTGTATGAGTGTTGAGTGTGGTATGAGTGTAGTTGAGTGTATGAGTAGTGAGTGTATGAGTGTAGAGTGTGAGTGTAGTGAGTGTATGAGTGTATGAGTGTTGAGTGTAGAGTGTATGAGTGTATGAGTGTATGAGTGTAGTGGAGTGTATGAGTGTGGAGTGTAGTATGAGTGTATGAGTGTATGAGTGTATGAGTGTAGAGTGTATGAGTGATGAGTGTAGAGTGTAGAGTGTATGAGTGTACGAGTGTAGAGTGTACGAGTGTAGAGTGTATGAGTGTATGAGTGTATGAGTGTATGAGTGTGAGTGTATGAGGTATAGGTAGAGGTGGTATGAGTGTATGAGTGATGAGTGTAGAGTGTATGAGTGTATGATGTGTGAGGTGTAGAGTGAGAGTGTATGAGTGTATGAGTGTATGAGTGTATGAGTGTATAAGGTATGAGGTATGAGTGTATGAGCGTAGAGGTGAGGGTATCGAGGTGAGTATGAGTGTAGAGTGGTGTATGTAGTGTACGAGTGTATTGAGTGTAGAGTGCAGGAGTGTAGTGAGGTGTATGAGTGTGAGTGTATGAGTGTATAAGCGTATGAGTCGTATGAGCGTACGAGCGTACTGAGCGTACGAGGGTACGAGTGTACGAGTGTAGAGTGTATTAGTGTAGAGTGTATGTAGTGTACGAGTGTAGTGAGTGTAGAGTGTAGAGTGTATGAGTGTATGAGTGTGAGTGTGAGTGGTATGAGTGTATTGAGTGAGTGTGAGTGTATGAGTGTATGAGTGTGAGTGTGAGTGTATGAGTGTATGAGGTGATGAGGTGTGAGGAGAGTGTAGAGTGTAGAGTGTTAGTGGTGAGAGTGTGAGTGTAGAGTAGAGTATGAGTGTATGAGTGTATGAGTGTATGAGTGTATGAGTGTGAGTGTGTATGAGTGTGAGTGTATGGAGTGTATGAGTGTGTTGAGTGTTGAGTGTGAGTGTGTGAGTGTATGAGTGTATGAGTGTATGAGTGTATGAGTGTATGAGGTATGAGTGTATGAGGTATGAGCGTACGAGCGTACGAGCGTGAGGACGAGTGTATCGAGTGTACGAGTGTATTAGTGTAGAGTGTATTAGTGTATGAGTGCATGAGTGTATGAGTGTAGAGTGTAGTTGAGTGTATGAGTGTCATGAGTGTATGAGTGTATGAGTGTGAGTGTGAGTGTATGAGTGTATGAGTGTGAGTGTAGGTGTAGTGTAGTGTATGAGGTGTGAGTGAGTGTAGAGTGTATGAGTGTATGAGTGTGATGTGAGTGTATGAGTGTATGAGTGTGGATATGAGGTCGAGTATGAGTGTATGAGCGTACGAGCGTATGAGCGTACGAGTGTACGAGTGTACGAGTGTATGAGTGTATAGAGTGTAGAGTGTAGAGTGTTAGTGTGAGTGTATGAGTGTATGAGTGTATGGAGTGTATGAGTGTATGAGTGTATGAGTGTATGAGTGTAGCTGAGTGTAGAGTGTATGAGTGATGAGTGTACGAGTGTAAGTGTAAGTGTAGAGTGTAGAGTGTAGAGTGTAGTTGAGTGTAATTGAGTGTATGAGTGTATGAGTGTATGAGTGTAGAGTGTATGAGTGTAGGAGTGTATGAGTGTAGAGTGTGAGTGTAGTGAGTGTGATGAGTGTATGAGTGTAGGAGTGTATGAGTGTATGAGTGTATGAGTGTGAGTGTAAGAGTGTATGAGTGTAGAGTGTTGAGTGTAGAGTGTATGAGTGATGAGTGTATGAGTGTATGAGTGTAGAGTGTATGTAGTGATAACGTTTGAGTGTCAATGAGTGTATGAGTGTAGAGTGTATGAGTGTATAAGTATGAGCGTATGATTGCCAGCGTACGATGCGTACGAGTGAACGAGTGTATAGTGTATTAGTGTACGAGTGTATTAGTGTAGAGTGAGAGTGTAAGAGTGTATGAGTGTATGAGTGTATGAGTGTATGAGGTATGAGTGATGAGGTAGAGTGTGAGTGTATGAGTGTATGATGTGATGTAGATGTGAGTGTTGAGTGTATGAGTGTATGAGTGTAAGAGTGTATGAGTGTATGAGGTAGTGTATGAGTGTAGAGTGTAGAGTGTATGAGTGTTGAGTGTTGAGTTGTATGAGTGTATGAGTGTATGAGTAGTGATGAGTGTATGAGTGTAGAGTGTATGAGTGTATGAGTGTTGAGGTAGAGTGTAAGGAACGAGTGTATGAGTGTAGAGTGTATAGTGATGAGTGTATAGTGTATGATGTGAGTGTATAGTGTGAGATGTGTATGAGTTGTGTGAGTGAGAGTGTATGAGTGATGAGTTGAGTGTAGAGTGTATGAGTGTATGAGTGTATGAGTGTTGAGTGTTGAGTGTATGAGTGTGAGGTGAGTGAGGTGTATGAGTGTATGAGTGTATGAGTGTGATTGAGTGTATGTGTATGAGTGTGATTGAGTGTATGAGTGTATGAGTGTATGAGTGTATGAGTGTATGACGTGTATGAGTTGTATGAGTGTATGAGTGTATGAGTGTTGATGTATGAGTGTATGGTGTAGTAGAGTGTGAGTTGAGTGTATGAGTGTAAGTTATGAGTGTATGAGTGTATGAAGTGTATGAGTGATAGTGTTGAGTGTAGAGTGTATGAGTGTATGAGTGTATGGGTTGAGTGTATGAGTGTATGAGTGTATGAGTGTAGTGTGAGTGATAGTGTATAGTGTAGAGTGTATGAGTGTAGTAGAGTGTATGAGTGTATGAGTGTGAGTGTAGTGAGTGTAGAGTGTATGAGTGTAGAGTGTTGAGGTAGAGGTAGAGTGTAGAGTGTGAGTGTGGTGTAGAGTGTAGAGTGCTGAGTGATAGGTGTACGAGTGTACGAGTGTAGAGTGTAGAGTGTCGAGTGTACGAGTGTACGAGTGTACGAGTGTGAGTCAGTGTGAGTGTAGAGTGTAGAGTGAGTGTACGAGTGTATGAGTGTAATGAGTGTATGAGTGTAGAGTGTATGAGGTAGGTAGAGTGTAGGTGAGTAGGAGAGTGTGATGAGTGTAGAGTGTAGTGTAGAGTGTATGAGTGTATGAGTGTATGAGTGTATGAGTGTGAGTTAGTGTATGAGTGTGAGGATGAGTGTATGAGTGTTGGTGTATGAGTGATGAGTGTAGAGTGATGAGTGTATGAGTGTATGAGTGTATGAGTGTGATGAGTGTATGAGTGTATGAGTGTGATAAGGTGTTGAGTGTATGAGTGTATGAGTGTATGAGTGTATGAGTGTATAGTGTAGTGTATGAGGTATGAGTGTATGAGGTAGGTGTATGAGGTAGAGTGTAGAGTGTATAGTGTATAGTGTACGAGTGTATGTAGTGTATGAGTGTATGAGTGTATGAGTGTATGTGAGTGTATGAGTGTATGAGTGTATGAGTGTATGAGTGTATGAGTGTATGAGTGTATGAGTGTGAGTGTAGAGTGTATGAGTGTTGAGTGTATGAGTGTAGAGTGTACGAGTGTATGAGTGTAGAGTGTATGAGTGTACGAGTGTATGAGTGTAGAGTGTAGTGAGTGTAGATGTGAGTGTATGAGTGTATGAGTGTAGAGGTAGTGAGTGTGAGTGTGAGTGTATGAGTGTAGAGTGTATAGTGTAGAGTGTATGAGTGTAGTGAGAGTGTAGAGTGTAGAGTGTACGAGTGTAGAGCGTGAGCGTACGAGCGTACGAGTGTACGAGTGTACGAGTGTAGAGTGTACGAGTGTATGTAGTGTATGAGTGCGATGTAGTGTATTGAGTGTAGAGGTAGGGTTATGAGTGTATGAGTGCATGAGTGATGAGTGTATGAGTGATGAGTGTGAGTGTAAGGTGTGAGTGTGAGTGTAGGTGTGAGTGTTGAGTGTGAGTGTGTGAAGTGTGATGTGAGTGTTGAGTGTATGGTGTGAGTGTGAGGTGTGAGTGTTGAGTGTGAGTGTTGAGTGTGTGAGTGTTGAGTGTATGAGTTTGAGTGTGAGTGTGAGTGTGAGTGTGAGTGTGGTGTGAGTGTATTGAGTGTTGAGTGTTGAGTGTATGTTAGTGTATGAAGTGTAGGAGTGTATTGAGTGTAGATGTGTTTAGTGTTCCAACGGATAGAGTGTATGAGTGTATGAGTGTGTGACTTTATAGTATGAGGATGTATGAGTGTACGAGTGTACGAGTTGTGAGTGTACGAGTGTATGAGTGTATGTAGTGTAGAGTTTTTTGTGTATGGGTATGAGTGTAAATTAAGAGTGTAAGAGTGTAATGAGTGTAAATATTGAGTGTATGAGATTTGTATGTATTTGGTGTTGAGTGTATGATGTTAATGCTGTATGAGTGTGATGAGTTGTAGAGTTGTACAAATTTCGAGCGTTGAGCGTACGATGCGTCGAGTGTACGGTGTAGAGTGTACGAGTGTATCATTGAGTGCCCAGTGTTGAAGTGTATGTAGTGTACGAGTGTTGCAACATTCGGAGCTATGAGCGTCGAGTGTGAGTGTACGAGTGTAAACGAGTGTAGCAGAGCGTATAGTGTATGAGTGATGAGTGTATTGAGTGTAAGAGGTAGAGTGTGAGTGTAAGAGTGTCAGAGTGTAGAGTGTAGAGTGATCGAGTGTGAGTGTACGACCGTGTCGAGTGTACGAGTGTTCGAGTACAGTATAGTGTATAGTGTAATTAGTGTATGAAAGAATGTGAGTGTATGAGTGATGAGTGATGAGTTTATGAGTGTGAGTGCATGATGAAACTTGTAGAGCTTAAATGCGTGCACGAGCGAATAAACGAGCTGTACGTTAAGTGTATATAGTGACGAGTGTATAGTGTATGAGTGATGAGTGTATGAAGTGTAAATGAAGTGTATGAGTGTATGAGTGATGAGTTGACGGTGTATGAGTGTTGAGTGTGACGTGAGTGTGATGTAGTGAGTGTATCGAGTGTATGAGAGTAGTAGTGTGATGAGTGTATGAGTGTATGAGTGTTGAGTGTGAGTGTATGGTGTTGAGTGTAATGAGTGTAATAGTGTGATTGATGGATGAAGTTTGAGTGTTGAGTGTTGAGTGTATGAGTGATGAGTGTATGAGTGTATGAGTGTGAAGTGTATGAGTGTATGAGTGTATGAGTGTACAGTGTATGAGATGTACGAGTGTAGAGTTAGAGCTGTATGAGCTGTAGAGTGTATATGTAGTGTAGAGTGTAGAGTGTACTGAGTGTGAGTGTAGAGTGTATGAGTGTTGAGTGTATGAGTGTATGAGTGGACTGTAGACTGTACGAGTGTACGAGGTACGAGCGTGTACGAGTGTACGTGTGTACGAGTGTACGAGTGTACGAGTGTACGAGTGTACGAGTGTACGAGTGTAGGAGTGTATGAGTGTAGAGTGTAGAGTGTATCGAGTGTAGGAGTGTACGAGTGTAGAGTGAGTGTATGAGTGTAGAGTGTATGAGTGTAAGGAGTGTAGAGTGTTGAGTGTATGAGTGTATGAGTGTAGAGTGTAGAGTGTATGAGTGTATGAGTGTATGAGTGTACTGAGTGCATGAGTGCACTGAGTGTATGAGTGCATGAGTGTATGAGTGTATAGGTGAGTGTATGAGTGTTGGGTGTGAGTGTTTGAGTGATAGGTGTGATGTTGAATGTAGAGTGTTGAGTGTATATGTGTGTGAGCGTATGAGCGTGTGAGTGTGTGTGAGTGTGTGAGTGTGTGAGTGTGTGAGTGTTTGAGTGTGTGAGTGTGAGTGTGTGATGGTGTGTGTGTGTGAGTGTTTGAGTGTGTGAGTGTGTGAGTGTGTTTATTAATCTCTGTAAACGTTGTAATTTTATTTGATTAATTTTCTTTTTTAGTGCTTCTTCCCAAACCGGAATAGCATAGGTAAGCAATGGTAAGATGGCACCTTTATAAATAATAGAGAGCACTTTATGATTTAGACCCCAGCTACACTTCGCCGATCTTGATAACATGTGTATAATTTTTAAAGATTTTTCTGTTATATGCGTAACATGAAGATTAAAATTAAACTTACAATCTAAATAAATTCCTAAATACTTGAAATGAGGAACATTTTCTAGTAATTTGTTGTTCATATATACTTTAATTCCTTTCTTACGGGATAGCTTTTTATTTGTCACAAACATCACTTTCGATTTACATTCATTAAAACAAAGTTTATTCATTTGAGCCCATTTAGAAATTTTATCTATTTCTATGTTCGCAAAAATTTCGGCAGCAATGGCAGTTGTTCCTTTAACCAGTACTAAAACATCATCAGCAAAAGCTATAACTTTAGTACATCGGGAATATTTTAAGTTAAGGAGAGAGTTGTACTGAATATTCCAATATAAAGGACTACAACATGATCCTTGAGGACAACCCTTGTTCATTACTTTTTCAGTACATTCATAATTAACTTGTAATTTAGCCGTTCGATTGCAAAAGAAATCTTGGCTTAAGAGATATAAGTTTTTTGGACAATTAAAATCTTTCAGAGCATTTAAAATTGCTGGCCACCAGGCCGAATCAAAAGCGCCTTTTACGTCTAAGCTTATAATAATAACATCATATTTATATTTTAAACAATCTAAAACAAACTTTTTAACTTCCATTATGGCATCCAAAGTACCGGTTTGAGGTTTGAAACCAAATTGATTAGGATTCATCAAATTATTGGAATAAAGATAATGTGATATTCTATTTACAAGAAGTTTTTCCAGTATTTTTCCTCCAATATTCACTAAACTTATTGGTCGAAACTTGGATGGATCCGAACAGTTTTCTTTACCCGGTTTAATTATAGGAATAATTAATGATTTTTTCCAAATTTTTGGAAAAATTCCTTTTTTTAAAAACTCGTTATATAAGGTAGTAATAAATAAAGGAAACTGCAAAAATAATCTTAACCAAATCTCACTACTTATCCCATCTTCCCCGGGAGTTTTCTTTTTATCAATTTTCTTAATAACCCCAATAATCTCTTGTGTAGTAAAAGGTGGGTCGTTTACACTAGTGATACTTTCTTTTAATCTTTCTCTCATAAGAATGTGAGTGTTGTCATCTGTTTCATGTTTATCTTCCTGAACAAACTGATCAATAAGGAAATTCAATGTTTCTGTCAAATTATGTGTATACGTTCCATCTTCTTTTAACAGTGTAGTTAGAGAAGTTTTTTTACACAATTTTCCTACAGCTATTTTATACACAGCATTCCAAGGGTTGGATTCAGAAGTCAAGTTGCAAAATTTTTTCCAAGAATCGACCTTTTCCTTAGAAATTTGGGTCATATATGTGTGTGTGTGTGTGTGTGTGTGTGTGTGTGTGTGTGTGTGTGTGTGTGTGTGTGTGTGTGTGTGTGTGTGTGTGTGTGTGTGTGTGTGTGTGTGTGTGTGTGTGTGTGTGAGTGTGTGATGTGTGTGAGTGTGTGAGTGTTTGAGTGTGTGAGTGTGTGAGTGTGTGAGTGTGTGAGTGTGTGAGTGTGTGAGTGTGTGATGTGTGAGTGTGTGAGTGTGAGTGTGTGTTGTGTGTGAGTGAGTGTGTGTGTGTGTGTATGTGAGTGTGTGAGTGTGTGAGTGTGTGAGTGTATGGTGTGGTGTGTGTGTGTGTGTGTGAGTTGTGAGTGTGTGAGTGTGTGAGTGTGTGTGTGTGTGTGTGTGTGTGTGTGTGTGTGTGTGTGAGTGTGTGAGTGTTTGAGTGTGTGAGTGTGGTGTGGTGTGTGAGTGTGTGAGTGTGTGAGTGTGTGAGTGTGTGAGTGTGTGAGTGTGAGAATGTGTGTTGTAGTCTGAGTGTGAGTGTGTGTGTGTGTGTGTGTGTGTGTGTGTGTGTGTGTGTGTGAGTGTGTGTGTGAGTGTGTGAGTGTGTGTAGTGTGTGTGTGTGTGTGTGAGTGTGTGATGTGTGAGTGTGATGTGTGTGTGTGTGTGTGTTGTGTGTGTGTGTGTGAGGTGTGTGGTGTGTGTTTGTGTGTGTGTGTGTGTGTGGTGTGTGTGTGTGTGTGTGTGTGTGTGTGTGTAGTGTGTGATGTGTGTGAGTGTGTGAGTGTGTGTAGTGTAGTGTGGTGTGTGTGAGTGTGTGTGTGTGTGTGTGTGTGTGTGTGTGTGTGTGTGTGTGTGTGTGTGTGTGTGTGTGTGTGTGAGTGTGTGTGTGTGTGATGGTGTGTGTGGTGTGTGTGTGTGAGTGTGTGTGTGGTGTGATGTGTGGTGTGTGATGTGTGTGTGTGGTGTGGTGTGTGTGTGTGTGATGTGTGTGAGTGTGTGAGTGTGGTGTGTGTGGTGTGGTGTGAGTGTGTGAGTGTGAGTGTGTGAGTGTGTGAGTGTGTGAGTGTGTGAGTGTGTGGTGTGTGATGTGTGAGTGAGTGTGTGGTGTGTGAGTGTGTGGTTGTGAGTGTGTGGTGTGATGTGTGGTGTGTGAGTGTGTGAGTGGTGTGAGTGTGATGTGTGTGAATGTGTGAGTGATGAGTGAGTGTGAGTGTGAGTGTGTGGTGCGTGTGGTGTGTGTGTGGTGTGTGTGTGTGAGTGTGTAGTGGTGTGTGTGAATGTGAGTATGATGTGAGTGTGGTGTGTGTGTGTGGTGGTGTGTGTGTGTGTGTGTGTGTGGTGTGTGTGTGTGTGTGTGTGTGTGTGCTTGTGTCTGGTGTGTGTGTGTGTGTGTGGTGGTGCGGTGTGGTGGTGTGTGTAGGTGACTGTGCGTGTGTGTGTGTGCGCCAGTGGATAAGATAGAAAATACGTTACGGATCTAATGAAACTAAATACTTATTATTACTATGGAAATTGTTCGGTTCTGTCAAATTTTGGATAGAATCCTTACAAGCATAAATGTACTTCATAGAAGGCGCTGAATAATATTTTGTGGACATCTTGCTACTTAAGTTTAGTTAAATAAGTGTAACTAATTTCACAGATAGTTTAGTATGTTTCGTTGATGAAACTTTATCATAAGGTAATAAATAAACGTTAAAAATAAAATCCATAAAATACTTTGAATGAATATATTGAAAACTGAATTTCATAATCCATGCGTCAAATCTGGCACGTAATTACATAAATAATTAATTCATTCATTTTCACCAAAGTACCTGGGATTTTGGGTATTTGAATATTAATTAACTTATTATCTAAAAACGGTGTTCATTGCAGTGAACATGATAAACACTTTTTTAAGAGTTCTATGTTAGATAAGTTTTTCTTATAAAAACTTTTTGTAAGAAACTAAATAAGCCTTAAAAATTAGTTTAAAATCTTCTGTGTGTGGTGATATATATAACGGAAACGAAAATTAACCTTTAATATTCCCTTGGTCTTCATATTTGACAAAACAAATGATTATTTGATTAATATAAATTTAAATGGAATTAAGTATATTATATTAAATAGTATATATTATATTATATACAAAGAGATAAGATGGTTAATAAATTTTATCGTCAGGTTTGGAGTATATCATAATAACTTTTGTTTCACAATAAAAACATTTCCACAGGTGTATATTTATAATGTCAAAACGATATGTGTTTTGTACATTTATTATAAGCGAAAATATGAATGCGTTAAAAATAGCCTTATTGGGTGTGGTTAAATCTTGCCCCTACATAGCCTTGCTAATTTAACGCGACACAGACAAAAGAAGTTATGTGCTGGTCACATCATATTTCTTTGCTATAACTCCTAATTAAGAATTGTGATTGATATCAGTAGAACGCTCGAACATAGCATAAAGTAGAGCGACACTGGTTTTTTCAAATACCGAAGCTAACATAATGCGTGCCAAATTGCTGTATACATGAGGCAGCTATAGAATAATTTGTATTGTTTCTAATTTTAACCTGCTGAACCTTGTTAGAACGTTTTATTGCTTAGTTCCGATTTCATATTTATCTATATCAATTTTGATGTCTATATTATAATTGATAAATTATTAAAAAACGTTAAAAAGATAACTTCATACTGTGTAGGTGTGACACTAAACTTAAACGCTATCATATCCTCGTACAACTGATTATACACTGTTTTCATGTAGGAAGTAGGATATTCGATATTGTATCGACTGATAAACTGAGCAGAAAGCCAAATATAGTACTGTTATGTGTTGTCTTTGCAGATGTGTTAATTTTGTAGTAGATATCTATCCTTCCAAGGTACGACTGGTGTGTTATTAAACAAAAGTTGTGTTAAACAGGGACAACTTGCATGCACACAATTATACGTACCCTGCAGTACCTTTGATTTTTTGGACTTTTAGTCTTTTACTTATATTCCTACTTCCTTACATTGGTTATTAGGATTCGATGGTATTAATTCATATCAAAGAAAGTAATATTTATGTTTTAATAACACTATCGTATTTAATTAAGTTACTCAGTTTGAAATCCTTTCTTGTCGAAATTTATATCTTATCGGAAACACAATTTTATCATAATCAGAGGAAAAATCTTATATAATCTTATATGGGATTAAAAATGTAATTAAATGTAGATAATTCACTTTTCACCCAAAATGTGACATAAGTCCGAAATGCGTGATACTAAACCTTTACTACCATTCAGGTAAGTCTACAAGTAATTCTAACTTTAGCATTAGACATCATTATCTTGAAAGTTTGTGACTTTGTGTATTTGCTTACCAGTACCCACTGAACAATGTAGGTTGCTGTTTTATATCGTCCAAACTCCTAATCTAAAGGATTTAATATTATAATCTGCAAGAACTTTTAATATTGTTACAGTTAATTGTACTATGAAAAAAGGCAAACTTTATTTGGAAACCAATGTTAAAGATAATTATAAAATTATTATAATAAGTGATTTTGGATACAGGGCTTCGGTAAACTGCATGAACTTTTTTCAAATAACATACCAGTGGCGGAGAGAGCAACCGGGCGAAGGGCCGGTCCCTTTAATACGGCGCACGGCCGACGGACCGACCGACGCGGCAGAAAGTAGCCCCAGAGCCCTGAGAGCTGCATGAAACAGTAAAAACTGCGTACCCATAGAGAAAATAACATATCAGCATAAACAATTTGTGGAACTTATATAATCGTTTGGATAACAATTCAATTTTGTTTTAAAGGGAGTATTAATCAAATTATTATACATTGTCATAAGAACTAAATATTAACATTACATAATTCAATTCTTTGTATTGTAGGTATGTGTATATAATGTAATCATTTAGTAATAATACAGCTGAGATATTATGTTACTGAAGTACTAAAAATATTAGTGGAAACAGCAATTGTGGCAGATACTGAGAAATTCATTCGGTACCTATTCTTTGTACTGTAACGACAACTTATATAGTTGCCGTTCTTTAAATTTAAATGAGTTTAGTTTGAGTTCTTTATCTGTTTACAACGATTGCTAGCGGATGCTGTTTGCTTTTGTGTTCAGTTCCATTGTTTTTTGAACTGTGATTTGATTTGTAATTCTACACGTCTTGTTGTGTTTAGTGTAATGTTTTATATACTTTAAACGTTATTACCCATGTGTATTTTTTAAATTGTAGTTATCCCTGTATTTCTTTAGCAATTGGTAAGTTAAACATTTTTTGCGAAAAAGAATTAAAGAAGATTTTGTTTAGTAAATTCCATTTGCAAAAGATGAGTAAGCGCAAAGAGAGTGGCGAGAGTACCCAAATGGGTGGAGCGTAAAAACTTCGCATTAAAACACAAAAAGATCGTGACACTGCTCCAAAAAGTTGTTATAACATCCAAGACTTATTTGGAATGCAAGAGGAACGAAAATTGGAAAAATCAAAATGTTTGTTACAAGCGAATGAAGCTGAGTTAATGGAGAAAACACCAGTACTGCTGAATCAACCACTGCATCTACACAAATAGGATCTACAGAAACAGCAATGGCAGCAGTAGAATCAAGATCATTCCCTTCATCCTGCACTATAACATGCATTCCAGATGAAGTAGTCGATCAAACAATAGTCATTGTCGATTTAGACATGTTTATCAGACCGTTGTATGACAATAGTAATTCCTTTTTTGAATATCATCCCATACAACCGACACAAATAAATGGAATCAGGCATGCCAGAAAGCTATTTTTGAAAAGTGATGGCATAATCAGGAAGTGGCTAAGTTATTGTGTTGAAAGACATGCTCTCTTTTGTACTATTTGTCTGGCTCATGGAAAAACCAATAATTCTACGTTTTCGTCACCGTCGGGATATCCCATTGGCGACATCAAACACATTTACGATAGAATCAAGGAGCATGAATTAACTACATCTCACAACGAGTGTGTTCGCGCTCATTTGCTATTCGACAAAAAGAAAAATGTGGATTCGCTCTTGTTAGGTAAGGAGAGAACAATACATAACGAGCAAATTTCAAAGAACCGTCATATTGTGTCCATCATTATCGACGTAATAAAGTAAATTGGAAAGCGTGGTTTAAGCTACAGAGGCAAGCGGTATGACAGTGCAAAGTTCCTATTAGATACAGATCTGGACCGCGGCAACTTTTTAGAGATTTTGTTACTAGTTTCGAAGTATGATGAAAATTTACGTTCATACATTAATGACATGTGTATAATGGGAAAACAATCAAAACTTCCTAGTCTAACGATATTGTCTAAGCCGACAGTTATACCATAATCGACATAATTGGAAAGACTATAAAAGAAGGAATTGCTACAGAAATTAAGGAAACAAAGATGTTCGATATACAAATTGATACCACTCAAGATGTAGCCGTCTGTGATCAACTGTCTTTAATTATTCGGTACATTACACCTTCCCAAAATTGGACTATTTTCTATAATGAGGTACAGGTCTACTACAGGAGCAGAAATTTTAGATGTGGTTTGTGGTGCACTAAATGACTATGGGATTGACTTACAGAACCTAATCGTTAATTCGACAGATGGCGCTGCAAATATGCAAGGCGCATATAACGGATTCACATCTCATTTGTCAAACCTAATTCCAGAGCAAATACACGTATGGATACTTGGGAAGAACTAACTAACGAGATTAATGAATTCAGATGACTAAACGCAATTGAAAGTACAAGATGGTGGAGTAAAGATGCTGCCTTGGGAAAAACGTTTGGTTCTTTCAATGATCCCTCAAAGTCATTATTCCCAACGATTGTCATTGCTCTATCTAAGATTAAAGACAACACATCTAATGGCGACGCCAGACTGAAAACGACGTCCTATATAACAACGTTATTGTCATATAAAACAATATTAACTGCTCAAATATTTCTAAGAATATTTTAATATACAATGCCTCTTACAAAGTACCTGCAAACCAAGGGCTCGGATATACTAAAAGCTCATAAAATGATGGAGAAGACTTGTGATACACTGGGCGATATCTCTCGCGACTACAAAGCTATAGAGGCTGCTGCTATAAATTTTCTTTTACATATAAACAAGCAATTTGAAAAACAGAATTACGATTTTGTTCTGGATACTTCTCTACCCGTACTATGACAGACAAAAAGAAAATTGATGCCAGGGGAAACTACAACTGACGAGTGCTTAATAGATGCAAATGAAAAATTTAAAGTTGAAGTACACAATCGGGTCTTTGATATATTGACAGATAACATGAATGGAGATTTCAAAAAAATAGCGTAACTGCTGCTGAAATCGCATGGTTCCATCCTAACAACTTTGACCAACTCCCTGCTTTCCCCGATTTAGCATTTGAGTCCATGAGCAAACGAGTTATCAAATTTAACCGAGATGCCACAGCACCAAGAATTCGTGAAGAACTAATAGATTTTGCTTCAAAATATAATTCACTAAAGCGAACAATTCAGGAGAGTTATCTAAATGAATTCGGAATTAAATAGTGAAAATCTTGACGAAGAGGAAGGACAGGGTTGTTTTGTATTTACTAAGACATGCAGAGATTGCCTAGTCTGTGGCTATCTAATTTAATATAACCTATATTCCGAAGCATATAGCGTTATCTTCACTTGTTACAAGTATTGCTTAACACTACCAATAACACAAGTTTCATGCGAGTGCAGTTTCTCAAAACTGAAACATATCAAGAATAGGTTGAGATCAACGCTTGATGAAGACAAATTAGAGGCATTCACGCTGATGAATATGGACTTCAAATATTGTATCAATATAGATAATAATACAATTATAGCAAAACTTTCAAATCACAGTGTAATCTACGAAAAGGTTTTAAATTATGTTTAGTTTCTTTTTCTAGTTATTTATTTTTACCAAAGCCTCGGGCCGGCCTAAGTAATAATGCCCAGGCCGATTATCTAGTTCTGTCCGCCGCTGTAACATACCCACTCAAAATCTGCACCTCCCATTTTAACTTCTATCGGATGATTCCTACTGGGTCAAAGATGAAGGTCAACAAAATATTAAAAGCACAGGTACCATTCACAAGCAGTTTTCGTGGAGATTTCAAATGTATACTTGAACTTGAATTTTGACATGTTTCTCAAAAATCGGTGTTAAAGGTCAATGTCTACAGAAAAATGGTCCCATAAGAGATGTGCACCTCCAATTTTACCTTCGGATAACTGTCCTACTAGGTTAAATATGATAAGGTCAATAAAATTTTAAGTGTACAACCTATGGCAATATGGGTGGCATTCGAAAACATTTACAACAGATATTTAAAATACAGGGTGGAAGGGAAGTGATGTGCCAAAAGAAACTGGGTGAAAATAGGCATAATTTGTAACAAAAAACTCAATTGGAGGCGTGCCGTATCTTCATCGTGGTCAGAGATATGAAAGATTTTGGTTTTTTAAGAATTTGGAACTTTACTCCTTTTAAATCAAGTTCCTCAACAACCAACCCGTATTGCAACAAGTAATAGATTTTTGAAAAGATGAAGAAATTACCTAACACAACATGATTGGTTCTGACTAGAAATTTACTTTTCTGCTTACTAGAGGCTACCAAATTTGAAAAATAATGAAAACGTGTATCTTCTTTCTAAAAGTATGCCTCGTATTACAAATAGGGAATATGTAGATAAAGTTTACATTTATGGTTTGTGTAACGGTAACTCTCGGAGGGCGGAAAAAGAGTACTGTATGAACTATCCAGATTGTCGTGCACCCAGTGGCCAGAATGTTGACCTAGAAGTTATACTGGACCGGGTGGAACAAGATCCAACTGTTAGTTCACGTAAAGTTGGAAGAAAAACAGGTGTGCCACACACGAAGGTATTTGATGTTTTACGCAAAAAACAATCTCCATGTCTACCACTTCTCTTGCGTGCAAGCGTTAAAACCAAATGAATTTCAATCGCGGCTGAACTTTTGCCGTTGGCTGTTAGTGTAAGACATCGAGTACTACCACTTTTTAAGAAAAATAATATATACGGATGAGTCCTTTTCACTAGGGATGGTATTTTTAATTTGCATAATATGCATCACTATGCCCAGAAAAATGCTTATTTGCATTTTCTTCAGCATGATCTTCCAAGACCGCTTGGTGATATTCCTGAAGAACAAGAAGCTGATATCATTTTTCAGCACGATGGGACTCCTGCCCATTATTCTAACGCCATTCGTGAGTTCTTGAACGAGAAATTTCCTGTTTGGATTGGTCGCGGCGGTGCAAGGCCTTGGCCATCAAGATCACTAGACCTCACCCCGATGGATTTTTTATAGTTTTCTGAAACAAAAAAGAAAACAGAATTTAATACATTGGAAGAATTAAGAAATAGATTTGATAACTTATTCAGAAGCTAAAAGATCAATTGACTTTACGAGCAATGGTGGCAGAAGTTTGGAAACGGCAAGGATATGCGTCTGGAACAGTGAGCACAACTTTGAGCAACTTTTGTAAGTTTTTCAAATAAAAATAATCTTAATAAAAAAACTCATATTTTCGTATTCTCAACGCTTTTTAATCTTTTGGAGCTTATAAAACTTGAACTCAGCCATTGATAGCAAAGCTTATTTGACTACGTTCATCTGTCAAAATGGCTGTGTAAATAAACCATAAATGTCCATGAAAAAATTAATTTTAATTATTATTTTCCAAATTCGGTAGCCTCTAGTAGGAAATTTTCTCATCTTTCCAAAAATGTATTAATTGTTACAAAAATGCGGGATGTTTGTTGAGAAAATTGATTTTAAACGAGTAAAATTCTAAATCCTTACTATAATTAAGCAATATTCTCATTTACAACAATGACAATTTCGAGTTTTATAAAAACTATAACATTAATTCTTGCCTGGTGTCCAGCATCGAATACCGTCTAGAATAAGTACTGGTTGATCTGACTATGACAGGTAACTTTTTACTCTCAACGTCAAACTAGCGTTTTCCTGTTTCTTCTTGACTTAACTTAAGCTTATCTCTCATCCCCTCTATCAAAAAAATAAGTTCTAATCATTTCTTATTGATTGGTAATGCCAACGTTTTTGCGTCCTCAAATTTAATTTTGTGTCCTGTCGTGGTTACGTGTTGGTCCAAGGATGATGTCCCTTGAACTTTATTAACCGCGTTTTTGTGTTCTTCTTTGGCAAGCATCGAGCACTTTACAGCTAGAATTATCAGAGAAGCCATAGAGATTGAGAAACACCCACATAATCTCAACACAAGAGACGATGCTCTGAGACTACCATCAATATGGAAAACATCATTAATCCCTAGACAACTAAAATCCACAACACCTAAAACAGAATCAACAAAAGAAGAAGTGAAAACAGGGAAGCAAACAGTGAAATCAGTGAAGGTAGTGAAAGCAGCGAAAGCAGTGAAAGCAGTCCAAGCAGTGAAAGCAGTGAGGGAAAGCAATAGGGTTCATAAGCAGCAGCACACACAACAGGAAGTTAGTTCAGTTCGAGTAACTCGAAGCAGGAGCAAACAGTTAACCAACCTGAGGATGGCAAATGAGACTTTGCCGAAATGTCGTTTTGCAACAAACGGTCGTTTGGAGACCAGAAGAGCTACGCAGATCAACACCGAGAAACCAGCAGTACACACACACACACACACACACACACACACACACACATATATATATATATATATATATATATATATATATATATATATATATATATATATCCATAAACTCGTTTCGGTAGAATAGCATCTACCATTTTCAAGTCACTTTACTTCTGCTTCTCGTGATTCGAATTGGCTGGTCGCTGGTATTTGTATATCCTACACTTACACTTTCTCTTATGCCGCTTTTGGTTTGTTGTTGATTTCTCCATTTTTTGTAATTTTGTTTTAAATTGTGGTATATAGAAAAGTTACACATACCAACATATATCTCAATGCAGAATCTCATCACCACCAAGAATAGCAACAACCAGTGGTAAACACGTTGATAACAAGATCTAGACACCTAATAGACGCGAACAAGGTGCATTAAGAGATGAGGAACAGCACTGCTGCAGAATGGTTTCACCGAAGGAAATATAAAAAGAGCCGAAAAATCAACAACCAGAAACCAATATCGAAGGCACGATAAAAGGTACCACTTACTAGATAAGCGAGATATAAAGGAAAACAACATACAAGACACATCGAATAAAAGAAATGGAATTGAAATTGAACTGAAATTAAAGACTACCGGATAGCTGGAAAACAATTTGAAAGACAATTACTGTTGGAGCAATCAACCACAGAAAAGAAAGCGACAAAAGAGAAAGTGAAAGTGAAGACAATGCAAATACCAGCGATTAGCAATGGAGACAACAGTTCAATTCGAATCAAGAGAAGCAGAAGTAAAGTCACTTGAAAATGGTAGATGCCATTCTACCGAAACATCGTCAATTTATCAAAATTGTTTTACAGTTCATACGTGTTGTGAAACGACAACCACCTTCCCCGCGCATTTTATCAGGTTTGTGAATGGCATCATTGTTGCCCGTATGCTTAAAAAGTGGCAAACAACATACAACACGACTACTAGAAACAAGCATGATCACAAACCAGATAACACTGAAACATTATTACATTAAACGTTCGAAATGTCCGTTTTGGGCACGGCACAAGGCAAATCGTTTTTGGAGACTTCTGTAGGTTGCTAAGTTTTTCTGGAGTAATTTCCCGAAATAGTGCCAAAATTCCATGATGCATCTTCCGGAGTAGTTAGTACTCTCCATAAATTTTACTCCCTATGAATCCGCATGAAAAGAATATCGAAACAATATTCCACAATATAGCGCAACACTTAATAAAAGGAGCTGTTCGAAATGTTTCCATTTTCTTTGACACATTTTCGAGCTTCTGAAACAGATTTAGACGCTTTAAAAACAATTCTTGTTTCAAGTGAAATTATGATTGTGTGGATATGATTTTGTAACCTTACTGTGTTATATCTGCGTTTATAAACTTCATTATAAAATATCCCCAAAGAGAGAGTACAGAGGAGTTAGATCCCATTAATGAGGCGGCCACTGAGTTGAACCTTAGCGACTATCCATTGATCTCCAAAGAAGTGTTATAAAATCTATTGCATGAAAATTATAAGACAAGCACCATCTTGCTCGCAGTACATATTTATTCATTCTTGCAAGTTTGCCTCAACTAAAAAGTTCTCTAGTATTCCTGTTATTAATTTAGACCTTTTTATTGTCCATAGGTAACTAGGCCAAAATAAAAATATTCATAAATGTCGGTTTTGTTTCAAATTTTTCGAGGTTGCGTACATGAATATTGTGCAGGAATTTAAATTCATAAGGTTTCATTTGCATGGTGTTTTGGTAAATAATCTACTTTTTCGGGATTATCTCGAGAAACTGATGTTCTGTTCAGCGGACAAAATTATACAACTTCGCTACTTTGGTTGTCTCTCTATCTGTAGAAATATCACCACTGCCTATCTATATTAAATTTGGCGGTATATATACAGGGTTGCTCATTAGTGCGTCAAAGTGAATTAGTGGCGAAACTGTGCGCAGTAGAAAAAATGTTTTACACAAAAGTTGGTTGGATTCAAGCACGCTATAACCTAAAAATATTTTTGCATATACAGAGTGTTCCATAACAGCCGTTCATAACCTACCTTTCTTATTTTAAATTGAATCCTATAGTGTTTACTGCGGATTTCATTTCTACTCTGAAAAACGACCACTTCCTATTAAACATGTCGTATAGCTAAACTTAACCAAATCTATTAATTTGTAAGTCCGCATGTAATTAGTGCAGACATAGATCTTTTCTGAAATATTATGACTTATTTAATGTTTATACAGGGTGTACCAGAAATATGAATTTATAGTTTTTTTGTTTTAAATGTAAATCTTAAATACCATACCCTGTATATTATTACATTATTCGAAAGAAAATTGACAGACCTACATTTTTTGTAATAAACAAATTTTGTATATCTGCAACGGTTTTTGAAATATTTTCAATTTTAATATTTTTATGTCAATTCTGCGTGGTATAATCAATGTGCGCCCTGTACAATATTAGGTATATTGACTAAAATGTGTTCAAAAATCTTTACGACTAAAATTAAAAGCGCGGGGCGCTCACATTATGAACATGTGATGGAGTGGAATGAATAAATATATTTATTTATTTCAAAAACCGTTGCAGATACACAAAATTTGCTCATTATAAAAATGTAGGTCTTTCAATTTTGTTTCGTATAATGTAATAATATACAGGGTGTTGTATTTAAGGTAAGATAGTTACTTACACTTAAAACAAAAAGCTATAAATTCATATTTCTGTTATACCCTGTACAAAAATTTAATAAGCCATAATATTTTTTAAATGATCAATGTCTGCACTAATTACGTGCGGAGTTATAAATTCATAGAAGTGGTAGTAACCTCAAAATAAATGTGGAACTACGACGAAAAATGATAATTTTTATCTAAAAGTACAAATATTTCAAAAACGGTTAGGTATACGACATGTTTAATAGAAAGTGTTTGTTTCTTAGAGTAGAAACGAATTCCCCAGTAAAAAATTTATTTAATTTAAAATAAGAAAGGTAGGTTATATACCGCTGTTATGAAACACTCTGTATATGCTAAAATATTTATATGTCAGAACTAACATATTTTTTCAGTAACTTTTTCACGTTTCACCTTTGGTTTGGTTTGGTTCATTTTGTTACTCAAAAGATTTCAAAAAGAAAATATGTTTTGGAATAGGTATTTAATTATCTATATACCTAATCTACTCTTGAACAACCCTGGAATAAATAGTTACTGTCATGTATTTTTGTAATGATAGATGACTGTATGTATTTGAATCTGGTAAATGAATCATTGCGAACAAATTACGTTTGAAACATTTTTTTACAACTGGTCTTTCAAATGCAGTTTTGCGGAAATTCATCAAACGAACAATGCTATGATAGTAACAATAAATCAGCATATCCTTTGCGTTATTTCAATTGTTTTAAAAAGTATATTCTAATAACATTATTGGAATCGCATTAAATCTTTTTTCTATTAATCACATTTACATTTGCAGGGAGGTAAAATATTTACGCACAATTAAGAAATTGCGAAATTATGACAAACGAAGAGAAAATCACTATTATTCTTTTCAAAGTATAAGTTTACACTAAGAAACTAATTTCGTAATTACTGTAATTACTCGCTCTAGTGGTCCATGGAAATTCTATATATGTATTCGTATATAATAGAAAACCAATTACGGTAGAGAAAAGCGTCCGTCCATAAGTGACAGGAAGACGTTAATTATAGTTATTAATCATCTATTTTTATATGCGTGATTGAAATAACATTAAAGCATTTCTCTGTTAGGGACTATTACATATACGTTTATATAAAAATTCACGCTTTCTTTTAATGATGCATGTAATGTGCAATTCTATATGCACGTAAATATAAGTAAAACATTTAGAGTATCACTGCCGTACGCTTTTAAGTGGATGTTTAATCTCCGCGAAGTTGGCAGCACGCAAATTAAATATTGCATATTTATAGCTCGGAATCGTTTGTTTAGGATTGTTTGTCCATTTCCGACGTTTATTCGATTTTGGGTGCCGATGCCGGCACCTTCACAACAGTGGCACCCACAATCGAATGTTGCACATTTGTCCTTCGGAATCGTTTGTTTAGGTTTCTTTAGCCATTTCCGACGTTTGTTTAGCATCGCATTAAAAATAACTGGATATCGACTTTGGGTATCGCCACCCTCACGACAGCTGCACCCACAACTGAATGTTGCACATTTATCGATTGGAATTGTTTACCGTTTGTTTAGGTTTTTTTAGCTATTCCCGACTTCTGATTAGACCTACGTCTGTGCGTAATCAACACCAGTTTGGGGTATACCGAGCATATCGACGTGACAACGGCATCCAAAGTCGGATATTGAACTATTTTTATTATAATCACTTGTTTATTATTTTTAAAATTAAAATACAAGTTACTTAAAACCTGTAATTACCCTTTAAATCAGTGTACAAATCCTAAAGTTCTATTACGTATGTACTTCTACACCCATGGCTGCAAATTTTAGCTACTTAACCGTTTAGGTAATAAACAGAAGATTTGGTGCCTTTTGCTCAGTCGTAGATTAAGGTGGGCCAAGTTCTTTAAATTATCGATTTGCTTTATTAACCAAAAAATATTTACATGCACCTAGATATGTTCGCTTTAAAATCGAGGTTGCTTTTTACTGAAAATAATTATTAAATACTCGGGCGCCAACTTGTTTTTAAATATGGAATAAACAAGTAAACCATTATACAATAAAGTTAAAAGAAAATTCTACAACAAGAAATTTTATTAACACAACCTATACTTAATTATAAACTGAAATACTTAATGCTAGGGTTAGTAACGTTAAAAAGTCAAAAAAAAGAATAATTATTAATGTTGTGAGTAATTAATGTTGCAAATAATTAATAGAATCTGAATACCTTATTTTTGGGTCACACTATAGATAACGAAAATGGATGCATATTCTGAGTCAGAGTTTTGGAAAACTGATGCGTAGTACTACTTCATGTTGAAATAAATCTGGATTTGTATGCTTTGTAATTCCCAAATAAATAAGTTCTTGATTAGTCGTACTATTACCGTAAACTGGATTAACAGTAAAATAATTAATTGCGTAGATGTATATAACGTCTGAAAAGTATCGGTAAAGGTGAAATTAAAGTAAATATTGAAAAATAAAAAGTGCCTGAAAAAAGCAAACGTCTCAAACTGTAATATATCAGCTTTTACAACTTACCATACACTTATATGGCACTTTATAAAAAAATTAACAAAGAAAGAATAGATGCTACATCCACCATCTTAATTCTACCAAAAAAACGACGCTAGGCTTTTGCGCATGAACATGTCTGAAACTCGAACGATATGCGTACTAGTTCTAATTAAAATAATTCAATGCATCTTTTTATCCAACTAGATATGCAACACACACTGCACGAAATGCACGTTAATTGCCTGCATATACGTAAATTTTATTACAAACAAAAAGTTTGTTACAAACCAGCATATGCATGCTACATACCTACAGTATTAGGTCTTCACTAATATTTAAGTCCCACATAACCGCGGACGTTAGGCAGCCTAACTTACGCAATCGGTAATGATTAAAAAATGTTTAAACTAATAGAAATGTCAAAATTAACAGTGTAACTTGAATTGAATACACAGGTAATAGTAAATTACATACCGAGGCGGAAAGTGTTCCATTCCTGCCGAGAGAAGTATAGTTCAGAGAGAGGCGAAGCCCCGAGGTGAACTAGTTCTCGAGATATGGGAATGGTACTTTTGCGGAGGTTTGTGTACGATTTTATTCACAATTAAAGAACAAGTAACATTATACAGTTCAAATCAAAAATTTTGGAACACATCCATCACGGCTTCTCGTTTAATATTGAAGGTCGAACGCACAGAGGCCGTCATTTATGTCCGAATCATGAAAAATGGCTTACAGCCGAATAAAGTATGCTATTGGTATGAATAAAGGTTGGTAGAACTGATTCGTTAACCACATCGAGTCGTATTAGAAGTTAGTTTTCTCATTATTATTAATAAACTGTGTATCATATTTATATTTGGTAATGTTTTCGCTTTTTTTTAATTTTGGCTCTTACTGACATTTAATAATTTGCTGTACTCAGCGTACCGTAATGGCCACTATATTTAGCATTTACATATGTTCTACATACATATACGATAGCTTAGTTGGTTAGAGCGGTACTCTATCAAAGTACATGTCTTCTGCAGTTACAGCTATAATTGTTTCGTGAACGTGATTTTAAAGAACTTTCTATAATTTAATTTTTTATACCTTCACATGTAGACGTTAATGATGCAGTTGAGTATAGAATTTACGGTGTAATATTATAGTTTTGGTTAAATTCGTGATTCTTTTTTAAAACACTTATACGTGGTGGTGAAGAAACATCCCAATTTTATCTGCTATTTTAGTTAAATCATTAGTTTCTGATTTTCTTGAAGGTACTAAGACATTATTAATTACTTTATGTAGTTTCTTCACCCACAACTGTTTGAGAAGATCCTTCCCAACAGTAGATGAATAAAATTTCCATAGACCGGTATAAATGGTTTACGGTCACCCAATTCTGTATTTGAGAGCAGGGCGAGTTTCTTATTAGCTGGAGCACTGTATCCTTAACGCACGAGACTTGTATTAAATTTTTGGCCGACAACAAATGCGAAAATGAAACATAAATATAATAAAGACGTCTATTTAATTGCGTTAACATCATACTTTCATAGTTGGCTTAGCTGACTGCATTTTGACAACTTTCAATTCAGTTTTGTTGACAGTGAAAACTCAAATTAATCAAACAAAGATATTATTGTACAGATTATAAAATTAGTAAAATGCAATGTCTGACAGCGACAGTTTAGAATTGACACCACCGAATATAAAAGAGGTGGCAGAAAGTGTGACTTCGGAACTGCTGCCCCACAAATCACTGTTTAAATTATCGAGAGATGGCGGTACCTGACAATTTTAAGTAAAAGTAGTATAGCTATGGGGGTTCTGATCCACTTTTTCACTTACATTAGGATATCTAAATTTGCCCTGCGTCAAGTCTTATACAAATTATTAAATCAGAAGGTCATAGTCATCACGTACATGTTAGTATAGTTATGCTGATACTTATCCACTTTGGCCATGATATTTTTCAAGGTCATTGAAGGTGCCGGGGAAATGTTCAAGGTCACCAAGCAATTCTTAGAATTTTGTCAAGTCAAGGCCATGTGTTAAATCACGATTTTTAAGGCCACCTGTAGGGGTATCGTATTACAGTTCAGACACATTGTAGTCTATGCTAAAAGGTAGATCAAGTTTAAATGTATTGGTTAAATGCTCCTCAGGGTCAAATTCTTGGAAATAGCAAAATAAGCATTCCTAATCAATGACTTTTTTATAAGTTTTAGAAGTTATTACAATTCCTAGAAATTAATGGTCACCTGCAGGGGTATCCCGATCTTATCCGACCTTATCGGATCGTACCCAATCTTGAAATTTTGAAAGGGTCACCAAGCAATTCTTGGAATTTGGCTGCCTCAAGGTCACGTGTTAATTCCTAGAAGTCAATGGCCACCTACAGAGGTATCAGCATAGCTATACTAACGTGTACGTGATGACCTTGACCTTCTGATTTAATAATTTTTGTAAGACTTGACTTAGAGCAAATTTAGATTTGTAAGTGACACAGTGGATCAGAACCCCCATAGCTATACTACTAGTAAAAATGTAAAAATAACGTTGTTTTGGTCATTTGTTTCATCAGAAAAGGGGTAAAGTAAAGTTTCCTTAAACATTTTATTATTTTATGCTTCATATATGTTTTCTATGTTTCTGAAAGTTTACAATTTACTGAATATTTTACCGCATTGTAGCGGTGTTTTTACACTAGTGTGCGTAAAAATGAAGTTACACTTGATTGTAAAGTCAATTTTGCCTTTCAGGAGGCCAAAAAATTTATTTAAGTTGTATATCATTTTGATTTATTTTTTTTCTACTTAGTATTTTTCTTATATTTTTATTTTTCCTTCAATACTTTATTTGTTGGGAACAGAATGTATCTATTATAAAATCTTCGGTGGGGGCCACCAAATATTGTTAGTTTGTTACCAAAATTAAATTTCATGTTTCATTATTTTTTGGATGACATATGTTCTTTTGTTTTTATATTATTACTATTTACAACAACTATAATTGAAATGAAATATACAAAAAATAACACACTATGTTACTACAGAAAGGTTTATTGTTTAAGGAATTTTACTCGAAGGTACCGGGCCATTGAGTGGTTGATTTTCTATTGGTAGTGTGAGGCCAGAAAATCAGTGTCAACTAATATGTGATCGTGCACAGTTATTGATGCAGTGCACGTATGACGTAAGTCTATGCAAAAGCGCTGTTTGCCCGGTTGTAACTGTAAACCTAACAACCTGTGTATTGCGAGCACTATTGATTCAATCGTTGCTAGTTCTGTATCAACGATCCCAAAATTCCTTTTTGTGGGTTGCTGACAATTTGTCTTGCAATCCAGAGTTACTGCGATGCTGGGAATGTCATCAAGTAATCGTTTCTGAAAAGACGGATTGAAGAGCTTAAATCTGATACGTGTTGCGGTGTAGACGTTGTCGATTCTCGCACTTTAGCCACAAGAGGCTTTAGTAGGAAATGGTTCCATCACTTTTTCATACACCCCACCACGGTTTCCTTGGATCCGTTGATAAACATAGTTGGCCTTACATTGGCATTGTAGTAGGCCTTCAATTTTTCTCCACTTTGCGTGTGTGGGGCCAAATAGATTGTCTCGCTAGTTTGTTTACATAACATGGATGCTGAATACTATGATCGCTCAAATCCGGCAGGTATAACACCTTCAGCTAACGCAGTAAAAGGTAAATATGGTGAAGTGAAAAATTCTCTGCATGCACAGGAAGCTTATACGGTGCATAAACCAGTCAGAAAAAAGTTTCCGCGCAATGGATATATTTTGAGCAACCTCTACGAGTTGTGGCAAATGGATCCTTGTGATATGCGGAATTTAAGCAAACACAATAGTGTCTGCAATTACATACTAATGATTATTGATGTGTTTAGCAAGAGAGCATGGGCGAGAGCTCTTAAAACGAACATAGCCACAACCGTAATTGAAGCATTCACCGATATTTTTAAGAAGTGTGACAATACACCGGCAAATGTACAGACGGATAAAGGCAAAGAGTTTGTGGTTGGCAGTGTACAAAACAAGAAACAGTGGCGTGGATACAGTGACACATTTAATAGTTGTGTGTTAGCCTCGCAGGTGAGAGATATGTAAAAATGGAATTTTATCTTACCTGATTGAGCAATAGTTGTATGACGTATTTTCCTGGTAATATGACGTTAAGTTTTATTACGCATTAAACGAATAAGGTTAACGGGTTCATGGGTTCTAGGCATATCACAAGTTCAGCAGCCTTGTTCTTTTGCTGCTGTAGACGCGGCAGACAATTTGATTTATTATAGAATGAGCCACCTGCAGGAGAAGATGACGTGCTAGAGGAGATAGGGGCCAAAACTTAATTTTTTTAATGGAACACCCTGTATATTATTCCATTCTTTTGTATAGCTACTAAATCCCTTCAATTTATGTATATACCATATGGTCTCTACAACTAGTAGTTCCGTTTAATTAAAATTTTACCCTTGCACAATGTCATATTTTCGAATGGAATACCCTGTAGGTTGCACGTATAGCATTCCATAATTTATAAAATTTCTAAATTCACTTGATCTACCCTAATAACTATGACCTCTAAAACCATGTAGCAGCGATTACATTTGCCCCAGCCTAACATTTTAATTTTTTTTTTAGTACAAAATCTTTATTGAAAAATTGTCAGTTAAATTGAAAATTTATTCTAAACTAATTTATGACAATTATTAAATGAATAATGACAATTCGCTAAAGAAACGATATAGAAGAATCACTTTATTAAGTGCTTAAAATGGCCACCAGTTACTTCTAAACAATAAAACACGCGATCGTTAATTGCTCTGCTAACATTTCTTAACATGCCGTTGTAGATACTTCGGAAAGCTTCTCTTATCCGCTGTTTCATATCTTCTTTTGTCGTGGCAGGTGTTTTATAAATTTGCCTTTTAATGTAACCCCACAAAAATAAATCTACTTTCGTTAATCCTGGGAAACGTGGTGGTCATTTGTAACCTTATAAGCGGCTGCCAAAGTATATAAACACTATTATTAAATGGCGCCAACTTGTAACATTAAACACAGTATAAACACTAAAACTGGGCCAACTTATAATGTTAAAACAAAAGCGATGATGTAATAAATTGATCAAATAATTTTAATTAATAAAATAATTACCAAATGATTTTCGCTACTGCCGTCGGCTCATCGGTTGATTAAGATGGGAGGGTTCAATTAACGCACGTGAAATACTGCATGCTTTTCATCAGCTTAATTATTTTCACTTATCCTTAATTCAAAACAAATGTTATCTAAAAATTATGAAAAATGATAAATTCTCGAGCGCCATGTTGTCTTTTTTTATATCTATCTAGGAACAACAAAACCTAGTTATTGAATACTATAAACAAATTAACACAAATTAAAATAAAATAATAAGTTATACATAAGTTTATTTAATATATGTTTGAAAACGAAAAAAATTCAGAAGTCATAAACTATACTAAATTATAAAAAAACTTTACCTTTTAACGGTTCTGTACATACACTGTGACAGGTACTATGAAGCAGAATGGTTCATATGGTGAGGTCAATGTCTTGCTTAGTTATCCTTAAAATATGGAATTTCCTTGAAGTTTAATTCGCCAAATTTATTTGTAAAGAATGTAGAACTTGCGTTGTAAATGTAACTCAAGTAAAACTTGCCATTTAGAATAATAGTATAGTAAAATATTGACTTATACGTGCCATTAAAGATTATTAGTCAAATAGGAGTGCAAATAAGTGCAATCTAAGTGTACAAATTAAGTGATTAAAAGGTAATTAAAAGGTGCGTACTTAAAAAGTAAGTACTTAAAAAGTGCCTAAAAAAAAGCAAAGGCTTTAGTTTTAAATATAATGAGAAAAAAAATAACTTACCACCAAAATTCTGATGGCACCAAAATATAAAAAATTAAGTAAAAATCATGCTTATTGCTGTTAACATTCAGCATTAAGTGAATTAAAAAAAGCTTTCAGAATAACTCAAGTGTATTTCCCCTAAAAATCTTCACGCTTGCGTGAATACAATAATATAAATCCAATTTTTTAAGAAAGGAACTAAAACTATTTAAGTAATATTACACCCAAAAGATTTGTTCTAGGAAATGCCAATTAAATTGCCATTCTCAATTCTACATATTAATAATTAAAACTTTTCTAATATTACGCCAAATAAATGAACGATCCTTAAATTAATGTACTTTTAATACAACCACAAAAAAAGGTTGTTACACACCCCTTCTAAAATCTAAATGTTGTTCCATAGTCATCGTCCAAGACTCAACATACCCTAACTAACACGCACGTTTTATAAATAAATCGAAATCTAAGTGAGATACCAAAGAGAAAGATGAAGCACTCTTATGAACACAACAACCCCTCTTAAAACTACCAAAACGTCATAATCAGGAAGTGAACTAATCGAGGTTGACACGAGGCGAACCGAAGTCCTCAAGCACCGTCCAAGAATAGTAACACTACACAAATCAGGAAAAATAAAATAATTAGATCAATCAAAAATAAAAATGTATAGAAGCATTACTAGTTTTCTTATCCATGGTTATGAGTTTTACACGTCAAATTAACGATCAGAGTTAAACTCAAAATAGTTATCTTCAATTTTACTATTGTAACAATAGCAAATTGTAAATCCAATAAAGCAAGATAATCTGCCTGAGAACTAATGTCCCACAAAGTCGAATTCAATCGCACAATGGGATCTAAATATCAACCATCGTGCTAAACAAATGTAGCAAAAAGCATGCTAACAAATGTAAAAAAAATAATAAGTGGTTTGCAAAGCCACAAAAATATAAAATAAAATAATGTGCGAAATAAGCACAAAATAAAATTATTTTGAAAAATTATCAAAATAATTAAAAAATATAAATAAGAAAACCAGAATGTAAAAATACTAAAATCGAAAAATAATTAAAAAGAATACTAAAAATAAGAACTAATGAGGTTTTAAATCTTTAACATGAAAAACACCTAAGGGTTTATTATCAATAGGGGTGGCCAATCGGTACGTAGTTGGACCTACCACCTCAATAACTTTCGCTTCAATAAATTTTGGAGCTAACTTTTGACTGTAATTTTTAGTCGCATCAGATAAAGTAAAATTCTTTTCCAAACCAAATCGCCAACGTTTAATTTCAACGGACGACGTCGCAAATTGTAAGATTTTGAATTTCTTTCGTAAGCTGCATGTAAATTTTGTTTAACATGTTTAAAAATAGGTGAAAGTTCATTTAAATCTTGAACTAATTGTTCACGGTTAGTAATAACTAAATCATCCTCTTTGAAATCCTTTAGTCGACCATAAAAATCTCCAGAAATAGGAACTGTTCGACCAAACGCCAAAAGAAAGGTGAAAATTTCGTAGACTCATGAACAGCGTTACGAATTCAATTAAAAACAATTCAACAGAGAATTAGTGCAATCTAAGAAAATAAAAAATGGAATTTACACACAAATAACACAAAATATGTTAAACGTTCGCATCTAAACTACTTCCATTATATTTTAAATATATAAACATGAACGGAACTCTTAAAATTTGTAAATATTCCAATTAATTTGGAAAAATCTTAAGCAGGAATACTAACTGTAGTATTAATATTGTCATTATGTGACAAAGAAATAAAATAATCTAAATTTGTAATTCATTTCAAAGTTTTCGTTAATAGATTCAATAAATTCTAATAAATTTAATCGTATAAATATAAAATTCATTATCAAAAGTAATGTAATTCAAGCGTTTCAAAATTTAAATAAATGTATTAACAATTGAATGTTATGAAGTTTATCAATAACAAAACTTAAATATGATAATTGAGATTTACAAAATTCACATTTATCTTTTAATTAATATTTAACTTGGCATCATTTAGCCTTTTAAAAACTTCTTTTAAATAAAACGTGTTCCTTAAAAGTACTTGAAAAAACAATAATATCGTTTAAATAAACAAAAACTGAATGGGATAAATCATGACCTAGAATTGAATCTATAAATCGTTGTAATGTATCATAATCAAATATTGAATGCATTTTTTAATAATTCCACTTACATAAAATGTAATCAAAGCAATTTCTCAATTTAATTTACGTCTCTCACCTTTTGTCAACCTTTCTACTTCATTTACAATTAAAAAAATTTTAATTCTACTAATAACTCATCAATATATAAAACATCACTAAATAATTAAAATTTGACATCGTAAAAAATATTGTATAACACAATCAATAAAGAAACACATAAAAGACCAAACGTAACCTAAATGGTAACACCTTAAAATTCTGTCTACTCTTAACATAAAATCAATCAAAAATAAACAAACACAAGTGAGAATAACTAGCATTGAAACAACAGCATAACCCTTTTCTGGCCCCACAAAATATTATTACACAAATGTAAATAAAATATCAAATACAAAGCAATAAATTTTGAAGTAATAAATCTGAATGTAATAAATTTCAATGTAATAAAATCAAGGTCCCTGCTCGCCCGCGCCAAATTGTAACTTTATAAGCGGCTGCTAAAGTATATAAACACTATTATTAAATGGCGCCAACTTGTAACATTAAAACAGTATAAACACTAAAACTGGGCCAACTTATAATGTTAAAACAAAAGGGATGATGTAATAAATTGATCAAATAATTTTAATTAATAAAAATAATTACCAAATGATTGTCGCTACTGCCGTCGGCTCTTCGGTTGATTAAGGTGGGAGGGTTCAATTAACGCACCTGAAATACTGCATGCTTTTCATCAGCTTAATTATTTTCACTTATCCTTAATTCAAAACAAATGTTATCTAAAAATTATGAAAAAATGATAAATTCTCGAGCGCCATGTTGTCTTTTTTTTATATATCTATCTAGGAACAACAAAACCTAGTTATTGAATACTAAAAACAAATTAACACGAATGAAAATAAAATAACAAGTTATACATAAGTTTATTTAATATATGTTTGAAAACGAAAAAAATTCAGAAGTCATAAACTATACTAAATTATAAAAACTTTACCTTTTAACGATTCTGTACATACACTGTGACAGGTACTATGAAGCAGAATGGTTCATATGGTGAGGTCAATGTCTTGCTTAGTTATCCTTAAAATATGGAACTTCCTTGAAGTTTAATTCGCCAAATTTATTTGTAAAAGAATGTAGAACTTGCGTTGTAAAGGTAACTCAAGTAAAACTTGCCATTTAAAATAATAGTATAGTAAAATATTGACTTATACGTGCCATTAAAGATTATTATACAAATAGGCTTTATTTAGTTTTAAATATAATGAGAAAAAATAACTTACCACCAAAATTCTGATGGCACCAAAATATAAAAATTAAGTAAAAATCATGCTTATTGCTGTTAACATTCAGCATTAAGGGAATTACAAAAAGCTTTCAGAATAACTCAAGTGTATTCCCTAAAATCTTCACGCTTGCGCGAATACAATAATATAAATCCAATTTTTTAAGAAAGGAACTAAAACCATTTAAGTAATATTACACCCAAAAGATTTGTTCTAGGAAATGCCAATTAAATTGCCATTCTCAATTCTACATATTAATAATTAAAAACTTTTCTAATATTACGCCAAATAAATGAACGATCCTTAAATTAATGTACTTTTTAATACAACCACAAAAAAGGTTGTTACACATTTAAGTGCACCTGCTCTGCCTATCCACCTGTCAGGAAACCTGTTATTTAAAAATATGTTGACTAATACCCCTGTAGCTCAGTTGGTAGAGCACTCATCTAGTCAACGAGAGGACATGGGTTCGAATCCCATTCCGGGGAATCTTGTATGTATATAAAAGTACTCAATTGTATATTTTATAAAACAAAATTATGAATGCTAATTCATAATTAGGTCAGGTTGTGGCGCTAATTTAAAGAAAAGATCCTTTAGTCAAAGGGAAGCTTTCGATTACCTTTGTCGACCAATCTACAAGAAGTTATGCGTTCATTATACATATAAATTAAAATAAGATAGTAACTTACGATCATGGATACAGATAAAAACATTTAAGCAGCACTGAATAAAGATATTTCAATTTAAATTTGAATTATATGTCAAAAATGAATTTTTTTACTTTGAAAAAAAATTATTGTCATAGTTGTAAGAAAAACAAATAAAATGGGTATGAAATCAATACTTAATAATGTTTTATAATGTGAATAGTTTTTTTGTTTATTTACTACGGGTTACTAGATAATACAAAATTAAAATAGAAAAATACATCAAATTAATCAGAAATTGTGAAATTAAAAGAAATCTACCGAAGATAGATACCGACTATTTTATATCGTTAGAAAGGTACAAAAATTCATCATTTGATGCAAAAATAAAAAATGGCCGTTCCATTTGAAAAATCAAGTTACCATTGATTGAAATTTTCTAAATTGTCAAAGTAATTTCCCTAAACACCAGAAGAATTCGAATTTGAGAATTCGGTGTGCACTAGTACATTTCATGTCTAGTAACATCACAGAGTGATGATCGTCTAAGTACTGTGATCACAGCGATATTTAGTTTTTGTTAGACATCTACTTTTTGTAAAAATGACGAATTGCGGCTAAACGGTTCGTTTGAGGTCCTATGTGTGATACATAAAGTCGCCCTAGAGTTGACCAAGGAATAAATATGCAATAATATACAGGGGTTCCATTAAAACAAATGTAACTGTGATATAAATCGCCCTGTATATATTTTGCGATTGAAGTGAAAATATTTTAGGTTTATAGCCTTAAGGATATCCCACCACATCCTATCAACAAACTTTAGAAATATTCCTTAATAAACACACAATCTTCCACCCACGCACTATTGGGCCTCCTATATATTGTTTGATAAATTTTTACATTAAGTTTACTGAAATAAAAATCTACGAATGGAAACTATTGCTTCACATCATTAGCAATTAGTGAGCATAATTTATCAGTGATTGTGCTTTTTTGAATTCCCAATATATTACCTTTTGCAAGTATCCCTTTTTGTAACGGTTTGCTATCTGGAGCATATACAGTTTACATAAATACCTGATAACGTTTTATTTTAACTTTTTTGTTCTCTATCCTTGGAAAAGCACAGCATCTCACTTTGCTTGTCGCACGCTAGGGTTGTATCTTTAATACAGTTACATCTAAACGGAAAAGAAAGTCTTATAAATAACTAAACAATACACAATTGCGATAATTAATCTATTCAATGCATCCCCTAATTATATGCCAATCGTTATTATAAATCCATTTTTATCTCTGAGATCTAATCAGTAGAGGGATAAAACGCTATTTCTCTAATTTGATACCAATAATGATCTTATTTTATAGCTAGGTCAATGGCCAACCACTAAGTATATATAACATTTTGATTTTATAATAGATCTCAAAAATCTCACTTAAAGTTACAGTAATAGATAACATGTTTGCTTTATATCTTGCATTTGATAACGTATTAAGGTTAATCTTTTCCATTTTACGTTTGTAAATTAGTGTAGAATTTTATATAAAAGGTTGGTTTATTAGTAAAATCTATTATAGTTTTAATTACACTCTATCGGTGGATTATGTTTTGGTGAGCGTTATTTCTTGTGGTGTTAGAAGTACCAAATTTCCCTAATCAGTTAGATTAGAGGGAGTGCAAATGTCTGCTAAGTAAATTTAACAAACGATAAGGGATCGTTTCCAATAGAAAAATGTACAATATTTGACTATGGATGCTGTTATCGGTCGTGAAGTTGATGGTATCGAAAACCAACATCGCCCAAATAAACGATAAACAGATGCTTCCAATCGATAAATGTGCAAGTTCAACTATGGCTGCAGGTGTAGGGTAGCTGGCGGCCGAAAGCAATATCAAGTTTCCTAGGAGGTAGATCTAAAAAAACTTCGAAGAAGACTAAACAAAATTAAGTAAACGTGTGCCGCTATCGTAGAACTGGCTGCACCCGAAACCAAAATCAAGTTTTCTATGTTGCAAATCTAAACCAACGTCAGAAATGACTAAATAAACCTAAAGAAATAATAAACATACGATTTCAATCGATAAATGTGCAACATTCGATTGTGGGTGAAACTGGCGGCACCCAAAATGGATGTCGAGTTTTCTGTGATATAGGTCTAAAAAATGTCCGGCATGGCTAATCAAACCTAAACAAACGATTCCAATTGATATATGTGCAATATTCGATAGCTGTCGTGAAACTGGCGGAACGCAAAATCGATATCGAATTTTCTGTGACTTAGATCTAAAGATCTTTTTCCAAGCTTTCCGAAATGTTTATCTCCTTCGTAAAGGCTACAAATAAAAACTATTCAAAAAGCTAACATTCAATCTAAAAAAACACTATCAAAATGAGTTAATGAATATGGTTGTAAATAAATATTCGAAACAAAAATTAATCACTAAACGTTAAAAATTAACATAAGAAAGACAGGAAAAAATTGTCAATTAAAAATATTTGTAATTAGATTAATATAAACATGAAAAGCGTTAGTTTCCTTGTTGGATACACATGTGCACTTTGCAAAGGTGAATAAATTGATAAAATATTTGTAACTTTAATTTTTTACTTTTTCCAATTATTAATATTGTAATTATTCGTCCTTAGTTTGTACAATACTGCACTAAACGTAACAACGAAAAAAATTATAAACATTCTAGTAAAGGTTATGTAAACTAAAGTTAAATCATCAGTTGTAATACTTGAATATAATTTTAGTTAGTTTATAATCTTCATATTTTACACCAACCCACTGTTTAAAATTTGACAAAATAAAGTGATTTCAATTTATTTGTATTTCCTGTATAAAAACATATCAGCTTAAGTGGCAAGATTCAATACATCTGTTTTCATAGTTTTTTTTCAACTTAACTGTAAAGAAATTACCAACTTACCTGTAGAAAAACTCTGCCAAGATTAACAATTTGAAACTTTTTTGAAAGATAAATGACATTTGTACGTCGAGAATGTTATGTTGACGGTTTTACACCTATCGATTGTCAATAGCTAACTACAATAAGTATTACAATTAAACTATAATTCTAAAGATTTTTTTATGGAAAATTGTACAAATTGAAATATCGCGCTAGTTGATATAGTTGCACTTATACCGAATGACGATGGTAGGTAGGTAAGTGTTTTTTATTTTAATGCATTTGCATAACATATTTGCCACATTGTTTCTCATCTTTTATTCTATGTATTATCACGTTTTGGTAGAAACAATTTTAACTAAACCCTAATCTGCATGTATTATTTAATTGGTTTAATTACTTTCAAAAAATTATGCAAGGTTACATATGAACAATAAAAACTTACTCTAACACCACGTAATAAACTTTTTGCACTTCGTGGATTAAAAGTACTATTTGGTTCCCCCATTTCGGGGACTGAAGTGTTACTTTTAATCTCTAGGGATTAAAAAATAATTTAATCTTGTTATGGCATTGAAACATCTGGGATTTTAAAAATAATTCATAAATTTCATTAGCCTTGAATAGTGTAGCTTCTTTGTCAAAGTGACTTTTCTAATAATTTAAATTTATCATAGATGTAATATTTTAATTTTCAGAAAATAATATAATTATTTCTATTATTACTCCACGAAGTGCAAAAAATAGTGTAGATACCACGGGATTGAAGTTCCTTAACCAAGCCCTCGACCAACAACTCTATTCGCGGGATTAAATGAGTCACTTCAATCCCTTGTTATCTAATATACTAATATGTAATTTACGGAAAAAGAATGTTTCGATTTATTCCCGATGCATGGAAACACGATTTTTCCACACGCCAGTGTTTTTTAGTTTCCGCTAGTGGCAAGGGATATTTACGTTACACGGTTGGTATTACGTTCTGATTAATACAAATGTCTAAAATGGCATCGTCAAATGTCAATTGTCATTTGATGCAAAATACAGAAATGTAAGTTTACACTACTTTTTAGTATGTAAATATGAACTTATTAACCAAATTATTTTTCAGAAGTGGAAGGAAAAGTGCAATTGTTAAAAAATAGTATATTACATTTAAACAGCATGAAAGTGGCATTTTGTTGAACGAGGAGGCTTGCTGAACGCCTCCAAGTCAAACAAAAACATTTTCATGCTGCGTGATGTATTATATTTTTTTTAAATCGTTCTGAGAATTACTAAAAATTAATTAATTAATTATTTAAAAAAATAGAGTTGAATTAATAAGAGAGCTTTGACAAATGTATATCAACAATTAAAAGCGTATTGTCTTAACGACAAGTAAATAAAAAAAAATTGGACGCTGGTGGCGATATAATAGATCTGAAAAGGCATGGCCGAATCGTTAGAAAATAAACGTGTAATCGCTAGTAGGATTAAAGAAGGAATCTCAGTCCTAATAATCTTAATATTAACGAGTTCATTTCGAAAGACTCGAGAACCGAAAATTCCGAGCAAAATATTGCTGTCATTTCTTCATTAAAACATTCTGCTTTACCTGGGATAACTATCTCAAATGTTGAAAATTCAACAATTACAGTTAATATCAAGTAATATTTCTTATACTTAAGTACTTCGTTGTTAAAAAATAAAGTTTTTGACAAAATTGGCTATTATTATTTTATTCTATAAAAATATCAACCTACCCAATTTGGAAAGTAAAAATGATTAGGCATGAAAGTTTGACTTTCATGCTTAGGCATTAAAATCAAACTTTCGTGACTCAAATTAGTCCGCGTTTAGCAACTTTCATGTCGATTTCAGAAAAGAATCCTTGTGCAAATGCCTTCTTCACTGTAGCTTATTTTAACAAAATTTTATAAAATTTAAAAACAATGACAGTTGATTTCAGTGTTAAAAATCTAGTAGGTAGTCGCAGACTTACCAATTTAGCACGTTACCAACCAATCATTTAAAAAAACTAAATAACGTTATCTATATTTTGACTTCTTTAAGTTGTACCTAACTATTTAGGAAAAAAATTCCCGTATTCGCATTAAATGCACCACTCCCTGCAGTATTACTGTAAATAGTATTCATTCGGGAAAATTATCGTTCCGAACTATTGTCTATCATCTGTATAACTATGAAACACTACACAATGTTCTAATATTACACAGTGTTCCACTTGTAAAAAAATATCTGGTGTGGAACAACACACGACCTTCCAACCTAGTAGAAATTAAAAGAAATAAAATAATACAGTACTTTAGGACAATTATGTGATACGACCGCAACTAAAATATACAACACTGTAAAAAAAACAACAATAATCAGAACATCAGAATATTTAACACACATACGCGTCGCATCAAAAACTTCCATGGAACGTAACTTACATTTAAAATCTATATGTAGATATTTTTACGGTTTTGAAATATGCAGATATTTCAGAAATATTTGATAGAAACAAAAGACTGCGCCTAATAACCCCAACCCGCTGCTGGATCTTGCCCAAAATCTAAAAGTTCTAGGAGAAATGAAATGAAGCTCAAAAACAAAATTTCAAGTAAGTAGGTATAATGGTTCAGGAGCTATCGTGGATACTAATACACATCTACGCATATGCACACAACACACACACACACACACACACACCCACGCCACGCACGCACGCACGCACGCACGCACGCACGCACGCACGCACGCACTCACCAGCACGCACGCACGCACGCAAGCGCGCGCACGCACACGCACACGCACACGCACACGCACACGCACACGCACACGCACACGCACACACACACACACACGCACAGACACCACACAGATACGCACACACACCACACATACACACACACGCACACGCGACACACACGCATACACGCACACACACACACACACACGCACACACGCACACATGCACACATGCAAACATGCACACACGCACACACACGCACACAACGCACACACAGCACACCGCGTGCGGACGCGCACACCGCACCCTCGCGTACACACCGCACACACACCCACACACACCCACACAGACAACCATACAGACACCCATACACACACCCACATACACCCACACACACCACACACACCACACACACACACACCACACACGCAGACGCGACATCACACACACACACACACGCACGCACACACACCACACACCACCACCCGCACACGCACACATGCACACACACACACAGACGCACACACACAGCACACACGCACACAAACACGCACTCACGCACACACACACAGCACTCACGCACACACACGGACATACGCACACACACACACGCACAAACACTGCACACACCGCATACACACCCCACACACCCACACAGACACCCATACAGACACCCACACACACCCACACACACACACACACTCACACACGCAGACGCGCACACACACACACACACACACCACACACACACACCCACCCACCCACACACGCACACAGACGCACGCACACACACAGCACTCACGCACACACGCATGGACATACGCACCCGCACGCGCGCACACACACGGACATACGCACCCGCACGCACATACACGCGCACACACGCACACACACGTACACACACGCACACACACGCACACACGCCCACACACGAATACCCACACAGCATACACACGCACACATACACGCACGCACACGCACACACGCACAGACGCACATACGCACGCAGACACGCACGCACACGGCACGCACGCACATACACAGACGCACACACGCACATACGCAGGCACACACGCACGCACACGGCACGCACGCACACACGCACGCACGCACATACTCACACAGCACACACACGCACACATGCACACACGCACACACACACAGACATTTTTCCAAAAACGCTTTTTCGGACCCGGAGACGTCAAAACGTCCAGAACCATCAAAATCTCGAGGTCGATTTTGTCACGATTACAATACCTTCTCTATACTACGTATACGAGAAAGTAAAATAGATTTTAAAACTAAAATAACTCAATAACTATGAAAGATAGGTATAGGACATGTTTTATAAAAAGTTATCTTATTACTTAATCAACATTTTCCGTAAAAAAAACATAAGTCGTTTCATTTAAAAAAATTGAGATTTTGTGTTTTTAAGATTATGATTTTGTGACTAGTTTTGGCACCACCTTGTAAAATGTTTTGAAATATTTATAGGAACACAAAGTAAGTGTGTCTATGCACTAGTAACCTGCAAAATATGTTCCTTTAAGGATATCAAATAAAAAAAGTATGCCCTTTGTCAACGATATGTGAAAATCGTGATTTTTTAAAAACATTAAATATCCCAAAAACTATTAATTTTAGATGATAATAGACCTTAATAAAACCGATTCAGAATTTATAGAAAAATCAGAAAATAAAATGAAGTTGCATGCTCTTCAGTTTATATGAGACACCCTGTATAAACGAAAATATTCTTTAAATGTGGATTTGATTACTGAAAACTTGAAACTGTTTTTCTATCCCTATTGTGTAAGCAGATATCTTCCGTTGTCGCACTCCGCGGACACCCTATATATATATATATATATATATATATATATATATATATATATATATAAAAATAACAAAAATATGTTTATTTCAAAAAACAAAACATATAAGGAATTCAAAATAATGGACACGTGCCAAATTTCACTTAGATTTGAGTAAGTTGGTTTCACCCGCAATTTTACTTACATTACGTTAAAACGAAAGCGTAATTCCAACATTTTATAAACTTTTAAGCCGGCTGCTCATTATACGCAAGTAGAAGGCTATGGCTGAAAAATGTCAAATAATGATTGAATGTCAGATAAAATTGAAAAGAATGCGATTTGTTGTCAACAATGTTAACGTTGCAACAAAAATCTTTTGAATACAATGTTATGGCAAGGGGATGAAAGTTACCTCTACATAATAGAACAATTTACCGAAAAGTTTCGTGGTGTTACAGTTCCCGTACAGGTGTAAAGAAGTTGGTAAAAATTTTTAGAAACTGGTTCCGTGATCAATTTAAAGAAAAAAGTCCATGATGAAAAAGATTCTACTAATCTGTTGTTGTTGGATTCAGTAGAAGATCAGCTAACACGTTCCTTGAGGAGGTGGTCACTGCAACTAGGTATTAGCAAATCACACATTCAAAGGATTTTGAAGGGACGCAGAATACATGCTTATAAACCCGTCTTTAATGATACTAATCCTAATTTTGCAATTGCGAATAACAGTCAATATTTGGTTAAAGTAAACGTGTGGTGTGCTGTTTCTTACCATGGAATAATAGGCTCATAAGTCACTTTTGTGGCCTCATTTGACCTTAGGATTTCCACGGTCACCCACGTGTGAGTCCGTATTTTCCACCCCTATGGTTTCTTTTCAGCCTTTTTTCATCCCTAATTATTTTTACTGGTCCAAGTGTAGGGCGTGTTTTTCCACTCTTATGGTTTCTTTTCGGGGTCAACCCTTGACAGAATTTCAATGTTGTATTAACAGCCTTTTTGACAGCAATTTTATACTTGATCACGTGAGGAGCAGATGTAGGCCTTGGGCTAGGTCTTGGGGCTAGGGGCTGGACCTGGGTTTGGCCTTGGGCTAGGGTTGGACCTGGAGCTGGTCTTGGACTAGGGCTAGGTGTTGCCCTTGGGGCTGGGGCTAGGTCTTGGACCAGGAATTGGTCTTAAGATGATTTTTAATGGTCAGCTTTAACCCTAATTAAGGTCCTTTTGGCTATATTAAGAGCAGTACCCTTGAGGTTAAGCAAACGCACACGCATACAATGTTGGAAATTCCATAATTACCCTAATAAGACATTATTATTCAAATTATCGATCCTATTGTTTTAAAATGGTCATATGCTATTGGGTACGTTCGGATGATCTTTTACCTATACGAGAAATTTATTTATACATTGTATTTCTAATAAGGAGGTTCTTGTAAGACAGCAGTTGTGTTAAACATTGATCTTGCGTGGGGAATTTGAATCACAGTAAAATTTAATTATAAAACACTTATTTTTATTGTAAAGGTCATAATTACTAAATCCTCAGTAAGTTATAAAAAAGTTACTGACATTCAGGTTATTCTCTAATGAAACAACAATTTTTATTAAGTTAATTAATTACATAACAGTTATTACAATGTTGTCTTCTAAAACGAATATTAAAACATAGCTTACCTGCAGTGATTCCATTGAAATATGTTTCATATCCATCCGACCGTTAAAATGTTGTACGCCTTAATATTTTTTAAAGAAACTTGTTACGTATAAATTAGATGCGTTTTATAACTGTAATTAAAAATCTGTACAAGTAAATAAATAAAAGGTTAACAGCACACTTATCAGCTCTGTACTTAAAGAGCATTTTTGAAGGACTGGTTTGTGTTGCTCGTCTAAGCAAACTAAATTACTTTCTACGTTTTTTACTTATGCATAGTTCTCTATCAATAAAAGTAATTTTTTCAAAGAGATTTGAAAAATATTCATATACATACGGACACACAAATTGTTTATTGAAACGCGCTCATTAACAGTTATAAAAAAAAACCTCATTAAGAGTTTGGAATGTAATAATTACGTGTCCAACATACGGTTCTAAATTGACCATGTATTTTCCCATATTATTTTTTATTAGAGTTTTTAAATTTTTGTTACCATGATTGTTATTAAAATTATCACATTTCTATTAATGATCATTTTGATATAGAAAGGGGTGCCTAAAATTTACCATTCCATTTTCAATTTTGGTTAAACATAATTTCGTTTTGAAGAAACGACCTTCAAAACAATCAATCAGTCAATCAAACCAGATACATAAGAATGTTTTAATTATATCCATTTAAATAGCGAAATAAATAAATTCAAGATGTATCTGAAAATGACTTCTATAAAAAAAAAGGTTGTGTCTTCTTAAAAAACTTTAGATTTTTATAGAACAAGACCGAACGTCCTAGTCGTTATTGAAAATGCTCAACCACCTATGTACAGTATACATTGCAATAACAAATATAATTCAACCTTTTGAGAATTTTATGTCAAGGCTCCACGACAAGGGCGAAGACCCGAGCGCAAGTTCCTAGGAACTGTATGTAGTTTTGAAAATATACAGCTACGTAGAACCATGATCAATCTCTATTACAGAAAAACGTTTGTTAGCTCATACACCACTAGATGGCGCCATAAACAAGCTCAAACTTCCAGCCAAGCGGACACGACAGACGTGAGAGACGAAAGGGACAAGAGAAACGCGGGGATGGGGGAGACGAAAGCCACGTTTAATTTCCAACGCTTTTGTTTTTGTATTAAATCCAATAAGTTTGATTGATAGAAACTGGCTTCTTAAATATACAAATTATAAACAAACCCGAAAGTCCATTCCAAAAACAAGATTATTAATAAAAAATTGAAACAAAACTTAGCGTTTAAAAAATATATTTAAAACAATACATCATTTATTTATTTATGGTCTTGAGATTCGTCCTTTCCCTCTAACTCATCGGTCTTCTTCTTCTGTGAATCATCATCATCATCATGAGTATGAGATACATTCACCTCATCCACTTCATCGTTTTCATCATCAGCTTGAACAGTTAAATTGTAGTAGTTTACTAACAAATCCCTAAAATCTCTAATGTCCTCTGATGTTGGTTCATAAACAGGAGAATACATTATAATAATAATGCTTACTCGCTGGAGACTATATACACAGGTAAAATTTTGCGATGCGATGTTTTCATATAGGTACGAATCGCATTAACCGTGCTATAGTTAGTGCGACCCCACTCCTCGACAACCGATCCTATCCGAACATTGTTGAGTACATTAAATTACATAATTTTCTCGGTTTTTATTTTATCACTCCCAAACGGAACATTCTAGGAACATAATTCAAGAGAGCTTTTATTTTTCAAATTGAACGAGGAATTAAAATGTAATTTGTTTTTCAAGAAATCAGTGGCGTATTATTTTTTCTTCAAAAATATCCAAGTGAGTGCCCGTACGCACGCCACTGCTGAAGCTGGAATTTAACTTCGTATCGAAAAATATCCACTTTCATGCACTCTAGCTTCATACTAAATTTCATTGGAAAATGTTTAGCGGTGGTCTACAAGATATCAAATAATTTTCGTATTTTACGTGTATCTTTGACACCCCGTATTTCCGTAACGATACATTTTAGGACCATACTTTATTAATCAAACTATCATTATTTTTTCGTGTAGATTCATCCACTTCAATATTCGCATATCATTAATGAACACCCTGTATAGAGGTGCAATAAGACGAATATTATTACTATTATTAGTATTAACTTTATGTCCAGTGTCCAAATGGTGAGTGGCCAACGATGAAGAAGGGTTATGTTGTTTAATTGCTAATCTATGTTCGCCAGCTCTTGCAGATAATTTTCTATTAGTTTGGCCTATATACGGTCTGAAATAATTATCACATGAAATTTGATATGCTCCCTGATTTTTATTGGATATTTTGCTTTTGGGGTTTCTCAAAAGTTGATGTAGAGTAAAGTAAGCTTTAAATACAGGCCAAAAGTTGTTTTCGGGGAATTTCTTAGCAGTTTTATCCGTGATTAAAACCCAAATGTTGGTATCGGTACATC